>JAKUCV010004963.1:0-66834 GCA_028386065.3 Turnera subulata
CTGGTAGTATATAGTAGAGTAGTTGTAATATAATTAAGGGAGGCAGATGGAAAATGTCAAGTTTTGAAAAAAGTGACCTGGAAACAATAAAAGCTTTCCCCTCAAAAGAGGTTGGCTGTAATTAGCTGCCAATTATAGGCATAATACCTAATTTTATACACCAATTTGTATATTTTGGTCAATTATATATATGAATTTACAATTGGGTCAATTTAATGCATAAGTTTTCATAATTGGGTCAATTTAATACATTAGGGCCTGTTTGGTATCGTTGCAGTTTTTGCTTTTTTGGTTTATTTTTCCTAAAAAAAACTAAAAACATGTTTGGCTAGACAACTTGGTTTTCTTTTTTTTAAGCATCAAGTGGCAAAAAAAATCTAAATTTAAAGAAACCATAAAAAGTGGATTTTGTGTTTTGGTTTCTGGGTTACAAATTAACTCTAAAACTCAAAAACTTTAAACTCAAAACTGTACCATAAACCCAAACTATGTATCCTGAACCCTAAAAATCTTTAAACTTTTAAACCTTAAAATTCTAAACGCTAAACCTGAATCTTAAACCCTAAAAATCATTAAAATTTTAAGCCCTAAACCCAAATCTTGAATCCTTAACCCTAAAAATTAAAAATTTTAAACCCTAAACCCAAACCCTAAATCCTTAACCCTAAAAAATCTTAAAATTTTAAACCCTAAATCCTAAAATCCTACACCCAAACTTTAAGCCCTAAAACTCTAAACCTAAACACTAAACTCTAATTTTTAAACTCTAAAATCTTAAACCATAAACCCTAAAATCCTAAACTCCAACCCTAAACTTTAAACCTAAAATACTAAAATGTTAAACCTTAAACCCTAAAATTCTAAATCCAAAATCCCTAAACCTTAAATGAAACGCCCCGACCCATATTTACCGTACACAGTAAACACGTGCCGGAACTGTAACGACAGTAAATATAACAAGTAACACAGCCCAACGGCCCAAAGATAATATCAAAGAGTAAATCCAAGAAACTGGCCCAAAGTCACGACATAAACATAAAAAACCTGGCCCATCGGCCCAACATAAAAACATGTCACCCAAACCCCGAAATCACCAACAATAACATAACCGGCCTAATGGCCCAATATTAGCAATACACAGCACAACGGAAGACTTAACAACTCACAAAGACACTGTATGCAACCCATGATGCAACTAATGGATCCGAGTCCTGTCCAAGGGATAACGCCGCAGCCTGTCTGGAATGCATCATACCTGAACCACAAATAACTCAACCTACGGGATGAAAGCCCGCAGGTGAGGGGTGAGTCCGAAGTGCCCACCGGGTAAAACCCATAAGCAAATATACATATACTAACAACCGTAAATTCACAAGTCACATCACAAACAATTAACCAAGGTTCTCACGAACCTTAAATACACACTTGTGATTCTAGACATGCTATTCTAATTTTATTGTCAGGGCCCCTATCACAAGTTAAATGATGGCCGTCGCCTGGTAGTCAAGCTAGCTAGACCGTGGACCCCGCTCTGGTACCTCCACGTATAACTGGCACAAACAGGGAGCAGACCCCAAGCACACTCTCCCCCAGCGCCTAAAATAAATACTGGTACAGACAGGGAGCAGACCCCAAGCACACTCTCCCCCAGCACCATAAAATAAGACTACCATCTGGCTGTTCCAATATTTAACTGTGACTTACTAAATGTCTAAGTGTTTCCATTTTATTAAGATTACCATTTTAGTCTTGATACCACAATAGTGTTAACCAGTCATCAACTCATTATCCCGAGCAGGCTCGAAGCCTCTCTGCTCGTCTGGATAATACAAACTTATTCCAAACTGTTCCCATACTAGTACCCTCGGTACTCAACTTACACATTTCTCACAGTCAACAACAGTAATAGTCTTACTTATATCCACAATTCCAACATCATCAATAATATCAACAACAACAATAATTTCAACAACATCAACGACAACAATTATCAACTTAATTCATCACACAACAAACCATACACAGCCACAAAGTTTCATACCAGCAAATATCGCATATAGCAAACAAATAGCAACTTGATATCAGGGGAAGTATATAAATATTTACTTAACTTCACCTTAGCCGATTACTCAACTCTGGAAACATCAATCGATCCAGAGCCGGTTCCACAGGAACTGTTCGATATCAAACCTATACAACAAAACAACATGCTCTCATAAATGCACATAATCGGTATACTATGATGCCAAAACTGCGAAATAACCCATCCCGGTTACACATCTTTTATTATTTCCTTTTACCGAAAATATTATACTGTACGTATATCCGAATATAATTTCGGTACCATACTTTAATTAAAACTTTTTCAAAATATTTTCATAAATTAATTATACTTTCTCAAAATATAATCACCATAATTTCCCAGAAGAATAATAATGTATTTATAATTTCCAGAAAATATATAGTATTTATCTTTTTCTAATATATATAATAATATTTTCTAACACAAAATATAATTACCTTTAATTTTCAAAATACATATATATATATGTTTATATATATATATTTTCTAGAAATATATTCCCATATACAATTATCATTACTATATGTATTTTCTTTTCCAAGAATATAATTACTATTCCCTAAAAATATAATCGTATGCTTATACTCCCAAAATACTTTTATAGTACATGTATTCTTTCCTAAGGTAATTACTATATAGCAATTTAACAAAGGATATAATAATTCATATTTTAATTTCCTTAGTTTCTTGAACATGATAATTTCTCTATTTATTTTCACAGAACACTATGTATTTATTTTTTCCCCAAAAATTACATATTCCATATACCTTTCCCAAATATTTTCTCAAAGTAGTTATTATACACTATTTATATATATTTTCCCTAAAATTATATCTCCAGAATATTATTTTTCCCCAAATTATTCCTCAAAATATTACTTCCACAAATTACTTTTATTTTCCTAGAGTTATTATTTTTTTCCATAATAATTATTATTTTCTTTCAGATTTATTCCTCTCTTTTTTTTTTAATTTCAGACTGGGCCAAATAGTGCCAGCCCAGACCATGCACAGTGCCAAGCCCAGACCCCAACCAGGAGCCCAGACTTAGGCCCACGCGCAGGCCTGGAACCAGACCCAACAGCCCAGCCCAAACCTAACTCCACTTAGCCCACACACACACGATCCACAAACCCAGCTAACCTCGGGTCAACCCGACCCGCGTCATGACCCATCCGGGTCGAACTCCCCACAAGTGGATCTGCTCACCTCGGGGTTTGCAGACGGCGGCGGCGACTGAGCAGGGGACGGCGACGGTGCGAGTTGTGGAAGGGAGGCGACGACGTTGCGAGCTGCAGCAAACGGCGAGGCTGTGGAGACGTGGCGGCGGTTCTGCAGACGAGGCGAGCGACGCGACGAGGAAGGCGGCTCTGCTCGGCGAGGCAGCGGTGGAACGAAGCTGCAGGTGCGGTGATGGCGGCGACTGCGAGCACAGGCGGCGCGAAACGAGGGGAAGGATACGGATCTGCCCTAAAATCTTAAACCCTAAACCTTTAATCGTTAACCCTTGAATCCCATAAATCTTAAAACCTTAAACCCTAAAACTCTAAATATTAAACCTTAAAATCCTAAACCCTAAATCTTAAAATTTTAAATCCTAAAACTTTAAAGCCTAAACTCTAAATCCTAAACTACACCTGAAGAAAAAGATATTAATTATAGGCAACTTCAGTAAATAGTCAGACTCGAGATAGAGTAACACAATAGCAGTGGAATAGATCTGATCAACATTAATATTATAATTTTGATTTATTTTTGATACATGAATATTTTTATATATTTTTATAACTTTTTAAAATGTAGTAAATTTGACATTACTCTCATAATATTATTTTGTTAAATTTTTATATACAAATTACATTTATGTGATGAAAGATCATTATTTTTTATTCTCGTAAATAATTTATTTTAAATAATAAAGTAATTACATATATTATGTTATTAGTTTCAAAATAGTTTTTATAAAAAATAAAAACCAAAACAATAAACCCATTTTGATTTATGATAAACCAAAAACTTAAAAACTGAAATGGTACCAAACAGGCCCTTAGTTTTCAGAATTAGATCAATTTAGTCGTGGTGGTCAAAATTATAGCGGATAACTATTTCCCAAGTCCTAACCTTTCCAATTTTTGCAACTAAGTCCTATAACTTAAAAAAAAACCATTTGAGTCCTATTTCTTTATTAGTTACAACAAATAAGATTTAAACTTAAATTCCGTCAAATCCTTCCATTAAATCTAACTTTTTAGGGGAATAAATTACATTTTTTAGTCCCATAAATTTTACATTTAAAGCAAAAAAACTTTATAAAAAATAATAAATCTAAAAACATAAGAAATCTTAAATCATAAAAATTTTAAAATTTCAAAACATAAATCTTAAAATTTTAAAACCTTAAATCTAGAAATGCTAATTTCTAAACGAGTTGAAAGAGATAATTCATCCCCCTCTTAGCTAATTACGGATACTGAGATATCCAATTTCGTTCAATTGGCACAAAGTCAAAATTGAAGCACTATTCATCCAATTTGGCGTGTGTTAGAGGCTGACGTGGACTATCCACATGGCGATGCGCGCCTGATTGGCGCCTTTGGCTGAGGTGGACCAATGGAAAATCGACACGTGGCATGTAGGGTTCCAAATAAAATAATATTTTAAAGTGTGAAGGGGATGTTTTTAATAAAAAAATTCTAAACAAATCATTTTCTCTCATTAATTTAATGCCCAAATAAACAAAAAAAAACTAAACAAGTTATTGTATTGATTAATTTAACCAATCACATTGTTGTAGTGTTATTAATTTAATATCCAAGTAAACCAACAAATTTAACTAAAAATATTATTTATTTACCATATTTTTCAAATATATAAAAATTAAAAATTAAAAAAATATTTCTAAAAATGGTGTCCAAAAATTAGATCTACATGATCGTTCAATTTTGACTTTGGCCACACATGCTACCTGCTTTGGTTTTGGAGGAACCAAGCAACTTTTGAAGTCGATCCACCTGTGATTAAGCAACTTGAGCAGGTGATTTTTGCTAGGGCCAGAGAATCTCGATGGGCTCTACTCTTGGCAGCTCCCAATAGCACCCAATTGTGAGACCCACAATCTGGATTACCGAATTGGATCCCCCTGATGCAGGGATGGTCAAAGCCAACTCGGATGGCGCAGTGAGCAGATTCTCCAAGCTCGCCACCGCAGGGGGTCTTTTGAGAGGTAACGAAGGAGAATGGTTGGGTGGTTTTGTACATAACATAGGTATATACTCGGTGGTGCATGCGGAACTTTGGGGTTTAGAGACCATTCTGGACTTAGCCCGGGAGCTTGGATTCAGGCATGTTGTCGCTGAGGTCGACTCTCAGGTCATCCTAGACTTAATTCTACAAGATGAGGAAGATCATGACTTCTTACCGCCTTTGGCTAAAGAGGTATGAGGAATGCTGCTCCGCCCTTGGGAAATAAGTCTTCAGCACATTGGGAGATGCTCAAACCACTGTGCAGACAAGCTTGCAAAGCTTGCTGTTGATTTTCCAGAAGGTATTACGAAGTTCCACTCGCCACTACCAGATCTTTACACGGGGATCTTCCCCAGGATATAGTTCTGTAGTGTAGATTTATTTTGTTTTTGACAGCCATATGGCTTGTATTTTGTTAGCCGTTATGGCTAAATCCAATGCATCCAAAAAAAAAGATATAGATGATTACCCTAGGACTTGGGAATCCTATGCAATTGAGATATTTAAACACCCTAAGAACAAAAAGAAACTCTCCTAGTAGTTCAACTTCAAACCCATCATACTTGTACTTTTGCGCAAAATTAGCAGGCAGCAGTATTACAGCCGGAAAAAAAAAAAAGAAAAAACTCTCCATATATATTTCTACTTCTAAAGAATAGTTAAACTCTTTAATTAGCTAGTTCAAATCCATCATACTTGAGCAAAATTTGCTTTCAGTATTCTCCGCCATATTCTTAAGAAAATAACTATAGAAAGAGAAGAGAAATTTCTCCGCCGTATCCCCATGAGAATAAAACATTAGCAGCAGTACTGCTATTAAAAACGAAGACAAAACTCTCCGCCGTATTCCTAAGTAAAGAAGACCCATATTCCTAGTAAAAGAATACTCTCTTAGTTCATCGTCTAACCAATGATTAAGGTTCGGCAGCGTCCAGAAGACCGTAAAAGCTTGGGCCCGCAACTTCCACTCCTTTACATCTCCGCATGCAAGCTGAAAATATTTTGACAAAAAGAAAGAGGGAGGTGTTGAGTGAGAACCTAAACGGTTGTATATATATACAGTATAATATATGTTTGATACGATTAAAACAAAAAAAAAAGACAACGATACGTACCGCCGCGCAAACTGCAACCATCACCACTGGAATGCCAGCTATCGCAGCTCCAAGTAATTTTGCAAGACAAAAGTGAAATAAGAGGGCAGAAAGGTATCCAGCAAGCACGGTTGATGCGATTGGCAAGGTTTCTTCCAGATCTAAAACTAACCTACCACCAGATATTGCAATCATACCTAGCGTGGGAAAATATAAAACAAGAACATAGTTCTTCTCCTCAGAGAATGCGATTGCCGCCAGATAAGAAGAGATATAAATCAACCCAACAATCCTCCCATAATCCCGACATATTTGTCTTATGAATCTTCGAATCTCAATGAAGTACTTAGCCATCAGAAGACAAATCAATGCCGGGAATACAAAAGTTGGAACTATCAATATCACACTCCAATCTCGATAACGCACCGCTAGAAGGCTAATCAAATTGGAATTTCCCCAAAAGAAAATTATCATGAGAATAACCCTCAAAAACGGTTGATAAAACCTCCATCCAACCATCATAAAATCTTAATTTGTAGAGTTCTTCCTTCTTTTTCTACTCTTTCTTTTCTCTCTCTCCCTCTCTCTCTTTTCTCCCTATCAAAGATTCCAGAATTCTAGCCGAGATGTGTATTGCCTCGTTTTTATATTCTTCATATATATATATGATGCCCACTGTCGGTTAGGTCTCACAAATTTGCTCCCTTAAGAAATCCTACTCCAACTTGGTAATGACTTTGGTCGGCCACTGATATGAAAAAATATATGCCACAATGTAAATTGTATTATTTCCTCAAGTTTTCCATGTCGGTCCGGCCCCAATTTATAGGGTTTCCTTCTTGATCAAGATTGAGTTATCAATCCTCGGTCTCCAAGTTCTTGATTTGATGCTCAAATTCCGCAAGATTGTTCTCAAGTTCATATCAAATTTTTTACATGATTTCCTTGTTAATAAACCTATAGAAAATGAAGAGTAAAAATTTTGATAGCCTGCTAAATTCTTAAATTTTGATTTATTTTATTACTAAAATTTTATTTTTCTAAAAAATAAAAAATTAATTCTTCTTTTTAATTTTCCAATTGTTGTAAAATTAAATTATTCAATTTGTATGTAGTAGTACTAATTAGTTAACTTATCACTCAATATATGATATAATAAATCATATAATATTTTTATAGCATAATAAATTTTATTATATTTAGTTAGCATTATCCAATACAGGAGGCTATGCGTTTGGGAATGTTCTGTGTTTTCAATTCTTAGAGAACTGTTCTGAAGATTGAGAATAGAGAATTGTTTTGAGAATTAAAAATCCATTTGGATACCTTGTATTTAAATCAGTTCTCAAAGAACTAAAAATAGAGAATTCGTTTGGCAGAAATAAATATAAAAATTGTTTCTGAATTTCAAAAATTAAGAACTTATTAGATTAATAAATTAATTTAATCAAAAAATTATCTCATGTATATATGAGAATTTTACACCAAAATCACAATAACATAATCTATTAATAATATAATTAGTACAAAAATTTATTCTATATTTATATTAATAAACTATGTTGTATAGTCAAAATATTTTTACACATTATAATACATTATTTAATATCACATAATTTTATTTATTATTACAATATTCACATAATGTTCTTTATATATTACACTAGCATCATAACAATTACACTAAAATTAGTTTACATCATCGATTAGCCCACATTAAATTTGCAACATGATTACGATATTCTGCCATTGTTGCCGCTCCTTGCTCGCCTAACTCTTCCTGTCGAGAACTTGAAGCATTTGACGTTTCTTCATCTGAGCTTCTAGATGTAGTCTCCATCTCTAGTGAGCTTATACTTTCCCATTCTACAAATAATTTATCACATTGCGTCCATTTACGAACATAATTATGAATTGTACAACATGCAATTACGATAAGACGTCATTTAGTAGGTTTATAATTTGGCATTAATTTTAAAATTGGGAAACGTGCTTTTAGGACCCCCAAAGCATCGTTCGATTACCATCCTTAATGACGAATGTCTGTAGTTAAAAATTCTTCGCGACTTCGAGGTTGTCGTCTGTAACAGCCCGGGTGAAAATTTGAATTTTTACCAGGACTGTAAAAGTCTTTTTACAGTGATTTACCGAAAGAATTAATCTTGGGTAATTAATTCAAGGTAAATCGAGCGTTGTTTTTCGAAACCGAGATTTTTCCCGCGCTCGGGATTTTTCCGTGGATTTTTCGGACCTAAGTTGGTATTTTTCGGGTCCCGTAATTCTCGGAAAAATCACACCGAAAAATAACTAAGGGGGTATCAGTTATTTTCTGGTCCGGATCGGATCCGCTTCAAATGCAACCAACCGGCATGATTGAGGTTGGCGCTACCATTCCTTGTACGCCCGTGCCTTACTTTTCTCTGTGTCGCCCGTGCACCCAGTTTTCCTGCTTATTGAACTTGTGACTTCTGCAAAAAACCTGGGAATCAGTTCTTCTCCTGCCTGCTAAACCTTTCTCTCCTGCAAGAAAACACAAAAACCAACAAACAAAACAACACAACAACACACACCCAGCCGGAACCATTTCCTCTCTTTATTTTTCTTTTATTTTTATTTTTTTTCCTTTTCTTCTTTTTTTCCTCCTTCTCATCCTTTCCGCCAGAGACCACCGCCCTTGCTGCGACACGCCACCACCAACAGCGAAGCCTTCTCCCTTGTGCTTCCGTTCCCGTCGTTTCCTCCTCTCTACCGCGCCGACTGACGTCGCACCATCGTCCAGCCGAGAGCTCGCTGAAGCAAACACCACCGAGCCGCCTCCTCTTTTGCCGACCGCCGTGTGAAGCAGCCACCAGCACCGACGACGCCGTCTGCATGCCGCCGCCACCGGCCCTCGCCTTCCTCTCCTCCTTCTTCTCCTCCTACCGTCGCTGCCAACGCGACAGGCCGGCCGTGAACTGCCCAGACGAAGCCGACCCGACGACCCGAGTCCGCTTCCCCTTCTCCTCGCGCCGCCAGTACCAACCTCTCCCCGCTGCAGCCAACGACCCATGTCGCAGCAGAGCCGTCCTCGTCGCACCGCCTGTAGCCGCCGTCGAAGCTCATCAGGTGAGCAGACCCGTGTGGCAGTGCCTGGTTAAGATGATGACCCGACCCTCAAACGGGTCAGGTTTAGGTTAGTTGGGTGCTTTGGCCGGGTTGATGGTCTGGGCCTGGGACTTGCGCCTGGGCCGGGTGGGTTGCCTCCTTGGGCCCAACTCCTGGGCTATTTAAGGTGCAGTAACAAGTAAAGGCCCAACCGAATTTGATTAAAAAAAATAATAATAAATGTATGTATAAATAATTCTGGAAATTTATTTACAACGTAAATATACTCTTTTTCTGGAATAATAATATACATACATAATGGGAGAACATAGTAAGAATATGTACACGTATATATCTATATATATATATATATCACATATTATTCTAAGGGAAATATATATAGATAATATTGGAAAAGGGATATGTGTTATGACAAGAAATTTTAAATAAAAATAAAATAATAAATATAATCCGAATATATATACATATGTACATAATTATAATACTTTGACGTATTATTATTTTGAGAAAACAAGGTAATTGTGATACGGTTTATAACTCATAAATACAAAAAAATTTATTATATTATAAATAGCTTTTATGTGTCCACTATGAATATGCTTCCAAAAAAAATAATAATAATATATGTATGAATATTTTTCCTAGAAAATTATATTATGCTAAGTAGTTCTTGTGAATATATTTTGGAAAATATATTATGGTATATATTATTATGGAAAAAAATAATAATTATTATGAAGGGAAAATATTTTGGAAAAAGAGTTTTAATTAAAGTATGGTAACGAAATTATATTCGGATATACGTATGGTATAATTTTTATGGTAAAAGTTGATAATAAAAGAAATATGAACCGGGATGGGTTATTTCGCAGTTTTGGCATCATAGTATACCGATTATGTGCATTTATGTGAGTATATTGTTTTGCCATATAGGTTTGGATATCGGACAGTTTCTCGAGGAGCTGGCTTGGGACCGGTCATTGTCTCCGGAGTTGAGTAATCGGCCAAAGTGAGGATGGATTTCCTTCATTATGTGCCTATATTACTCAGTTGTTGTGTTTGATGGTAGTTGCACTATTGTTTGTCACATTTGTGTGATTGTTGTCGAGATGTTTATCCCAGTATCTTGATTTGGTTTTGGGATGTTTATCCCTGTGCATTGAGTTTTGGATGTTTATTTTCGTGTCTTTTTGGCATTAAATAAAATGGATTAAATAAATTGTGATAAGGATGTCGATCCTCGGTTTTGGATGGGATGTCTATCCCGGTATTTTGGTTAGGGATGTTGATCCATGTGATATGATTTTGATGACGATAATATAATTGTCACGTGGTAAGCACTGGTACGACTCGATGGTTTAAGACTGTTTTGTGGTGGCCATGACCTGGGTTACTTGTGATAAGCATGTCTATGCTTGGGATGTCTTTCCCGTGATTATTTTTGGGATGTCTATCCCTGGGTTCGTATTTATGGGATGTCTATCCCTGGGTTCTCTTGGATTTGGTTTGGCACCCGAAATATGTTGAGGACCAGGTCTGACCCGTAGCTTATCCGTGACGGGGCCCGGAAAGATAAAATTGGAAATTGGAATTTTATTTGAGTCTTTTGATTTGTTTTATTTTGGCGGTTTTTGCCTATCTTCGACCTTGAGTAATTTTAGTGTTGCATATTGATTGTCTATCCTTCGTCGGTGAGCACTTCGGACTCACCCCTCACCTGCGGGCTTTCATCCCGTAGGATGAGTTATTTGTGGTACAGGTTTGGTGCATTCCAGACAGGCTGCGGCGTTATCCCTTGGACAGGACTCGAATCCATAGTTTGCATCAGTGTCGCATACAGTGTTTTGTGAGTTATTAAGTCTTCCGCTGTGCATTATTTTTACTATTGTTGGGCCATTGGGCCGGTTATGATGTTATGAATGTTTTTATTTTGGGCTGTTGAGCTGAGTTTCTGTTGTATACACTGTATGCTGGGCTTGGTTTGGTTGGGTCGTCACAGTTCCGGCATGTGTTTACTGTGTACGGTAAATACGGGTCGGGGCGTTTCATCGTCTGCTGCTATTAAATTCTTGTGAATGATACCGTTGACCTTTAAAAGGGGGAAGGAATCCTGGCATACAATGATATCCAGAATCAACAAGATAATATTGGCCTGTAACAAAAAAAAATTATTTAATTAGAAATTATAAAAATAATAATAATGCATGAAAAAAATAAAATATTTAATTAGAAACTTTTCAAAAATTTCATTAGAATTATTACCTTCTTGTGGCCATGGAAATTGAGAATCTCTCCAATGAAGTGCATCTAAAAATATTCTTGAGTCATTAGCACTACCTTCCCATCCCGATAGTACATAGGTGAACATCATATTAAAATCACAAGCACACATAATATTTTGTGTGACAATACTTTTCCTGCCTCTACAAGAAACTTGTTTCTCCGCAGGAGCCCATGCACTTATATGTGTACCATCAATTGCACCGAGACAATTCTAAAAAAAGGGTTAATCAATTAGAAAATTAGTATGTTATTATAATTAAATTATATTTATTTTTGTTGATTTCTACAATAAAAATATTTTTAACATTACCTGAAACCACGGATAGTACATCGAATTATTGACAATGTGATCTGGTAATTCTGTTGAATCTTGTTTGATAATCTCTCGCCCAAGTTTGCACAATGCTTTTACAGTCTGCTTAAAATGGCGTTGGACAGTTTCGGTAGAATGCTGAAATCGATCCGCCACAACTCTGTGACGAATATTATGTCCCAGAATAAATAATGTCATTGCAACCTTCTCTTCTAAGCAGACACCTCTTGAATCATTTAGATACCCTTTTCTTCTTAGATCAGTACACAGTGAGATAAAGCACGCCTTTTCCATACGAAATAATTCATAACAAACTTGACTTGATCCTTCCAATAATTCATTAACAAACTGATGACATGTTAATGAAGGCCTCTCTCGCATCCTGATTCTTAAATTCTCCTACAGCTTTGACAAATGATTCTTCACTGATATCATCCATGGCTTCCAATTTCTGAATGCATTTGGTCATAGAAAAATCAACCGCTGGACTAGAATTAGAACTAGTAGCTGTCAGAGACTTTCTATCGCTCAACTCTAGCAAGTGACTCCATTTGTCTTATTTTGGAAGTCTCAACATAAGCTTTTATAGCTTCATTGACCTGAGTCATCCTAGAGTCTTTTTTCTTTGGTTTCTGTTATGACACAATGATAGTTCTTTTTCCACTGCGAGTGACTCTCTCAGTTGTATGGATGGGCACAGGGTCTTCACCATCATCATCATTATCATCTTCAAGATTGACATGCTGAAGCGCCCGCATCCCAAATTTTTAAGAAGTAAAACAATTAAATGAAAGGAATTTACCAAAATACCCTTGAAACCCGTGGTACGTAAACCAGTGCCTCGGTACACAAACGTTATCCATAAAAACTTATTAACACCGAGATGTCATAAAATGTAAGGAAATAAACCAGCCTAACAAGTTATAAGCCAACCCGGCAAAGCGCCGTAATAATATCACAAATCAGGTCCCGGCAAGCTGCCAATAAAGTAATGAACCAATTGTGTCATCTCAAAATAAGTCTTAGGCAGCGGAAGATGAATATCATAAGATTGTGATAAAGAAACAACATGCATATGGGTTCTGTGGATGCAACCGAGAGATGATGCACAACTACCTGCTGAGGTATCCGCGTCTGAGCTCCGAGTCGAAAGATAGAGGCGAGAACAGCGCGCTAACTAAGGTCTGAAAAACAACGGTGGCGATTATGTGAGTCGCCTGCTCAGTGAGCATTAAAAGTCTATGTACACTTGAAAAGTGAAGTCATGCTCGTGGGGTGAGTTGTTCACGAACACAAGTATAACATACAAGCAATATTAGAATCACACACCAACACATAGTCATCTTTTCGCATTATTGTATTTATTGTTTAGTTTCAACGTATTTTGTTATTATTCTGGGTCCTCTACTGTGAGTCAAGTCTCGGTAGCGCATCTGATCAGATCCGGGTGTGAAACCCAATTGTCAAACCTCAGAGGGGTAGATTCTGAGGTCAAAAACCACCAATAAACCTCTAGTGGCCGCTAGCTCCCTGAGGGTGCTCTCAGACACACCTAACTGGTGCAAGTCTTCCAGGGGTGCACCTACCTTTCCCTGGGATAACCATGCTAAACCGCATAAAGTGACCCGAGGGTACCCAACCCTCCCTCAGGGCTACCGGTCAACTTCACAGTAGAATTTAGTATTTTATTCTTAATTGTTCTTTACAGTTCTGTATGCCATACATTATGTTTTCCAGGGATGTGTGAACTTTATGTATTATACTCCTATCCGGGCCTTTGGCCCATAACCTCACACTATCGCCAAAACATAACAACATGTTATATTCCATAGCAATTACTTACACCGAAATTAGACATGTGAGAGCAAACAGGCACATAATCCCAATCATCGCATGTAGCAAACAAGGCAAGTAAACTAACTAACCACACCAACATGCATTCACAAAACATATGTAAAAGACTTGTAATGTCACCTCGAAAAGTTGATTATGACTTCTCCTCGATCCGGACTCCCCAGCTCCCGAGGTATTACCCGTGCCTGAATACCGGCTTATAAATTAATCACTAAACAATTTAAAAAGTAAATATCGTGCATGCATGCTTAGGGTATACTCAATCCGAGTAATTCCCGACCCTAACTATCCGATTAAGAAATCTCCGAGTCTAAGTTCCTAAACAGGTTCTCGGGCCTAAGGCTCACTTTTTTAAGTCCATATTAACCAATTATCCAATTGGGCTTCAAGCCCATTCCTTAAAGTCCATAACTTATTTAATTATTATTAGGCCTTAATTCCAAATCTTTAAGTCCATAAAAAAACATTCTAAGCTTTATAATTATTTTATTGGGCCTGGGCCCGGTTTTCCTAATCATCGTTCTAAAGTTGTTTCCGAGCCCAAGAGTTGATCGACCTAAAACTCTATCCGTGTCGGTAAGTCTTCCGGCCACTCTCTCTAACTCCCCACTCTCGATAATCCACTAATCTGATATAGAAATAAAAGTATATACACCCAATAAATCCATTAAAACATATACAAACAAAACCGGGGACTAAACCGGAAATAAATACCATCTCATGCTTTTCTTTCGCTCTGGCTACTTTGTCTTTTCTTTTCATGGTTTTACTATATTTTCCTGCATCTTTTATCACATGCATCCGTGACCGTTGAGGCTAGACTGGTGGGACCACACCTCGAGTAGAGCGCATGTGCGACAAGTTTACAGCTGTTCGGACATCCTGGAGAGATACGAGACCTGATAGACGTTTTTGGCTCATGCGGAATTTGCGGACAAGTGAGTACGTTTCTTTCGAGGGACACAGGACGCTCTTGTGATCATCACCGTGTGAGATAACAGACGTCTCTTCCACGAGGGAAACAGACGTCACCGTTAGTTGCATGTGTTACGTTTCTTGGGTTCGAGGATGTTTACGTCCGATACGAACGCCGAGCATGAAACATGTTTTGTTTTAATTCCTTTTGATCTGATTTTGTTAAACGAGTTTTATTTTTGATTTCTTTATGTTTTATTTTATATTTTTTATTGTTAAGTTTTATTTTGCTTTGAGATGTTTTAATTTTCCGTTTAACATAAGTTTTCGTAACATAAGAATTTTGACTTAAAAAGGAAACTTATTTTATTTAATTCATAAGGTTTTACAACAGGAGAAGAAGTACTCTATGGAGTTACTTGCTTTTCTAGGTCTTTTAAAAGTTTTTGTACGTTCTTCATGTGAGGGAAGAGCTCCGCGCACGCCAGTTCGATTTGCGCCACCGCTGAGCTGATCTTCTTCAGTGAGACGTTCAGCTGCGTCAGCGTCTGCTGCCCTTCTTATCCTCAGCTTTCTTGGGAGCACGTTTCTTTCGTCGTTTTGGGGAGACGACCATGTGTTCCTTCAGACCGATGATGTTGGTCTTGAACCGTTTCTTCGGAGGTTCGTCTTCGGAGCTTGTCGGGAAGGCAGTGCCACCGATGTAGCTGTTGTTCTCGGAGTCTGAGGTTGTTCGAGATCAGAGTGGAGAGTCCATGGCTGAGAGTGAGTGTCTCAGTTATGAGGTTTAGTATTTATAAGCGGATGAGATGTCGCTTAAGGGTATAAGCGGTATCTCGGGTTGAGGATGGACACCTGGCAGAGTGTGCCAGAATCTTATCATGGTAGGACCCACGGATAAGACGGAATTTCGAGGACGAAATTCTTTTTAAGGTGGTTAGACTGTAACAGCCCGGGTAAAAATTTTAGATTTTTACCGGGACTGTAAAAGTCTTTTACCGTGATTTACTGTTGAATTAATCTTGGGTAATTAATTCAAGGTAAATCGGGCGTCTTTTTTCAAAACCGAGAGTTTTCCCGCGCTCGTGATTTTTCCGTGGATTTTTTGGGCCTAAGTTGGTATTTTTCGGGTCCCGGGATTTTCGGAAAAATCACACCGGAAAATAACTAAGGGGGTATCAGTTATTTTCTGGTCTGGATCGGACTCGCTCCGTAATGCAGACGATTTGCATTATTGACGGTTCACATGTTGAATAGTAAAAAAAAAAAGAAATGAAGAAGGGAAAAAAAAGGGAAATCGGGAAGTAAGAAAGTAGGAAAAAAAAAAAAGAAAAAGGAGAGGGGAAGAGCTGCCGCCGGCCACCCACACCCACACCGGCCGACCCGCCACCACACGCCAAACCCGCGCGCCGCCAACCCCTTCCTTCTCCTCCTTGCTCGCCAGCCGCCAGCGATGCCGCCGTTTCCTCTTGCTGCCGCTGCAGGCCGTCGGATCGCCGCTTGCGCCTCGTCTCCTTCCTTCCCTCGTGCACACCGCCGTCGCCCTTCCCCGCCTGTAGACTGTCGCGCACGCCTCGCCACCGTCGCCTCCACAGCAAGTGAAGGTGAGCCGTGAGGAAGACGACCCGAACATGGGTCGCGGGTCGCCGGGTTGACCCGGATTTCAGGGCTGTGTTATGGGCTGATGTGTCTGGGCTGAGGTTGAAGCGTGGACCTGTTCACGCGTGCCTGCTCCCAGCAGCCTTGGCTAGGCCTGGGCTTGGGCTCTGCCTTGGGCTGGGCTTGGACTTGGCCCAGTCCAGATATATTAAAAAAAATAAAATATAATCTGGTTTTAATAATTATTTCCTGACACTAAATAATTTTTGGGAAAAAATTATATACATGATTTAATTGGAAATATTTTGGGAAAATATGAGATATGGAAAATAAATAATATTTATGCCTACGAGAATAATTTGGAAATATAAATGTGTATTTATAAATTTGTAATTATTTTCAGAAAATAAGTTTATAAGGTTATACTTCTGGAAATGGGTTTTCTAAAGATAATAATACTTGGGAAATATATTTTGGGAAGTATAATTAATTTATGAAAATATTTTTAAGAGTTTTAATTAAAGTATGGTACCGAAATTATATTCGGAAATACGTACGGTAAAATATTTTCGGTAAAAGATAATAATAAAAGATAAGTAATCGGGATGGGTTATTTCGCAGTTTGGGCATCATAGCATACCGATTATGTGCATTTATGTGTATATATTGTTTTGTTGGATAGGTTTGGATATCAGGCAGTTTCCCGAGGAGCCGGCGTCGGACCGGTCATTGTTTCCGGAGTTGAGTAATCGGCCAAGGTGAGGATGGATTTCCTTCAATATGTGCCTGTATTACTCGGTTATTGTGTTTTTGGATTATTGCATGTTGCATTTGCTGTGGTTTGGTTTGGGATGTCTATCCCGGGATTTTGATTAGGGATGTCGATCCCTGTGATTTGATTTTGATGACGATAATATAATTGTCGCGTGATAAGTAGTGGTACGACTCGATGGTTTAAGACTGTTTCGTGGTGACCGTGACCTTGGTTACTCTGATAAGCATGTCTATGTTTGGGATGTCTATCCCGTGATTATTTTTGGGATGTCTATCCCTCGTATTTTTGGGATGTCGATCCCTGGGTTCTCTGGATTTGGTCCGGCACCCGGAATGTATTGATAACCAGGTCTGACCTCTAGCTTATCTGTGACGGGGCCCGAAAAGATAAAATTGGAAATTGGGTTTTATT
Source organism: Turnera subulata (assembly GCA_028386065.3). Taxonomy (NCBI): domain Eukaryota; kingdom Viridiplantae; phylum Streptophyta; class Magnoliopsida; order Malpighiales; family Passifloraceae; genus Turnera; species Turnera subulata. The sequence goes on from JAKUCV010004963.1 coordinate 17,676, forward strand.
TGAGTCTTTTCTGTTTTGGACCGGTTTTTGGGTCTTGTCCTTTGGTTTGACTGTTATGTTTAGACCTTGAGTATTTATAGTGTGCATATTGATTGTCTTTCCTTCGTCGGTGAGCACTTCGGACTCACCCCTCACCTGCGGGCTTTCATCCCGTAGGATGAGTTATTTTTGGTACAGGATTGGTGCATTCCAGACAGGCTGCGGCGTTATCCCTTGGACAGGACTTGGATCCATAGTTTGCATCTATGTCGCATACAGTGTTTGTGTGAGTTATTTAAGTCTTCCGCTGTGCATGTTTTTACTATTGTTGGGCCATTGGGCCGATGATGTTGCTATTGACGTTACTATTTTTGGGCTGTTGAGCCCGAGTTACTGATGTATACACTGTATGCTGGGCTTGGTATGGTTGAGTCGTCACAGTTCCGGCACGTGTTTACTGTGTACGGTAAATACGGGTCGGGGCGTTTCATTTTGGTAGCGAAGCGGGCGTTAGGTCTTGTTGGGCAGTCCTTGAGTGTGTTTGTTGTCCTTGTTTGCATAGTTTGCTCCATTTGTTATTATTTTATATCATTTAGTTAGTGCATTATGGATCCAGTCAAGGGACGCCAGCTGTCGCAGAGCATACACATATGAGGTAAATGATGCCATAAATAAGCGGAAATGTAAATATTATTGATAATACTGATATTTTCATTACAAACATAAATATTATCAATATTGCTAAAAACAGAACTATTACATTGATATTTTATAAAAAAGAAAATACATTCATCGCCTTGGAACGACATTGACCCTGAAGCTAGTGGGGTCGTTGTTGATGTTGACTTGGATGCTGTCGCTCCACGAGAACCACATGCCGCCTGCGTTGTTCTGGCCAGGAAGCTCGAACCGGTTAGCTTGAGGGAACCGGAGTGGGATGAGACCGTGATCGTCTTGAGGTTGCCACTGGGTCTCCGTCAGAAGAACCATGTTTGGTTTGTATTGGTTCTTCAAGTCCCTCAGGGTACGCGAGAACTCCTGGGAATGCCTTGCGACTCCTCTGCAGTTCCACACCAGTAGTCGGGCCTTTGGCCAAGTTACGGGCAGACGAGTTACTCTGGGCATGCTCTGAGCCGTCATCGAGAGCTGATAGTAGGTACCTTGCTCCAGGAAGTGGCAAGTGGACTCCAGGTTGAACTCCTGAAGCCTTTCAGAGATGAAGAACATGATGTAATTTGTCGATCCGTAGTAGGAGGTCCTCAGAGTGCCATGGTCCTCCAGGAAGAAGGTCTCTTCTATGGGCGTGATGAAGAACAGCGACGAGTAGAGTTCGTCGACGAAGACTAGACGAGGCATTCTGCCGAGCTCGTTCGATAGTTCTTCGGGACGCTCGTTGCCCATGCTGTAGGCCAGTCGGTTCCTTCTGCCTAGGTTGGCACCTTCGACGAAGAAAACGGAAGATGGAGCAGGCATCGTGTTTGGACGAGTGGGTATTTTGTTTTTGAGCGTTGTGGTTTTGTTTTTCTGAGCGTTTTGTTTGTTTTTAATGCTTTTGATGATTTACTCCTCACCGCTCCGTCTTTTATACTCTTATGGGAAGCGTGATTACTGTTTTTGATTTTCAAGATTTTGCTTTTTGAAATTTTCCGTTGCTTTCATTTATTGCCTTGTTACTTTACACATTTTTCGGGCTACCAATGCCAGAATTTTTCAGCCTTTTACCATCTCATGCTTTTCTTTCGCTCTGGCTACTTCGTCTTTTCTTTTCATAGTTTTACTATATTTTCCTGCATCTTTTATCACATGCATCCGTGACCGTTGAGGCTAGACTGGTGGGACCACACCTCGAGTAGAGCGCATGTGCGACAAGTTTACAGCTGTTCGGACATCGTGGAGAGAAACGAGACCTGATAGACGTTTTTGGCTCATGCGGAATTTGCGGACAAGTGAGTACGTTTCTTTCGAGGGACACAGGACGCTCTCGTGATCATCACCGTGCGAGATAACGGACGTCTCTTCTACGAGGGAAACAGACGTCACCGTTAGTTGCACGTGTTACGTTTCTTGGGTTCGAGGATGTTTACGTCCGATACGAACGCCGAGCATGAAACATGTTTTGTTTTAATTCCTTTTGATCTGATTTTGTTAAACGAGTTTTATTTTTGATTTTTTTTATGTTTTATTTTATATTTTTTATTGTTAAGTTTTATTTTGCCTTGAGATGTTTTAATTTTCCGTTTAACATAAGTTTTCGTAACTTAAGAATTTTGACTTAAAAAGGAAACTTATTTTATTTAATTCATAAGGTTTTACAACAGAAGAAGAAGTACTCTATGGAGTTACTTGCTTCTCTAGGTCTTTTACAAGTTTTTGTACGTTCTTCATGTGAGGGAAGAGCTCCGCGCACGCCAGTTCGATTTGCGCCACCGCCGAGCTGATCTTCTTCAGTGAGACGTTCAGCTGCGTCAGCGTCTGCTGCGGAGTGCTGCTTTCAGCTATCGCCTTGCCCTTCTTATCCTCAGCTTTCTTGGGAGCACGTTTCTTTCGTCGTTTTGGGGAGACGACCATGTGTTCCTTCAGACCGATGATGTTGGTCTTGAACCGTTTCTTCGGAGGTTCGTCATCGGAGCTTGTCGGGAAGGCAGTGCCACCGATGTAGCTGTTGTTCTCGGAGTCTGAGGTTGTTCGAGATCGGAGTGGAGAGTCCATGGCTGATAGTGAGTGTCTCAGTTATGAGGTTTAGTATTTATAAGCGGATGAGATGTCGCTTAAGGGTATAAACGGTATCTCGGGTTGAGGTTGGACACCTGGCAGAGTGTGCCAGAATCTTATCATGGTAGGACCCACGGATAAGACGAAATTTCAAGGACGAAATTCTTTTTAAGGTGGGTAGACTGTAACAGCCCGGGTAAAAATTTTGGATTTTTACCGGGACTGTAAAAGTCTTTTACCGCGATTTACTGTTGAATTAATCTTGGGTAATTAATTCAAGGTAAATCGGGCGTCGTTTTTCAAAACCGAGAGTTTTCCCGCGCTCGTGATTTTTCCGTGGATTTTTCGGGCCTAAGTTGGTATTTTTCGGATCCCGGGATTTTCGGAAAAATCACACCGGAAAATAACTAAGGGGGTATCAGTTATTTTCTGGTCTGGATCGGACTCGCTCCGTAATGTAGACGATTTGCATTATTGACGGTTCACATGTTGAATAGTAAAAAAAATGAAGAAGGGAAAAAAAGGGAAATCAGGAAGTGAGAAAGTAGGGAAAAAGAAAAAAAAGAAAAAAGAAAAGAAAAAGGAGAGGGGAAGAGCTGCCGCCGGCCACCCACACCCACACCGGCCGACCCGCCACAACACGCCAAACCCGCGCGCCGCCAACCCCTTCCTTCTCCTCCTTGCTCGCCAGCCGCCAGCTGTGCCACCGTTTCCTCTTGCTGCCGCTGCAGGCCGTCGGATCGCCGCTCGCGCCTCGTCTCCTTCCTTCCCTCGTGCACACCGCCGTCGCCCTTCCCCGCCTATAGACTGTCGCGCACGCCTCGCCTCCGTCGCCACCTCGCCGTCCCGTGTCACCGCCGCCTCTGCAAGTGAAGGTGAGCCGTGAGGAAGACGACCCGGACATGGGTCGCGGGTCGCCGGGTTGACCCGGATTTCAGGGCTGTGTTATGGGCTGATGTGTCTGGGCTGGGGCTGGAGCGTGGGCCTGTTCACGCGGGCCTGCTCCCAGCAGCCTTGGCTAGGCCTGGGCTTGGGCTCCTGGGCTCTGCCTTGGGCTGGGCTTGGACTTGGCCCAGTCCAGATATATTAAAAAAATAAAATATAATCTGGTTTTAATAATTATTTCCTGACACTAAATAATTTTTGGAAAAAATTATATACATGATTTAATTGGAAATATTTTGGGAAAATATGAGATATGGAAAATAAATAATATTTATGCATACGAGAATAATTTGGAAATATAAATGTGTATTTATAAATTTGTAATTATTTTCAGAAAATAAGTTTATAAGGTTATACTTCTGGAAATGGGTTTTCTAAAGATAATAATACTTGGGAATTATATTTTGGGAAGTATAATTAATTTATGAAAATATTTTTAAGAGTTTTAATTAAAGTATGGTACCGAAATTATATTCGGAAATACGTACGGTAAAATATTTTCGGTAAAAGATAATAATAAAAGATAAGTAATCGGGATGGGTTGTTTCACAGTTTGGGCATCATAGCATACCGATTATGTGCATTTATATGTATATGTTGTTTTGTTGGATAGGTTTGGATATCGGGCAGTTTCCCGAGGAGCCGGCGTCGGACCGGTCATTGTTTCCGGAGTTGAGTAATCGGCCAAGGTGAGGATGGATTTCCTTCAATATGTGCCTGTATTACTCGGTTATTGTGTTTGTGGATTATTGCATGTTGCATTTGCTGTGGTTTGGTTTGGGATGTCTATCCCGGGATTTTGAATAGGGATGTCGATCCCTGTGATTTGATTTTGATGACGATAATATAATTGTCGCGTGATAAGTAGTGGTACGACTCGATGGTTTAAGACTGTTTCGTGGTGACCGTGACCTGGGTTACTCTGATAAGCATGTCTATGCTTGGGATGTCTATCCCGTGATTATTTTTGGGATGTCTATCCTTGGGTTCGTATTTTTGGGATGTCGATCCCTGGGTTCTCTGGATTTGGTCTGGCACCCAGAATGTGTTGATAACCAGGTCTGACCTCTAGCTTATCCGTGGCGGGGCCCGGAAAGATAAAATTGGAAATTGGATTTTATTTGAGTCTTTTCGGTTTTGGACCGGTTTTTGGGTCTTGTCCTTTGGTTTGACTGTTATGTTTAGACCTTGAGTATTTATAGTGTGCATATTGATTGTCTTTCCTTCGTCGGTGAGCACTTCGCACTCACCCCTCACCTGCGGGCTTTCATCCCGTAGGATGAGTTATTTTTGGTACAGGATTGGTGCATTCCAGACAGGCTGCGGCGTTATCCCTTGGACAGGACTTGGATCCATAGTTTGCATCTATGTCGCATACAGTGTTTGTGTGAGTTATTTAAGTCTTCCGTTGTGCATGTTTTTACTATTGTTGGGCCATTGGGCTGATGATGTTGTTATTGACATTACTATTTTTGGGCTGTTGAGCCCGAGTTACTGATGTATACATTGTATGCTGGGCTTGGTATGGTTGAGTCGTCACAGTTCCGGCACGTGTTTACTGTGTACGGTAAATACGGGTCGGGGCGTTTCACACGACATATTACCCACTTAAAATTAATAACTCCAAGGAAAATAAATTTTATTTCTGTCACCAGAATCTATTTTTTTTAAAATTAAGGATACGAAAAAATCGGGGCGTTACACATGCACTCCAGTATGAACATATTCCTCATCAAGTCTCCTTTCTTCATCTGAATTTGGAGGTTCATTGGCAGAGGCATGATGAAGATTTCCAGTGGCCGTGCTTCTATTAAAAATAACACCGAGAAGCTCATAATGTTCACAACCTTTTCTGCGAAATTGTGATGCGTCTTTAACTCTCTGCAAAATTTTATTTTATTAATATACATGCAATTATCCTCGGAAAAAAAAATAACATAATGGTTGGTAGTTAAAAAAATTATGTACCTGGATGTATCCGCGCCACACAGAATCTTCAGTAGTCACCGTGTTAGTTACTGGATCCCATCCAAACCCAGTAGTTTGAAGAAGAATAGAGAAAATTCGATGCTTGGCCCGCAACCTGTTATATTTTTGCTTCACTTGTTTTTTGGTATAATTACGGCCACTCCTCATGTTTAATTGCTCTAGAATTTCTTGCCAAACCTTAGTACTGAATTGCCCACCATTCATATCTCCTTTATTTACACGATCAACTAAAATATCTATATATAATTTATCCACAATAGCTCCCCAAACAGCATCTTCTTGAAGTTCCGTGGCCATCTAGTATATATATTCATTCAGAAAAAAATAATAAAAAATATAGAAGCACACATGATAGTAAAGCAAGGAATGTTGTCCGAGCCTCAGGTCCAATTCTAAATTCCAATCCAAATAGTAAACAAGAGGAGCAAGATGGACGCATGACTAACAATAAACAAGCATCCATGTCCAAAACTTGAAAGTTTTCTTTTGATAACCATATTCCACGCATACTCAAGTCATAATAGAAAACTTGCAATCCCTAGAATTGAAGAAAAAATCACACTGGTACCTTGATATAGTGGATATTTGTAACTTTGCTTGTCTTCTCAAGCTGAATACCACGTGCTAAAAATACCTAGAATAGCAAGTAGGCAATTAAAAATCCATGTGATAGCTTAAGCTGTTAACAAGGCAGATGCAAAAATTAAGAGCAACCATGTATATTATACCAAAACTAGTACCTCTGCACTAAATTTTTTCTCTAAATTTAGGACAAAATGGGACATATACAGAGATGAATAAATTAAGGTTATTTCCTTCACTAACCCATCTTCACAAACAACATGTGTCATTTGACACTAATCCATCTTAAAAAACAGCATGTGTCATTTGAAATTTTGGTGTCTAGGTTATTTACGTAGTAAGTTAGTAGGATTAGTTTTTTAATTAGCTAAATTTGGCACTTTTTGATCAAAGACATCCAACCATTAATATATAGCTAACTAATTGCTACTGAAACAAGCTAGAACAAAAATCCAATTCTCACAAAAGCCACGCTCAAGCAAGAACCCAGTTTCCACAAAAATCCATCATCACCAATATACCATTATCAATCTTAAAAAATCCATAAATTAAGACTATACTTACAACCAAAACACTTAATTAAGCATTTTTCTTTAAAAAAAGCCCACAAAACTCTTCATAGAATTCCATGCAAGTTTTCCACACATAAGGCCCAACCTACATGAATATTCACAACTCAATGGAAAGCGATGAACCAGAACGGCTCTCAACTCAAAGCGTAAAACCCATCTTGCTCCTTCTTGTTAGATTTACCTTCCCATCAACTATTATTATTTACAGTATTCCAAGAACAATAATTACTATCAATAAGTATTCTCAAAAACAATAATTATTGCCATTTATGCTCACAACAAATCAATAAGTATTTCCAATAACAATGACAGTAATTAGTATAATTATTTGTGACTAATGAAGAACAAAATTAATTATCCACAAGTAATTTTGCTTGACAAATAATTAATAGTCTTTCTCTACCAAAAATTAAAAAAAAAAAAGAGTAAGGAATTTACATCAATAAGAATTGATTTGAAGGCAACTACCAACACTTGTTTCCCAACTACACCATTGTTAGTCCTAAAAAACCCATAAATCAAGAGCATACATACAAAAGATCAAAAGCCCCAACTTAATTATTATGTTAAATTATGTTCAGTTACGAATTTGTAGCATAGAATTTTCTTTGAATGTATAAAAAAAATTACCTATATAATGGTAGGAACACAATATCAGCTTCTCTTCTTCTCGATGATGATGCTTGTAGGTATGTGTAACTTGCAAATCGTGAGTTAAAATGGTGAGGATGATATGAGAGTGAGTAAAGGATAAATAAGAGAGTGAAGAAGGGATAAAGGTGAAGAAGGGATAAAGAAGAAAGGATATGGAGGTTTCTGGCCACACAGCATCGGGGGAGAAAAAGATAAGTTGAAACTGTGTATAAATTTCTCTATTTACAAGATTGCCATTAATTAAATTCAGAGTTCCACTTATTTACAATTTTGCCACCGCGTGTTTTGATAGACAAGGCAAAACAACTTTTTTTTGTTCCTTGTTTTTGGTTCTGACGGAACAACTTTTCGATGTTGTTTTCATTGCTTTTGAACATCCAAACAAGTTTTTAAATCTTTAAAAACACAAAAAACAGAAAACTTGTTCTCAGAACAAGTTCCCAAATAGGGCCTAATTTCCATTGATTCGTCAGGCTATTCCCTCTTGATTCGCAGAAAAGAATACCTCGTTGCATGGGAGATTCTGCGAAAGTGGAACCCACATCCAATGTGCCACGTGTCATATGCCATAACTGCTATATTTCCAAGGTAACCGACCAGATTCAGTAAAGTGACGCATTGGCGCGTGAGACTCTCCCAACTGAAAAATTGAGTTTCGAGTTGTTTTTATTTTGAGCTTTTTGTCAAACAGGAAGTGGGCATGGAGCATTTAGCTCTCCTAACCCTGCCAACAGTCACAATAGGTCTTAGCAACACAACTGTTAGCGCTGCTACAATAGGGGTGACCCAAGATCCACAAAGTCCACTCAAGAAGAAGACCAAGTGGCCCGCAGTAACAAGAAGGTGAAGGTAACAATAGATAATGTTTCTTGTGGTGTTGGAGGGGTGGCTTCACAAACTGAAACTGCAATGGAAGCTGATGAAGATTTGCTGCAGCGTGAAGAGAGCAGACGTAAATCATCATTCAAGGAGATGCTTACTGGGCAGAATGACACATACATGGCGGATGAGAGACTATGATGATTACTTTGAGGATTCTGGGTCTGATGATGATGAGGATGAGGACGACGAGTGCCCTATTATCCGGCTTTCTTCTGCTGAAAAAAAGCGACTACGACGCCCTTGGCTGCGTACCTTATTCATTAAAGTTTTGGGAAAAGGGGTTGGGTACAACTTTTTGTATCGCACCATGGTTCGTCAATGGAAATTACAGGGGCAATATGGGCAACGATTTTTACCATCTACGATTCACTGTTGATGCCGACTACGAGAGGGTGTTGTACGAGGGACCTTGGTTGATTGGGGATCACGTGGTGGCTGTTAAGAGGTGGGTGCCTCACTTTGATCCGGATGCAACTGCCATTGATAAAGTAGTGACTTGGGTGCAAATACCAAAGCTGGACTTGGAATACTATGATCGTGGTCTACTTATGAGGGTTGGCAATCGTATTGGTAAATTTCCAAGGGTGGATAATGCCACTCTAACGGCATCTCGTTGCAATTTTGCAAGAATTTGTGTGGAAGTAGACCTTACTAAGCCTCTCAAATCGAAGTTCAAGATTCGAAGGAAGGTACACAGATTGGTTTATGAGGGTCTACATAATATTTGCTTTGAATGTGGAAAGTTTGGTCACATGCGAGACCGTTGCCCGGATGCTATTCGTGATGACTTGGTTGAGGAGATAGAGGACAGGGTTAATGATTTGCCTCAGGAGGAGGTAATTTCCACAGAAGTTCTTGATCCATATGGCCCATGGATGATTGCCCAGAAGAATCGAAGGAAGAGGAGTCCTAAAGAAGGAACTGGTGACAATCATAAACAACAAATGCCTAAAAGCCAGCCTCCTACTCCCAAGAAAGTAGCAGATGATGTGAGCAAGAATGCTAACTATCAGGAAGTAAGCAGTTCAAAGTTTGGTGTCCTTGTCGATCTTGAGGATGAGGGTGACTTGCATGGTTTAGAGGAAGCAGAGGCACGATCAGTGCCTTTCAATGTTTAACTCCCAAGCAGTGACCCTGCCCCAAATTCAAACCAACAAAGTTCAGCGTAAGACTGGGGCTATGGCATCGAAAGTCCAATCAATGCAACAACCCAAGGAAGGAATAAGTGCAGTGAGTCAGGCTCAAGCTAGCGGAGCCAAGTTGAAGCAAAAGTCATTCTCTCAACCGACTTATACAAGTAATAAGGCACCAGTTTCAGGTCAGAAAATGGCTGCAAATCAAAGTAGTTCTTTACAACCCCGGGTTGCAGCCTCTACTTCTGTAATCAAATCCCAAGTCTTGGCCTCTACCTCTGTCATCAAGCCTAATGGTCCTGTTACCCAAAATGCTCCGCTGACCATGGAGGTGGAGATGGGTAATCTGGATACATTTATGGAGCCACCAGACCCAGGCGATTCTCAACAAGATCATATGGAGATCATAGAGGAGGTGACTACTCAGGTTACAACTGGAGGTCATGATGCGAAGATTGGCACTGATTCTTTGGTGCAAATTGGGCATGAAGCAAGTGCACAGGGAGCTAACTCTACTGATTTATCAGTTTAGTGTACAGGGAGGATCCTGCTCTTATTTTATTTCTTTTTAATGCGTTGTTTATATTGGAATTGTAGAGGTGCAGCAAGCCCTCGTTTCATGTCTATTTTTTTTGATTTGTTGAGAGCTCACTGCTTTGATCTAGCAGTTATAGCGGAGCTGAGAATAAGTGGCTGGAAAGCTGACCGAGTTATTCAAAAATTAGGATTTCCTTTTCATTATAGAATTGAAGCTAAAGGTTTCTCTGGCAGTCTGTGGGTGATTTAGAAGCATTTCAGTTTTGATGTTACTGTGCTTGATAAGGGTGATGGTTTTATTCACCTCAGATTCAAGAAAAATGGGAGGATAGTGTGGTTCCTTACAGCAGTTTATGCTAATCTGGATGTGAACCTGGAAAGAATTTTGATCCAAAAGTTGAAAGAAAAGAGCCAGAGTATCCAGATGCGGTGGGTAATTTTGGGTGACTTTAATGAGATCAGATCATTGGAGGAATGATGTGGGGGTCCACCAATAGAGAGGAGCAGATGCATTAGGTTTCAGCAGTTGATAGAGTCTTGTCGCTTGGTAGATTTGGGATTTTTGGGTCCTAAGTTTACTTGGCGAGGTCCCCAATTGCAAGGCTATGATAGAATTTTTGAGAGGTTAGACCGTGCATTAGTCAATGCGGAGTGGCTTCATGGTTTTCCTGAAGCAACTCTTACTCATCTAACTAGATTGAAGTCTGATCACCATCCGATATTACTTGACTGTTTAGGAAATGGAAGTGGACTACAACCCCACGACCATTTTGGTTCGAGCAGGCATGGACAATTCATGACGGTTTTAAACAATTCCTATAACACACTTGGGTGGATGGTTTGGGTCTCAAGATTATGTTGGATTTGTTTTCGGGACAAAGTGAAGAAATGGAATAAAGATGTGTTCGGGAATATCTTTTACAAGAAGAAGAGAGTGGTGGCTAGGTTGAATGGAATTCAATGTGCCTTATCAAATAATTGGAATCCTTTCTTGGTCAAGTTGGAGGAGGAATTACTGGCTGAATATGATCAAACCTCCTCACAGGAGGAAATGTTTTGGCTACAGAAATTAAGAGTGAATTGGATTAAACATGGTGATTGTAACTCCAGGTTCTTTCATATTACCACTCTAGTGAGAAGGAGAAAGAACCGTGTATTATCTCTGAGGAACAATGTAGGCACTTGGATTGAGAATGATGGGGAGTTACGGGATCTTGCTAAAAAATTCTATGAGGAATTATTTTCACAAGAAGGGAGTATTGATGGGTCCTACCCAGTGCATGGTAAGTTTTTTAGATTGATGGATGGAGAGATCGAGTAATTGAGGCGGGGTGTAAGGAGGGATGAGATCTATGAGGCTTTAATGAAAATGGATGGGCTTAAAGCTCCGGGCCCGGATGGGTTCCAAACAGCTTTTTACCAACAAAATTGGAGTGTGGTTGGTAACTCCGTGTGTCGGTTTGTTAAAGAAGTATTTGAAAGGCGTCGTAGCATTGCAGAGATTAACCAAGCTTTTCTTACTCTTATTCCGAAGGTGGATCAACCAGAAACTATGGCTTAGTTTCGTCCGATTGGGCTATGTAATGTTACTTATAAATTGGTAACCAAAGTCATAGTCAATCGGATTCAGGAGTTCCTTCCCCATTGGATCAGTCCAGTGTAGAGTAGCTTTGTTCTTGGTAGATATATCACGGACAATGTGATTACTTCCCAGGAAATTATCCACTCAATGGGCAAATTAAAAGGAAAAACTGGTTTTATGGTTGTCAAAATTGATCTTGAAAAGGTGTACGACCGGCTGAACTGGGATTTTATCTTGGATACTTTGCATGATACGGGTCTACCACTAGAGCTGATTGGTTTGATCATGGATTGTCTTTCTTCCTCATCTGTACAAGTATTATGGAATGGATCTCCTTCAGTAAGCTTCAAGCCCTTGAGAAGAGTATGACAAGGAGATCCTCTTTCTCCTTACTTGTTTGTTTTGTGTGTCGAACGCCTATCTCATTTGATTACAAGTTATGTTAACGAAGGTTGTTGGAAGCCTTTCCAATTTTCTAGAAATGGCCCATCTGTTTCCCATTAATTATTTGCAGATGACATGTTTTTATTTTTTGAGGCAACAATGGAGCAAGCTAAGTTGATGAGGGGTTGCTTGAAAATCTTTTACCATTTTTCTGGTCAAAAGGTAAACAATGCCAAATTCCAAATTTTCTTTTCCAAAAATACTACTTTGGAGGTGGCAGAAAGTATTTGCAATCTCAATGGCTTTACACGATGCCTTGACTTGGGTAAGTACCTTGGATTTCCTTTAGTTCATGGTAGAATATCCAGAGATACATATAAACATTTGGTGGATAAGGTACAAGTTAGAATGGCAGGATAGAAATCTGACCAGTTATCCCTAGCTGACCGTATAACTCTTTGTCAGTCAGTGGTGATGGCTTTACCATAGTACACTATACAGGCCACTAGACTCCCAGCATCCATTTGTGGTGAGATTGAAAAAGTTTGCTGAAAATTTATTTGGGGTGACAAGGATGATGGCCGAAAAGTACATCTCATCAATTAGAAAACAATGTGCCAACCCAAGCGCAGCGGTGGTGTTGGATTGAAGAAGATGGGCCCTATGAATGAAGCTTTCCTAATGAAACTATGCTGGAGTTAAGAACATCACAGAGATAAACTTTGGGCGCAGATTTTGTGCCATAAATATGGGTTGTCCTCGGAGTTACTTCATGTACTCCCACATAAAAGGAGTGCTTCTTTCTTGTGGCGAGCTATTGTTGGGTCTGGCCAAACTTCTTAAAGGGTATTATTTGACGAGTTGGAAACGGTGAGAGGATTAAATTTTGGCATGATAGGTGGGTGAGAGGCTGTGAAGCACCACTGGCATATTATGTCGGCACATAGATCCCTTCAAGGACAGATGCTAGGGTGGGCGTTTATTGCTGAGTGGCAAATCTCTTCAAAAACAGTCGCTAGGGTGGCAAATGCATTGGCAAATCTTGACTTTGGACATCAGCTTGGTCTCCATCTATTTGAAACCCCACTAGGGGTTTGTTCTTCACTGTTACTGCAGGATTCCATTGGGGTCTGCTGGCCTTGTGGGAGTGGAGCTTTCTAGTTTCATATAGACTTTGTCTGGTTTCTTACAAAAAAAAAAAACCGACTAGATTCAGCCAACGATGTGTCATTGCAGTGGCAATCACATAGATCGGTGCCTTATCTAGGCCCCACAAACTCACACAAGTATCAATTCTTCTTCAACTATCAACAACATACCGTAGACCGTAGTTAGTAGTAGAAGTAGTCTAAAGGAAAAAATCCAATTCTTCTTTGTTGTTTATCACTTTCCAAATCAACCAGACCGTTGGAGGTGTCATCCGCAGTTCAGATGGGCGATGGATTCACGGGTTCACACATCGACTCCATCACTGTGGACCGTTCCTCGCAGAGATATGGGCGGTCTATGACGTCCTGACAATCGCTGCAAGCTTAGGCGTTTCCACCTTTGAGGTGGAAATTGACAATTCTGAAGTCCTGGCACTCATCACCAGGAAGAAACAGAATCGCTTTCCCAACATCCCTCTCATGGATTGTATTCGGTGTTGGCTTTTGTTTCTCAAAGAAAAGAACTTCAGCTCAAGAACATCAATGTTGAATCAATAACATCGATGTTTTGAGGCTGCTGATCTTCAATTTCTCTGGCAGTGCACTTAGAACATCGATGTTGAACTAAGAACATCGATGTTTAAATGCTACTGGAACTTCAAATGATTTTTTCGAGCTGCTAGAACATCGATGTTGGGTTTAAAACATCGATGTTGAAATGCTACTGGAACTTTGATTAATTCGGCCGAACGATTATAACATCGATGTTGGGTCTAGAACACCGATGTTTTCTGGGAAATTCTGGGAAATTTCCAGAACACACAAGTTGGTTTTTTGGGTTACTGTTTCATTGGTTTTCTCTTAATTCTTTCAATCACTTGACTTGAACACTTGATGAACAAGTCAAGGAACACTCAGTGAAGTGAAACACAAACGATTTTCTTTTATTTCACTTGATTGCAACTGATTACAAGACTCAATATATAGGCAGAAAAAACAGCCTAAAATCCAACTTGCTGCAGCAACTTGCATGCAGCCCATACCTTCAACCCATACTTCTTAGTGCAGCATGGAGACCCATAATCCACTAAGCTGATCTTCTTGGTAACCAAGAAGATCAGATAACAAAGAAAACATCACAATAACAAAAAGACACACACAACTTGCACACTATTCCTAACACACTTAAGTTGATGGGACAAACCTTACAACTTGATTATTCTCCATTAACTCTACTAACAACTTGATCACTAATGCAGCTTGATCATATAATCTAACACTCCCCCTTGACCAAGCTGTACTTCATATTCAATATGTTCTTCAACAAATCAAACCTGTTCTTGGGCAAAGGCTTTGTGAACAGGTCTGCCAATTGCATTTTGGAGGAGCAGAATAAGACTTGAACTTCTCCTTCACTTTCAGCTTCTCGAATCACATGAAATCTAATCTTGAAATGCTTAGTTCTGCCATGATCAATTGTATTCTTAATCATTGCAATAGTGGACTGATTGTCACAGAATAGCTCCATAGGTTCTTCTTGCTCCATCTTCAAATCTGACATGATCTTCCTGAACCAAACAACTTGATTTACAGTTGAAGCAGCAGGAAGGTACTCTGCTTCAGCTGTGGATTGAGCAACAACCGTTTGTTTCTTGGAACACCACGAAAATGCATTTGAACCAAACAAGAAAACATAACCTGTTGTGCTTTTCATGTCATCCACACTTCCAGCCCAATCACTGTCACAATATGCCTTCAATTTTGCATCTTTAAATGAGCTGTAATGAAGACCAAGATCAGTAGTGCCTTTAACATATCTGAGCACTCTCTTCATCACAGCAGCATGATTCTTCTTAGGCGCATTTAGAAACCTTGAAAGCAAGTTAGTTGCAAATAATAGATCAGGACGAGTTGCTGTAAGGTACAACAAACTTCCTACACAGCTCCTGTACACCTCAATTTCAGCATCTTCTTCATCTACATTCTTTGCAAGCTTGGTGTTTTGAATCAATGGGGTTGGCACTGGATTGCAAGAGTCCATCTTGAATTTTTTTAAGATAGTTTCTGCATACCTCTTCTGAGAGATCATAATTCCTTCATCACTTTGCATCACCTCCATTCCAAGAAAGTAGTGCATCAATCCCAAATCTGATATTTCAAATTCTTTCATCATTTCAGTTTTGAAAAGTGAAATTTTGCTGTGATCTGCTCTGGTAATTAGCATGTCATCAACATAGAGGGAGACTATGATCAAATCATCACTTGAGCTGCCTTTCACATACAATGTTGCCTCACTTTCACTTCTCTTGAATCCTTGTTGAACCAAGTGGTTGTCCATGCGACTATACCAAGCTCTTGGAGCCTGTTTTAGTCTATAGAGAGCTTTCTTCAACCTGTAAACATGATCTTCTTTTCCTTCCACAATAAAGCCTTTAGGTTGCTCAATGTAGACTTCTTCTTCTAGAATTCCATTTAGAAATGCAGATTTCACATCTAGATGGAATACCTTCCACTTGTTTTGAGCTGAAATGGCCAGGAGCAATCTGATTATGTCAAGGCGCGCCACAGGTGCAAATGTCTCAAGATAATCAAGGCCATATTGTTGTGCATAGCCTTTGACCACCAGTCTAGCCTTGTACTTGGAAATGGTTCCATCAGGATTCATCTTAGTGCGAAACACCCACTTGACTGCAATGATCTTTTGATTTCCAGGCCTTACAACTAGTTCCCAAGTTTGATTCTTGTTGATCATGCCAATTTCTTCCTCCATGGCCCTCTTCCAATGCTCTTGATTTGCTGCCTCTTCATAACAATGTGGCTCTGTTTCTACAAAATTACACCTCTCATAAATATCAGCAAGTGTCCTAACCTTCATTGGAGGTGTGTCTGAATCATAATCCTCTTCATTTAGAGGATGATCTTCCTGCACTTGACCTTCATCTACTTCAGCTGCGTCGCTAGGATTGTTCTTGATTACCTTCTTTTTTTTCCAATCCCAATAAGCTTCTTCATCCACTTTGACATCTCTTGAGGTGATTACTTTGTCATTTTCAATCATGAACACCCTGTAGTCTTTGGATTGACTACTATATCCCAATAGTATTCCCCTTTCAGCTTTGAAATCCAGCTTCCTCCTCTTTTCATCTGGAATATGAACATAGCAAAGAGAACCAAACACTTTAAGGTGCTTAACTGTTGGTTTCTTACCAGTCCAAGCTTCAATGGGAGTCATCCCATCAACTGACTTTGTTCGTAGCCTATTGATGAGATAGACAGCCGTATAGGTAGCTTCAGCCCAAAAACTTTGAGGAAGCTTCTTCTCCGCAAGCATGCTTCTTGTCATCTCCATCACTGTCCTGCTCTTCCTTTCTACCACACCATTTTGTTGAGGTGAATATGGTACTATTAATTGATGAACAATTCCACTTGAGTTGCAAAAATCTTCAAACATATTTGAAATGAATTCTCCCCCTCTATCTGATCTCAGCTTCTTCAATCTACAACTACTTTGAGTTTCTGCCATGCTCTTGAATTTCTTGAAAACTTCCAAAGTTGCCAACTTATTCTTCAAGAAGTAAATCCATGTCATGCGAGTTAGATCATCAATGAATAGCATGAAGTAGAGATTACCACTTAAAGAAGGTGTATGCATTGAACCACAAAGGTCGGTGTGCACCAACTCCAGCTTCTTCAAGGTTCCTTTTTCTGCTGCAGTCGGAAATGAGTCTCTATGCATCTTTCCCAATTGGCATGGTTCACAAACTTCTCCAAGAATTTGTATTGAAGGCAAATCTTTGACATACTCCTTTTGTGCAGCAAGCTTCAAGGAATGCAAGCTAGCGTGGCCATATCTTCTATGCCACAAACTACTTTCATCTACCTCACATTCATTTACCATCTCTTCATGCATGCTCAAGTTCACAGGAAATGCATTGTTCTTCATTTTAGTTTTGCAAACAGTTTTGCCATTCACCGAGATCACACAACAATCATCTTCAAAGTTTACCTTATACCCATTTCTAGTCATTTGAGGCACACTCAAAAGATTGTGCTTCAATCCAGGAACTAGCAAAACATCTTTAATGAATTTACTAACTCCATCATAGTTTATAGAGACAGTACCTCTTCCTTTTGATTTGAGGATGGCACCATCAGCTGTCTTGACTTCCACACAGATTGATTCATCCAAGTCCAAAAACCACTTTGAATTTCCCGTTATGTGACTAGTACAGCCACTGTCAATGTACCATACACCATTTTCTTGCTTCTCTGAATTTTCACTTGCCATGAACATAAATTCTTGTTGATTTCTTTCAACTGGCTGAGCTTGTTGCCTTGTTTGTGGTTGTTCTTGCACTTGTTGTTGGGCTTGATTCTCTCCATTTTTTTAGCTCTGCAAAAACATGCAATGTGCCCAATTCTGTGACAAAAGTTGCACTTCTTGTTTTTCCAGCACCTCTGCTCCAAATGATTTATTTTTCCACAGTGTTTGCAAGGTGAAAAAACGGTTTGTGAACTTGAGGCCTCCTGTTGGTACTTGTTTGTGCTTGGTGCTGGTTTTTGTTTGGCTTCAAATTTGTTGTTGTTGACATTTTTCTGCTTGGCTTGGAAAGCCTTCTCAATCCCAGCTTCAATTTTTCTCCCATGCCTTTGCTCATGAGCTTCTAGCTTGCCAACAAGTTCAGGAACCGACATCTGAGTGATGTCTCTTGATTCTTCGATTGCAGCTACCTTTGCTTCAAATCTATCAACAACCGTGTTGAGAATTTTCTCAACTACTCTGACCTCTGGGATCACTTCTCCATACAATCTGATTTTGTTGACAATGCTTTGAGCTTTTGAAGCATACTCCCTTATTGTTTCAGCTTCTGACATCTTCAACATTTCAAATTCTCTTCTCAAAGATTGCACCCTTATTTGCCTTGTTTCCTTGGAACCTCTGAACTGCTTCTCAAGGAATTCCCACGCTTCTTTGACTGTTGTGGCTCCTACAATCAAAGGAAAAATATCCTCTGAAACCAAGGAGAACATAAACGAAATTGCAGTATTGTGTTTCTGCAATCGATCGTTATATGTTCTCAATTGATTTACAGACATTTCTTCAATGTTTTCTTCTTCAATAAAACCTTTTTCTACCAAGAACCACAAACCATTAGCTACAAGGAAGGACTTCATCCTTATAGCCCAATAGTTGTAGTTTTCTCCTTCAAAAACAGGTGGTAGGGGTAAGGAAGAGGTGGTTCTATTTGCAGGTTGTGTATTCATTTTGAGGGTAGGTGTTTAGGAAGGTGTTTAGGCTAATTTGATGTGGTTTCAATAAAATAGGGCAGGCCTGAAAAAAGGAACCTGCTCCGCTACCAATTGTTGGCTTTTGTTTCTCAAAGAAAAGAACTTCAGCTCAAGAACATCGATGTTGAATCAATAACATCGATGTTTTGAGGCTACTGGTCTTCAATTTCTCTGGCAGTGCACTTAGAACATCGATGTTGAACTAAGAACATCGATGTTTAAATACTACTGGAACTTCAAATGATTTTGCCGAGCTGCTAGAACATCGATGTTGGGTTTAAAACATCGATGTTGAAATGTTACTGGAACTTTGATCAATTCGGCCGAACGATTATAACATCGATGTTGGGGCTAGAACATCGATGTTTTCTGGGAAATTCTGGGAAATTTCCAGAACACACAAGTTGGTTTTTTGGGTTACTGTTTCATTGGTTTTCTCTTAATTCTTTCAATCACTTGACTTGAACACTTGATGAACAAGTCAAGGAACACTCAGTGAAGTGAAACACAAACGATTTTCTTTTATTTCACTTGATTGCAACTGATTACAAGACTCAATATATAGGCAGAAAAAACAGCCTAAAATCCAACTTGCTGCAGCAACTTGCATGCAGCCCATACCTTCAACCCATACTTCTTAGTACAGTATGGAGACCCATAATCTACTAAGCTGATCTTCTTGGTAAGATAACAAAGAGAACATTACAATAACAAAAAGACACACACAACTTGCACACTATTCCTAACACACTTAAGTTGATGGGACAAACCTTACAACTTGATTATTCTCCACTAACTCTACTAACAACTTGATCACTAATGCAGCTTGATCACATAATCTAACATTCGGCACTTCTTCCAGCAACCTTGGAGGAGGGTGTCCCGACGCATGTGTACCGTGAGTGCAACTTTGTTGCTGACTGTTTAGCAAAGAAAGCTCTGTTCATGGAGGAAGGCTTTCATGCCTACGATGTCCCTCCTGACTTCTGCATGCCGCAACTCGTAGCTGACGCTACGGGTGCAACAGTTTCTCGTGTCTTTATGTCCTAATTTTAATAGAAGCATTTATTCACCCAAAAAAAATCAACCAGACCGTTACATTCCCATAATACTAATAATTAAAAGAGAAAAAAAAGGGGTCCTATCAATAGAGACTCCATAGTTAGCAGCTTGTGAGTATTTGTTGGTTTCACAGGAGGAGAAGAAGAAGAAGAAATGACAGTGGCGAGTGTGGCCAGCTCGAATACCAAGAAGCTCATGAAGCTCACCCTCTCCGTTTTCCGCCCTGGCTTCAACTCCTCCAAATGGTAAACTATCTTTTACATTGTACTCTCTTGAATTGTTTTTGTTTCAGGAAGTAAAGGGGAAAAATGAACCTACCCAAGTGAAAGTTTCTTTCTTTTTGTTTCTTTTTTGCGTTTTTTTGTTGTTGATGGGTGGTGGAACAGCAAAACGGCGGCGAAAATGGCGGTGGCGAGGATAAAGTTGCTGAGGAACAAGAGGGAGGCGGTGGTGAGACAGATGAGGAGGGACATTGCCTCGCTTCTCAAGTCGGGTCAAGATGCCACTGCACGTATCCGGGTATGTGTATTTTGATGTGATTGTGCTTCTTCTTGAATGATTGATTAACCAAGAAGAGAGGGGTTAAAGGTCTTTGATGTAAGGCATATTGGGGATGATATGTTACTCATGATTAGTGCAACACACTTACTTGGATAGTTAGTTTGTTATAGTCGGCATATGGGTTTGGTCTATGTAATGTCATGGTTCCGGATGAACTCATTGCTTAGTTCTTTGTTTAGAATGTACCCTAAACGCCAATTCTGTAATTATGTGTTGTTGAGTGGTGATCAGGATTGAACTATGAGAAATGCTAATCCGTATAAAAATTGATGTGATAATCAAGGCATTATATAGCTTGTCTGAGTTGGAAAGATCCTTTCATGGTTTTGTAGGTCGAGCATGTGATCAGAGAACAGAATGTCCTTGCTGCAAATGAATTTATCGAGCTCTTCTGTGACTTGATCGTGGCCAGGATTACGATCATAGCCAAGCAAAGGTGACAAATCTTTGCATTCTACATATAGTAAGGTGATAACACTGACAATATGCGACTAAGATATTCGATTTTTGGTTCAACTTGTTGCAGGGCATGTCCAGCAGACCTGAAAAAAGGGATTGCAAGTTTAATATTTGCCTATCCGAGATGCTCTGAAATCCCAGAACTGTTAGCACTTAGGAAGATTTTTGAGAAGAAGTATGGGAGAGATTTTGTGTCTGCTGCAGTTGATCTCAGACGAAATGCTGGCGTAAAATCGCATGGTAAGCACTAGCAACTATCACTTCAAATGCAACAGAGCACCTCTTATGCTTTGGATGAGGAACAACTCATTTCGTCATTGAGAAGTCCATATATATAGTGGTTTGATCTAGCTGTACGTTGCAAAAATATCCTTTCTTGTTTCCTTCCAGTTGGTTTTTTTTGATACTAATCGTGTGTTGCATTAGATTTCTAAGATAGTATTACATAGGAAGTCAGGCGCCGATACATATAAAAGATAACAGCGAAGGCCGCCTGAAGTAGAAATGACAGGTAATTAACATACTGACTACGCTAATAGAAACGAAGTTCAACCCGTTTTGGGCAGTGCCACAATTGTAGAGTCTTTTCCAGTTGGTTTAAGACAAGCTTTTAAGACGTTGCTTTAATTACGGTTGATAGACAAGCTCTCTGTTAGAACTCCAAGTGGCGAAGTAAAGTTGAAGGTCATGAAGGAAATTGCAAAGGAGTACCAGATTGAATGGGATACAACAGAATCTGAAAAAGAGCTTCTCAAGGCTCATGAAGAACTTATAGTGAGTTCTCTTTTGCTTTCTCTCGTAGATCTCTCCATTTTTACATTGTAAATATCTTCTCTTCTGTGTATGGTTAGGAGGGACCACGCAATTTTGTCAGTGCTGCCAGCCTTCCCTTTGAGCCAGCAACGCCTAAGCCAGTTCAGTCCATTAATCTAATTTACAGGTAAGTCAGTCATTTTATCCTCTCATCTCTCCATACACACACATATATCCATGTCCCAAAAAAATTTCAACTAACTTTGATTCAATGTTGGCATGGGCATGCCTAGATCCTCTAATGAAGAGAGAATGACCAAGAAGCAATTTGAGGACACAGCATCCGCTGCTGCAGAAGCTGCAGCATGTGCAAAGCAAGCAATTGCAGTAGCAGAAGCTGCTGCTTTTCTGGCCAGCAAGGACTCCAATCAGGCTTCCAAAGGTTATGGGATTGATCAGAGGTTGAATGCTTCAAGCATCGACCATGGATTTGAGATGCTACCTGGCAATTCCTTGGGCCATTCGGTCCCCACTGATCCCCGGTATGTTCATCATTCTGAAGTCCCAAGGAGGATGGATGACCCACAGGATTTTGATAGATCCCATTATCTGAACGATGAGGACACAAGAACAACAGCCCAGATGAATGGTCAACATATCTACGGGAGGAGACACAGCTACAACGAGACAAGGCCAATCCAACCAGATAGCGAACAAGGCTGTAGGAGGCACAGCTACAATGAGACAAGGCCAATGCAGATGGATGGTCAAAATGTCTATAGGAGATACAGCTACAGTGCCTCCTCTCCACATTATACAGAGTTTGATGAATCAGATTGCGATGAAGAGATTGAAATGGAAGAACCTCCTTCTCATCTTGATCCTCCTAAGCGATCTCCACCCCCAGTACCATCATCACATGTTCAGCTCGACCAGGGTCCCCAAGTTCATCCAAAATTACCTGACTATGATGCACTTGCTGCTCGTTTTGAAGCTTTGAAAACTTGCAAATCATAAACATAAAGTTCAAATGTTTTTGCCTCAGTTTTGTCTTTACCGGGTTTGAATGTCTATCAACAGCACATATATACTTCTGTGTAAAATCATTAAAAGAAATTCGTGTCATTATTTTCATTTTCATCAAATGTGTCTTTCAGCGCCTGTTATGTGCCATTATTTAGTCTCTGGCTTTTTGACACCTTGTGTAACATGATCTCTTATGCAAACAATTGGATCAGACTGCAAAGGCTGTACACTGTTTCGTTCCAGGTTGACTTCACTTCTTTAAAAACAGAAGCTCTTCCCTACTGGCTACTAGACTAGTTCTAGTTTCTAGATTATTGGACGTATACCAAAAGAATACGTGCTATTTGTACAGGTTCCACTCACACTCTAGGGATTACGAGCTTGTTTGTCATAACTAACTCCATCAGGTCAGCTCATTCCAGATCAACGGCATGGCCGTCTTTGAAACAATAACGTACTCCTTTGGTTATTTGAGCTTCTTTCAAGCCATGGTTATTAATTTCTGGGGAGCTATGCTGGTCTGGTAGGAGCGATGGCATAGCCTTTGCCACAGGCATATCCATGTTTTCATGTGACTCGAGATCAGTGAGCCGAAGATGGTAGCCCACTATGGTGGCTCAACTAGGGACTACTAGGCATTGCAGGCATGAGCTTGAGTGGATTAGTTGTGGCAGCTGGCCTACATTACGTAATTAAAAATGGCATCAGGCAAAATTCTGTAACCCTTGGTGGTGTAACTTCTGATCAAAACCATCCGGCTTTATAGCATATCTCGAGTAACTGCATCTGTCTTTCTGTATTTCATTTAAAGACCGTTGGTACAACTTTCATTATTCAAAAAAAAAAAACAAGCCGTTGTACAAAAGGGAGGACTGGTGCACAAAAAGAAAATCCTGTACATACAAACAGTGAATGAACCCTCTGGCCATAAAAACAAATCGTCACTGATCATCTTGGCTAGTTGGCTGCCCTAGAAATCACAGGCAGCTCCAACTTAACTAACTTGAATGCCATATCCTACTGCTAACATTAATGACATATACCTGTGTTTCTACATACACATCGCAATGAAATTTAGTGGGAAACGGACTATTAATCATACACTGCCCCCAGAATGTCAGCAACAAACAGGTAAAAAAATCCAAGCATGTTTAAGGTCTCAACTTTCCTTCAATTTCCATTGACGTAGGTACTCGTTCTAAACTGTATAAGCTATGCGGAGCACAACAAAAGTTGTATAAATTTTTGCCAATTCCTTGGCTGAACGGAAGAGCCCTTTCTGGAATATTCCTGTGAAAAGAAAGTTGGCGAAGGGATCAATACACACTAATTCAAATTTTCAACATAACTCTCATTTTTTTTTTTTTTCATTTCTTCAGGGGATAATCAATTATATAGGCACCAAACTGTGATAGAATAACCATAAACAAGCTCAATATGCTTGAAAATACTCATAATCAGCAACGGAAAATAAAACAAACAGACAGATTAAAGGAAATATGTAAAATGTATGAAGAAATCCAACAAAAACTGAGGATACAATAATCACAATGCTCCAAACATCTCTACATACCTACCAACTCTTTTGGGGAGTGTATTTTTCATTACAGTGAATAAATCTTTGTCACTAAAACTGTTGGCAGGAGGGTGAATTACAATCCATAACGTGCGAAGAACACTGCCCCCAAAAAACTAAACTAAGCAAGACGTTCCTAAGTGAACAAACAAAAAATATGCACTAGATGAGGACACAATATGTCATATGGTAAGTTATAGTAAGCATATTGGAAAAACAAGAAAGTCATTATTACAATACAAACCTCATATATGGGATGCGTCTTCGCCGTATGAGTTCATAAGCAGTCTGATTTGTCAAAATAAGATAGCTGGAAAAAAAGATTGTTACTTTCAGTAAATCTGCATGATGAACAGTAAGGATAGGGAATTTTAGTTACAGTCAACAGCAACTTGGTCATCATTACAAAGAGCAATAAAACCAATGGCATCTATTTAGCAACAAACTGCTTGCACCTTCAGCTTTCCTTCTCCATTAGCAACAAACTAATTGGCCTTCCTAAGAAAAAATGTATTGTTCTCAGATGGATCATCAGTATGAAGAAGTCTGAACTCGGAACCAACTAGAGAACACCAAAGAAGAGAAATATTACCTTTTCTCAATGCAATTTTAAACAAACTTAGACAGTCCCACCACAACACTTACCAATACTCTGACTCCTGAGCCAATTACTTAGACCAAACCGAATTATCCAACAAATAGGAACCTTACTGGTCATAATTAAACGAAATTAATTTTAAACTTAGAAAGAAGAAGCCTCAGCCTTCACTGTCACAATTGAGCGCTTATACAAAGTATGATAGAAGTTTTCACTTTCAAGTGCTTATTGGTTGATCCATGAGGTGTCACCTCCAAAAGCATTGAGAGAAAAATTTGCACCCTTTGAGTCACAAGGCCTTGATCAGGGTACCAAAGGTAGAAGCATCACTAAAATTCTGATTTTTCGGAGTAATTTTGTAAATATGAAGCACAGAACTTGACCCACAAAGCCGCAGCTAAAAGAAAGTGCAAGTTAAGAATTTTATACTGCAAACTTAGCAGATGGAAACAATTACCTATGGAAAAGGAGGAGAAGCAGCAGAAACAACAAAGAAATTGCCAAAATAAACAGCAGTAGTATCATAATTGCATCCTTCCACCTGGAAAATCGGGATTGTTTATCAGTTAGGATTCAGTTCATATGTCGACTTTGGGTAGTTAATGCAACATTTTTACCAGAAAGAAAGATCCATGCATGCATCATAAAATATTACAAGCGTATAAACTGCATTTCGATTTTGAGCTCTAGCATGGAACTAACAGATTTCAACATTAAGAAAGACAAACGTCCTGAACAGGATACCATACCAGATCCTTGTGATATTAGCCTTCAAGTATGCAATGTACAGGATACCAGTCCACAGGCTCAGTGCAGTTTCTTCACAAAGATACCACCTAATGAATCCCATGATGAAACCAGGAAAAGTGTGGACGCATGTTAGAAGTATGTCAAAAACAGTCTATCAATTACTCGAATTCAAGAGCCTTAAGTACCTGGAACATTTCAAATGAACCATCCAAGAAGCATCAAACACTTCTGATTCAACAGCTCTAAAAGCACTAAAGAGCTGAAATATGGATGCTTGATCATCAAATGGAAATCATAAATCAAATTTGTACAAATTATATTTCTATTGAATTTTTCATCATACATCAAAATCACAATAGATATGGAGTAAAAACATTGTAAACCACGCATACAAAAATGTACAGCTTGCCATTGGACTATCCTTTCAGATAATAAAAGTAAAATGCTAGCATACAATTAACATAAAAAAGATGCGAATGATCATCACATGAGTGGCATCAATTATCATCCCATGAAGAAAAAGTTAAGTTACAAAGACAAATAGCCAACCTCAACAAGGGACAATATACTCTAGAGAGGGTAAAGAAGCATATCAACAAACAAGCAGAACTGATCACACTAGTGGGTGGGCGAGTGTGGTTCACTGTCCCACATGAGTTTTTAAAAGCCATTAGAAGGGAAAACACTTACCAAAATTTGCAGTGAATTCCTCGGCCGATGCATGTTCTGAGCCAAACACAATGATGATCAAACTGAAGAACGCATTTATCACAGTCAAGGCAATGCTTAGCTCGTGGAGGCTGCAATTATGCCAAAGGAAGTGCATATGGTAATTAAAAGCTGCAGTCAAGGTGAGATCATAAAACGAATAGCCATAAGGGATGCCCATATAAACAGTCCTTAAAATGCTTCACATATGGCATTTGTACACACATATGTGAAAGTCAACGAGAGGTTATGCGATTTAGAAAAGAACCCACCACTTATCACAATAACCATGCATAACCAGACAATGTATGTACACAATTTTCTATCCATGTAGCATTACTCAAACAGCCACAGTAATCCTTTCAATTATATATTTTGTAAGGAAGCAAAGAGTTCAATGCTTTTGTAGTTGGAAATGAAAGTGCACTGCAAGCAGGATGCCGGAAAAATGCATAGCTAGATCTCCCAGCAGTTGCAAAACTGAGAAGTCATATATGCTACATATTTCCAGTCTGAATTTCCTGGATAACAAAGGAAATCTGGTTGTGGAGATGAATAACTATGCAATGAAACTATCACGATGTATAATAAATCATATGACATATTTGTTCAAACTTAAAGCCTTTTCCTTTGTGCAAAACTTCCATGCTACAGACCATTACACCACATTTTGGTCAAACACTAATCATAACAGTGATTTGAATATTTTCTAAGTGAGTATTGTTCCAAGGACCCCATCAGGTGAAACCTGTTACCTTGTTAGAGTAATACTTCGAAGATGCATTAGTTATCATTTAGGTTTAGAGTCTATCATTAGGTGATTCACCAACACGTTCAATCTTCTTTCTCACAAAATAAACAAATCATTAGAAGGCGGTGCATCCCAACTTTTTTAAAAAAACTAAGCACTCATTTTAATATTGCAAGCATATGAGACAGAGTAAGAATACCAGTTCGATGTGGCAGTAGGAACATGTCAATGATCTGCAAGGCCCAAGAAAAGTTGTCAATAGAAAAGTCTAATAGTTTAAGAAAAACTCATAAAGCAACAGCAGTAAATCAAACTCAAAATTACACATTCGTTATAATTTTTTGAATACTAAGTTATGTTAGCACAAGACAGCAAGCAGAGTAATAAAAAGAACTACTATAACATATTTCATTAGTAAAAACAACAAAATATGAAATCCACCAAATAGGCAACTAGATGTAGGACTAAAAAGGTGAAAAAACAAAATATAAAGCTATACTATGCGATGTTATTGTAGCATGTAAAGCATATTAGAGAAGGGCACACCCTACTAAAAAATTTTCCCATTTCAAGCAACACACCTTCTCGTCTGCATCGGAACTATCAATGGGTGGAGAATGTGCGAACTTTCAGTTCGAGACAATTGCAGTCAATCACAACCACAACCTTTTTCTTTTCTACTACAGGTTCACTTGTGTGACAATACTCACAATTGATTATGAGTTTAAAATAGTTTATGCAAAAATTTTGAGACTACTTTCTATAAATGAATAGGTTTCTACCATAATCTGACAGTTCACTGCATATAACTTGCAGCACTTAAACTCAACATCTACATTATCGACAAACATTCAAAAACTAAAGTAAGGAAAACAAAGATTCCCAAGTATAAACACCAACTGATAGGTGCGGGGTTATGAAGAAAACTAAGCAGATAAAAGAACAAAGCTGCAGGTCTTGCATACCCATGTGCACAAAGCATGCCATTGGGGAGGAACGAATTAGGTGGTCTAACAAGACTACTAGAAGTATTCTGCCTCAACACAAGAAAATATAAAAAGAAGTCTTTAAAGAAATTTATCGAGCTTTGGCATACCTAACGACTGTTTCAGCAGGATACAGGTCCAAAACCAGCCTCGACCATGAAACACCACTTTTTTCAGGAGGACTTTTAGCCGACTGACTTCCATCCACAGTAATAACAATGCTTCCATATCTGCTTGAAGCAGGCTGTCTTTGCTTAAACATTGCAATAATTAATAGTTAATAAGGCCAATCTATATATTCCTATTCGCCTCCAACTATGCTAGTTATTCTTGAAAGAATAGGTTCAAAACCCAAGCTTACTTTGCATTTGTTGTCGATCACTTACTAACTCCTTGATTTGTCTCGTACATAGCCCTCATCGCATCAATGACAAAGCTATAGGTGTTTAAGGAGAAAAGAAAAGGGTAGAAATAAAAGATATTAGCCAAAAGAACAACATTAAGCAACAACTGAAAAAACACCATAAGTTCTAAGCAAGATTCAACCTTGCTATTGAACCAAGGCAAAATGCAACAAGAATTACCCGGGAGAAGAACAAGCTGTAACAAAGTACTGCACCAATGTCGCAACATACAGCAACACGTATAAAGCAGTGTACCTGAAAAACCAAAAGGTTTATATAGCTCATAAAACTGCAAAGCAGTTTGCAAACTCCTGATTCTTTAAAAAAAAAAAAATGAAGGATGAAAAGAATAAAGCGACAAGCTTGAGAACTCATTCAATCTTATTGTCCAAAACCCAGTTCAAAATTGAACTTACTACCCATCTTAAGTACAGCAATAGCCGAATCAAATTAGGCCAATAAAACCACAGCTGTTTACATACACCTAACAACTGAACAGCAAATCGAAAATAAGAATTGAAAACTAAGACGAATATAGAAAAAAAAAAAAAACACGGTTTCTTTTCGATCATGGTTTCGTTTTCTCAACGAAACCATGATCGAAAAGAAATAGAACGCCAGCAAACACCAGGTGCAGGGTCACTAACACCAGTTTCAATCCCAAAGAAGATCTCCTCGCTACAGTACAACAAATACACATAAAACCAAGAACAGTCGCTAGAGAACAAAAACCAAAAACAAACAGTTTCAAATCACCATTTCCTATTTTTGTTTATCTGGGTCGGCGAGGCAGGGGACAAGGCGGAGGAATCCGGCGAGCACCTGATTACAAGAGTCACGGCGAAGACCAAACGACATCTTCATCGGAAAAAAGAAGAAAAAATTTCAAAACACCCACAAAGCTCACTAACTGAGTTGTTGCTCCATTTAAGGGTAGAAGAATATGTTAGATAGATACTACTAATATTATTACTGTACGTACAAACGTGTGCTTTCTAATTGGGATATGGAAATGTTTTAACGGCAAAGAGATGAATTGGTAGTCGTCTAATACGAGTTGGTGATTTTCCTGAGGAGGGGAAAAGGACATGATTTTTTGCATATTTTTTTAACAAGAGTTGGGAATTCTAGATAGTGCAAAGCACGCTACTGGATATGTCGTGCTTATAAATGGAGCTCCAAAGAGGATTTTTCTATGCAAGATGTCGTCCATTACTCAGTCATGCTTTCTATGCTAATGACACTTGTTTGTTTACAGAAGCTACAACTTCCCAAGCAAGAGTGGTGATGCGCCTTTTGGAAAAATATAGCAAATTAAAGCATCTGGATTGTGTGTCAACTTTGACAAGTCTACTTCAGCGCAAATGTTATCGGAGAAATGCTTGCTGAAATTGAAGAGTTCATGGGAATCAAGTCTGCCTCCATGAAGGACAGTTACCTCGGCTTCCCAATTTTTTGGGGTAAGTCCAAAGTACAAATGCTTAATTTTTTAAAAGAGAGGATGGAACAAAAGGTCCATGCTTGAAAGCAAAAATTGCTCACTCCCGCTGGGAGAGAGGTCTTGATTAAGGTTGTTCTTTCTGCAGTGCCTAGCTACATAATGTCTGTAATTAAGTTGCCAAAGACTGTATGTAAGGATCTCCTAAGTTTAGCAATTAAATTCTTCTGGTCTCAAGATATTTCTCAAAATAAGATTCACTGGGTCCGAAAAGAGATCTTAGTCTCTCCAAAATCACAAAGGGGGGGCTTGGATTCCGGGATTTTGAATTATTCAACTTAGATTTGCTTGCAAAATTAGGTTGGAGAATTCTAAATGAACCTAATGCTTTCAGGTTACAGATTCTTAGAGAGAAATATTTTATACGGACAGATTTTTTAAGAGCTAAGCAAGGGAGTAGATCCTCTTGGGTGTGGAGTAGTATTCTTAAAGGGAGAGAGGTTTTAAATTTGGGTCTAAGAAGAAATATCGGGGATGGTTAGTCTACTAGGATATGGGTGAACCCATGATTACCTAAACCCCCAAACTTTAAACCTGAACCATCCCACAATTCCAGTTCTAGTTCCACTCTATACTTTGTATCAGATTTGATTAATCCTGTGGTTAATTGTTGGAAGCTAGAGGTTTTGAGGAATTGTTTTAATAGACAGGATAAGGAACTTATCGAGTCTATGGCAATAGGAAAAAGTGTGAAGGATAGCTGGGTTTGGAATTTTTCTAGACAAGGAGTATATGAAGTTAAATCAGGTTGTAGGCTTTTAGTGGAGAATGCGAACAAGTCAAGGCTCAATTCAGATCCCAGTAGTTCGGCCAACTTGGCTGCCTTTTGGCATTTATTATGGAGAGTCCAAATAATTCCAAAGGTAGCTAGCAAATTTTATGCGGAGAATCGCATGGAATGCATTGGCTGTTAATTTGAATTTATTCAAGAGGAAGTTAAGGAACAATCCAAATTGTCCTTTTTGCGAGGGTGAAGAAGTCGAAACTATTGAACACTGCTTATTTTTTTTTTGTGAACATGCTAGGCTGACTTGGTTTGGTTCAAATATTGATATAAGATTGCAGCCTAATTCTTTTGTTAATTTCTGTGCAGTGGTGGATGGACACGCTGACTCGTCCTTTTTTTGTTCATACTGCATATATTTTGTGGCATATTTGGTGCACCCGTCATAATAGCATTTTTACTAATACAAATCCTAATCCTCATGCAACTTTATGCAGGATTAAAGAATATAGTGGTAGTAGGCTCTCTCTACCTTTTCTTCAGGTGGTAAGCAATCTGAATCATGAACAACCCAGGAGCCATGAGAATTGGGCAAAGCCGTCCCATTTAATCCCATATTCTTGTGACAGCTCTAACAAAGAAGGATATCTGAGAGCAGGCAGAAAACAATTGACAAATCGTTCATTCCAAAGTGGGAGACGAAATATGTGGAGGCTCAACTGTTAGATTAAGAAACTAGAATTTTTGCCGCATAAACTGTTTAAGCTACCTTTTCTCTCCATTTGCGGGGACTAAGAGATGATTTTTTTTTTTTTTTTGTCGAAACTAAGACATGGTAACCGAAGGAAAGCAAAATATTTTTATCCACATGCGGGAAGGGAAGGTTTCTTATGTGACACGTGGCGTCTGTGGAGTGGCTAGGTGATAGGAAGAAATAACTGTAATTTCCAGTTTCCGGGAACACCCCTGGCCCCTCGGCTACCTGGTCCTTGAGCTCCAAGTTAACAACTTTCTGGTGGGTGTGCGGTGGGGCCAGCTTCCATAGACGACATTCGTCGGGGGTCTTTTAGGAACAGGATTTATCAGGGTTAAAAGCGGTACTAAAAAATTAATTTTGAAAATTTTGAAATGGCGGGTTTCAAATATCCTCCAATTTCAAGATGGCTTGATTAACGGTTGAGATCATTTGGATCTCTCCTGAGGCGGTGACGAGTAAAAGGCTAAAAGCTATATAACTGACTCAACTGAGCTTGAGGGAGGATTTGCGTTTCTACTTCATCACAAGGTCTTCTCCTCTCTCCTTCCTCTCTGCTTCTTCCTCTCTGCTTCTTCTCTGTTTCTTCTCGAGTTATATTTTGGTTTAGCTAATCTCTGTTGCATTTTACAGATTCACTCGGCATTTTACTTATCCAGCTTGCTCGCGTCCTTTCACTCTACTACTTGCATCGTAGAGGTACTCACAGGTACTCTACTTTCACCTGATCGATCTGATTTTGATCGCTTTTCCGTTTGTTACTTGAGGTTAGGCGCTCATATTTTCATATCTGTGATTTTGTGCTCGGTCTTTTTGTCGATGATTTGTTTTGTGTGTTCGGTGGTGTTGTGTTTGGTTGTGAACTCTTATTGCTCGCGTCCTTTCACTCTCACTTTCCTCTGTGGTTTTTTTGTGTGTCTGTGTTCGTCTGTTTGTTAGATTATTTGTTTGTGTTTGTTGTTACTATCTCGGATTGTGTTCAAGCCTGTTTACATCGAGGCTCCGTTGCATTTTCACAGATTCGCTCGGCATTTTACTTATCCAGCTTGCTCGCGTCCTTTCACTCTACTACTTGCATCGTAGAGGTACTCACAGGTACTCTACTTTCACCTGATCGATCTGATTTTGATCGCATTTCCGTTTGTTACTAGAGGTTAGGCGCTCATATTTTCTTATCTGTGATTTTGTGCTCGGTCTTTTTGTCGATGATTTGTTTTGTGTGTTCGGTTCGGTGGTGTTGTGTTTGGTTGTGAACTCTTATTGCTCGCGTCCTTTCACTCTCACTTTCCTCTGTGGTTTTTTTGTGTGTCTCTGTTCGTGTGTTTGTTCGATTGTTTGTTTGTGTTTGTATTCCTTTGTCTGTTGTTACTACGGTTTTCGGATTGATTGTTTGTGTGCGTGATCTTTTCGCTGAGGTGTTCAAGCTTTTTGGATAATGTAATTTTTTTCAGACATGTCCAATCCACGTGGACCGACGGCCGGGAATGAGAACGGTGCTCCCCCCCCAACCCTCCCTGCTCAACCCTGGGTCAGAAACCTATTTCAGATTCTCTTCTGTCTCAGTTCCTCTGTCACCGTCCTTTTGTTTGTTTGGGCCTTCTTCTCGCTCTTCGATGCTGCTGTGCTTGACGCTCTGTCTTTTGGCGGTGTGCTTGTCCTGTCGTCATTGGTGGCAATCTCCTTGTTTCTATGCCTGAAAATTTTAACCCCCGAAGACATGGCATCAATTAATCAATTCTTGGGGCGGCAAATTGCAGACAAAGTGTTAGCAGCAAGCCTTGCCATTGCGTACAACAATTGGACTTCCTTTGCTTTTAAGGAAGTGGAGGAGTACCAGGAGATGTGGATGGTGGCCCTTGCATCTTTGACACTCGCATGGCTTTGCTTTACCTTGTTGTTCGCCCCTAAACAGAATGCAAGGCAGGTTGCCATTGTTGTTGCGGTTTACTACTCTTCAGAGCTAGCATTGGGCTGGGTGAGAAAGAAGGGAGATGTTCAATCATGGTTCCACAAACGGGATTTTCAGATGCTGTTCTACTTTACCGTCACCTCCCTACTTGCATTTGTTCAGATTTGGAGTATCTTTGTAGGTGGATTTTTTGTTTTCCAATTAAAAATTAACTTATTATTATTTCTTTTTTTGAATTAGATGTTCTTGGTGCAGGTTGCAGAGCATGCGCCCCTCCTCCTCGAGCTTCCCCGCGGAGCGCGCGATTGATCGGATTTTGTTTTGTAGCACATTATTCGGATTATTATGTAGTGGAAGAAGCTTTGTAATAGGAGATGATGATGAGGATGATTAGAATCTTTACTTGAGATTTATATCTTTTCTCGTTTTTGAGAACCTATATCTCTGGATATCTCTGTTTGCGATATAGTGTTTGGGTTTGTTGTATAGATTTTATAAGTAAATGTTTTTGGACAAATATTTCAATCTTTTCTCTCTCCTTAAATTTACTCTCTCCCTTCTGGTTTCTGTAGACCTATTCCTGCGTACCCGCTCGCTTAATGTTACGAGAAACCTTTGATTACGCTTGCTATCATTTTGTATGCTCGATCGTGCACATTGAATGCATTTATCTCTTAGTTTAGGCATATTTTCATATTTGAGGCAGCTTGAAAGATTGCAAGACATTGTAACAGTAGAAGTGCATTGTTTTCATAGTTATAGTGTATTCCTGCTTGTATCAAAGTTTGCAGCTTCTGGGAATCATTTCAAGCCAAGACAACTGTGGTTGGTGTTGTAGTGCTCGTTTCCTCTCCAGAAATTTTAACAGGCGTTTCACTATCTAATATCTGTTGTGATGGGATTACTTCGTTTTCTTAGTTTTGCTATCAATTCCATTTACATGATCTGTTTTCTCAGTGTCTTATCCCGCATCACATCATTCACCCATTACCTTTCATTAATTTATTGACTTTAACAAGCAATAAATAATATATTTGTGTGCATCAGCTTCTGCATCCTTTTACTTTCATAAGGTGTTGCTCGTCATTCTCGAGAAGTATTCTCCGAACTTGTGCAAGGAGGTGTAGGGCAATTGGTTATGATGAGGAAAAAGGTTTGTTGAATAAGCTCATAAATTAGATTTCCTTATATCCACCCTGCTTTCTCTTTGGTATTTCCTGGGGTCATTCAGCAACTTTCCTGGAGACCTAGCTTAAGCTCTTCTTAGGAGGTTTACACTAGTTCCTGTAGACACCCAAGGTTTTCACGGCTCCATAACTAAAGGCATTGCATTTGCATGTTCGTGTCTAACAAATGTTGACCGTACTTCTGACATTCAGGTAGTTCAGACTTCCCAAATGGAAAAGGAATCATCCCAGCTCGTGCATATTTATAAGGCCTTCAACGTTGTAGAACAGCCACTCCTGAGTCTTGGAATGTGTGCCTTCTTTTCTAAGCTGGGGTCTAGATGTTCTTTTTTTTGTGTCCTGATTCCTGATTTTGTTTGATCGTTGCACACAACAAGAATATTTTAGTATAACCATCTTAAGTGTTTTGCTTTTGTGCTTTTTCCCATCTTATATTATCAGGATGTGAAGCGGGGACTCAATTTAATCCCGCGGATCTGCAGAAACGATAAAATCAATGGTTGGTCCACTTATTGAATTGCTTGAATGTGATGAATTTTTTTTTACTGCTGTTGAAGTTGCTGCTGGAAACGGGTATAACGACTTGCTTGATTGTGATTGTGCTTTATGTTTTGTCTCTCAGATCGCTGCTGGACTGGTTATCATTACAGATTGCAACTTTTGACCTCTTGCTTTGTCTATATTCCTTTTATCTTCTGTTGTTGTCCCAGCAGCCTCTTTCATGTGGTGGTTGAGAATGATGATATATCAACCCGCATAATTAGACACCTGAATTCTTTGGAGGGAGGACGTGTTACCTTTATACCATTGAATAGGGTTAAGGCAGCTCATGTAACATATCCACAGAGCTCGGATGTGATTCCGTTGCTGAAGAAGTTGAAGTTTTCTTCCGAATTCACCCCAGCATTTGTGCAGGTTAATTTTGTAAATATCTTGCATGTGCATAGTTAATGGCTCACTTTTTATTTTTTTTTTTAATTTTAATGGCTCACTTTTTTAAAAAATTTTAATGGCTCACTTATTGACAGTGCAATTTGATTCTGTTATCTGAGTTCTTTATTGATCACCAAACTTTATGGTTGTCTTTTGCTCTGCGGAAGCATTTAGCGACTGTTTGGCATGAGAACCTTGTTAAAATGTTTTGTGGACTTAAAATGTTTAGTAATTATGATTCAACAAAAGTGGAGCAGGATTGCCATCGTTATATCATGACATATTTTTCTTTGAGCAGGTGTTTGCTAGAACTGTGATTTGCCGTGACTTGGATGTAGTTGCTCGAACTTATGGTTTGGGTGGAAGGTTGGGACATAATTGTTCATCTTTGTGATTGTTTCTGTGCCAGTCGCCTTCATGAGTTGCTGTTGATTAGGTGACCAAGTGAGCAAGAAGGGTGGGATGACAGGGGGATTCTATGACTAGCGGCGCTCAAAATTGAAGTTTATGAATATAACTAAGAGTGCAGGAGCTATTAAACTGAAGGAAGAAGAACTGGAAACTGTGAGATCGAAGTTACAAGATATCCTTTTTATATTTCGAAAATGACTAATTGCTTTCCTTTATGCTTTTATGCAATGCTACAGTTCAACTGTTTACTTTGCTCTGGAAAAGTTTACCTTTTCCTTTTCCCTTTCTTTTTGGAATGTTATCTTAGATAAAGGACAAATTTCTAGCTGGTTCCTAAATATCAAAACCTCGGTTGTTTTGATATGGAACAGTTAAGCATGACATTGGTGTTTATTTGTGACAAGAATTTCTGCTCTCTTTCATTCTTCCTCTTAAATGATTGCGTCTATTTATTGTTTCCACTTAATTAATCTCACATATAGACAAGAAAATCACAGAGGTTACTGAGCAGCAGAAAATTGATGCTGAACGCGCCTCAGAGTTGGAACAGCTTAAGCAGGACATAGCTAATGCTAATAAGCAGTAAGAATTTGTTCTGAAAGCTATTCAAAGTAAGGTAATGTGTCCGGAGTTGTAAAGCACTCTTGCTAACTGGGATTTTTTCCTCATTTCTATTCTACTATATAGTGTTATATGGGAGCTATCTTGTTGGAAACTATTAAATGCTTTTGTTGCTAGTGTTGTGTAACCTGTCCTTATTTGTCCTGATTGTATGAAAAATAAGTTAATGATGTGCAGAATCAGATTGATCAGGTGAAAGCCAGCTTGACCATGAAAGTGGCTGAGATGGGTACGGAGCTGATCGATCACTTAACACCCGAGGAAAAAGGCGTCTTATTTCAGCTTAGCCCGGAAATACGAAGGGATAAAGAGGAGGATCTTATTAAAGTCAGAGCAGAGCGCTTTGAGGTTGTAGAAGTTTACCTTACTGCAAAAGTATGATGTGTTCCTTTTCATTTTTTGGGTATGACATAGAGGAGTGTTCTTAGTTGTTTGCATACTTGAGTCCTTATGAAGAGGAAAATGGTTTGCTGAATAAGCTTATAAATTAAGTTTCCTTATATCCACCCTGCTTTCTCTTTGGTATTTCCTGGGGTCATTCAGCCATTGCATGGCATTTGAGTATTAGCATTCTTCTTTGCTTTTACATTTTTGGTGCTCTGAGAAGTTGATTGATATCCATACTATTATTCTTTTATTATTAATTTTTTGGATTGCCTTGTTATGTTAGAGGGAGTTGCTCTGGTTGAAACTTATAAATTTTGGAATTTATTTTGCAAGAACTTCCTTATTGATTGTAGTTTTGCCAAAATGTAGAATGCAAGATTTAGTTAAGTCTGCAATTCAGTTGTCTGATGAGTCTGACATCATTCTTTGTTTGAAACTGATTGCCTCTTGAAAGGATGGTGATCATGGCGATGATGAATTGATCATGATGATGATGGGCCTCGTGAGGCAGATGTGGAGGGAAGTGTTGAGAAGTACATTGGTGTGAAAAAGAAGTGAAGGTATGTATTTGTTGTAATTACTCGTCTTCTTTTGAAGCATGCATTTGCCTTTGAGAATAAAGATTAATGTGTCTGAATGGACTATATTTCATATTACTATGTAGGTTTCCTTTACTGAGGGAGTGGAGACGCGCCAATTAATGAAGCAGTTATCTGGGGGTCAGAGAACTGTTGTGGCTTTGGCATTGATTTTTGCAGTACAGAGATGTGACCCTGCTCCCTTTTATCTATTTGATGAGATTGATGCTGCGCTGGATCCTCAGTACAGGACTGCTGTTGGAAGTATCCTATTTCTGCATACCCATTTTTTTTTTTTTCTTTGCAGTTTTGATAACCAGGGCCTTTTTGTTAGCTATGTTGCTTTGAAGAATGTCCATTCAAGGTGATCTTTGGGAAGTTCTTTAATTACATTGTTCGGTAGATATGATCCATCGCCTAGCTGACATGTCGAATACACAATTCATCACGACAACTTTCTGGCCAGAGCTTGTAAAGGTTGCTGACCAGATATATGGGGTGACACATAAAAACAGGGTTAGCCATGTGAATGTGGTGTCCAAGGAAAGATGCTCTAAATTTTATCGAGCATGACCAGACTCATAATGCTGAATGAGGTTCGACTTTCCTGGAACTTATCGATTCTGTTATCGAAGGAACTGATTCAGTTTTTCTGCTTGTTGAACCGAAGTATTTACTTCTGGAGGATCAAATGTTTTGTTAAGTGTTATTCTGCCATTTATTTTGGTTAAGTGTTTTATTTCTATAATTTTATTATTTGGGTGCAGATGGGGTTCCGGAATGCAACTCTGTTCGTGTCCCGAAGATTCGGACAGTCTTCGGTGTTGTCGGATTGCTCAAGCTTGTTGCTGGTACTAATCCATTCTGACTCTTACATGAACTATTGCTTCCTTACAGTGTGGTTGATATCATGCCTACAAGAGACTGTATTCTTAAATCATTGGTGTGGAGCTTCTCAATTAGAACATTTATTGGGGGTGACTTATGTATATTGAATTGTTAATGTTGATTTTACTAACAAAAAGAAAAATTTATGTCGATCTCCTATTGCCTATTAATACGAAGAATTTTCTCCTTGGAAGGTGCCACAGTCATTTCCGTGCTCCCTGGAAGTAGATTACAGGAGGTCACCCGAATGCTTCCTATCTTTGCAAATGCTATGAAACAGTTGAAAATATCCTTTCCTGAATTGATCACAGTCATCCATGCTGCACCAATGCTCTCCTATGACTTGGGAAAGGCCAGCACACGATGAGGTTGGCTTTTGTACTAAGTTACTAGTAGTTTCTATGTGCATTCAAGACTGATCACTCAATCTTAAGAAGGATAAAGATCATCATGAGATGCTCGAGTAATGGTTGTTGGTCAATATCAAAATGAAAACAAAAAGAGTAGTTGTGTTACTAGTCTTCCTTCTTTGTATGATCTCTGTCTTTCACAAAAAAAATATAAAAATAAATGTCACGACTCACTACAGGGAAAGAATTACTAATATATAGTAGAGTAGTTGTAATATAATTAAGGGAGGCAGATGGAAAATATGACAAGTTTTGAGAAAAGTGACCTGGAAACAATAAAAGCTTTCCCCTCAAAAGAGGTTGGCTATAATTAGTTGCCAATTATTATGAGCTCTATAGACATTTCACCTACAGATTGTGAACAATCGGGTCCATTATTCAATATCGTGGAACCAATTCTACCTCAATCAAGGTTGTTTTCTATCATTAATCTCACTTTGTCCTTGATACGTGACTTGAAGATGGCACAGGGATATTTCTATATTTTTAAAAAACTAGATGGCCCAGGGATATACAGTTGAATTCTTGGTTATGATTTATGTCGACAAAATTTAATTATTGTTTGTGTTGTTAAAGTTCAACTACTCTAACGTATATTTTTATCCAAAAAGAAGAAGATTATAGAGTCTAAACATAGTTGTGCTTTTATTCTAAGAAGTCTGATTAGACGATTTCCCAACGTTTACTTTGTGTGTGGGAGTTATATAGCATTCGGCCTTACCTAGAATCACTATGGTTTGCTTTATGGTGTGATGCCGTGTGTTTTTCAATTTTTTGTTTTTTTTAAAGGATGATTTCCCAACTTATATTGGCATAATGGAGGAAATTAGGCTAAATGATAACGTAACAAGAATCTCAGGGACAGGAAGTGACCTTGCTATCTTTTTTGGTGTCTTTAGAAAAGAAATGAAAAATTTGCATTCCATGGACCGTGGCTGGGCTTGTACAGCTGAAGACTGAAGTAGCAGGGCAAGTCTCATCACAAACATGGCTATTGCATTAATTAGATGATCTTATTAGTACATTAATTTGCTGGAAAATTAGGTTGTCCTCAGATGGGTTTAGTTGCCTTGCCTCCATTTAGATATTCTTTTGTAGTCTTGTGTGGTTGTATCATGTATGTGTGGATCTCAATCCGAGAGCATGAATTTAATTAAGAACAATTTCTTCTTCTTTTTTTTTTTTTCTGCCAACAAAGACAATCATGTTTTTTAGGTTCTAGTCTCCAACACTATAAACATTAAACACTTCTCTATTTCCAATTTTCCGAATAATTCTGAGAGAAATAAAAACACAAAACGATTTGGTATTTCCTAGTCTAGATAGAGAGGCCGTTAACTTTTTTGGGCCAACAGAGTGGCCGTTAAACAATGCAAAATTTTAGGGCCCAACCCTTTATGATCTTGGCCCACTTAAACCCAGCCCAAGAGATCATACTCCAAAATGTTCAAAGCACAAGAACGAAGAAAAGAAAAGAAAACACAAAACCCTTTCGGGGGAAAAAAAAAAACACAAAACCCATCAAAAAGTGATGTAAGGCACTTGACAAACAAATCAATCTTTGCTTCGCTTCCTCTCTTCCTACAAGATTACATTTTTTCAAGTTTCAGTGTCTGTTTTGTTGCATTTCACTTCGCGTGAACATTTGTTGACTGTGGTGGTGCTCTGTTCAGTACTCGTTGAAGATGCTGCTTCGAACAACCAAGAATTCTGACAAAAACATGCTTAAATTGTGCTTCTCGAGCCTATTTAGGAGAAACATATCTGTTTCGAGCAGAACTGTACTGGACTCTGCTGCTAAAGATGGGGAACTGAGGGTGTTCGTGGTTGCTGGCGAGGTTTCAGGAGACACTATTGGTTCTCGTCTCATGTCTTCTCTAAAGAAACTCTCTCCTGTTCCAATTCGCTTTTCTGGTGTTGGAGGGTAAGGACAGTATTAGTTTCGAAGTGGGTTTTATTCAAATTTGTGGTTCCTTTGGATTTTTTTTCTTTTATGGGTTGATGTGCAATGCAGTTTCTGGTTTATGTCAAAAGGTCTATGATGTTCAAGGAAGGATTGGAATCTTTGTTCCCGATGGAAGATATTTCGGTGATGGGGATATGGGAGTTATTACCACATTTGATTAAGTTTAGGGTGGGTAAATGCCAAATTTATGATCTTTACTCGCTTCAATGAGCAAAAGTTGATTGGAGTTGAACCATGAATGTCAGGTTAGGTTGAAGGAATCAATTGAGGCGGCTATTTTGTTTCGGCCTCATGTTGTTGTGACAGTGGACTCCAAAGGGTTTTCGTTCCGCTTCTTGAAGCAGTTACGAGGTTGGATGGATTACCTTTTTCTCATTTGGCATCTTAGTTGCATTCTGTTAATGTGATAAGCATGTTGTAGGAAAACGGGCAAATGCTTTTTGCAGCTAGATATGGTGAGCGAGGATTGAATGGTATTGCTGCTCCAGTTCATTTCCATTATGTGGCACCATCATTCTGGGCATGGAAAGGAGGAGAAGAAAGGCTCAAAGGCCTAATTAATTTTGTAGATCATGTCTTCTGCATACTTCCTAACGAGGATGTTGTGTGCAACTCAAATGGGCTGGCTGCGACCTTTGTGGGCCATCCGATCCTGGAAGATGTTTTGGAAAAGAGTTCGGTAGGCATTCATATGCTAGTCTTCGAGTATATTGTTGCAGATTTATTGATAGAGATTATATATCGAGCCAGTCATGTCTTAGAACTAATCTAATGGTATTGCTGTTCTACAAACCTTCTAAAAATAAGTTGGAAACATTATTGCTGCACGCTCATATGCAACTTTTAGCCTTTTTTGGAATATGATCTTTGATTTTGTTCTTGTATGTGTGCTTAAAGTTTCTCTTTGATACTTTTCTTTTTAAAAGAAATGCTGTCTTTGATGGTGATTTGGAGAAGGTTTATGTCTAGGTGGAAAGAACTTCGCCACATGATTGGAAGATAGAGGGAAATTGTGCAGAGTTCCAAAGTAAAAATAAATTACCTTCAGGTAATGCTGGTCTGATTCGTGGTTTAATTTGTTTTGTTGATCTCAGAAGTGGAAGCACTTTATATTTGCAAATGCTTTAAGTATAGGGTTTGTGGTAATTTTTCAAGACTATCAAAATAACTCTTTTCTGTGCACTCTTAATCAATGCGTATCATTACTTTATCTCTGTTGGTAGTACTTTTTGTAGGTGATCATACACTTACAATGCCGAAAACAGTGTGGTTGCTATCGTGCCTACTAGAGACTGTATTCTTAAATCATTGATGTGGAGCTTCGCAATTTGAATATTTATTGGGGT
This sequence comes from Turnera subulata, assembly GCA_028386065.3. Lineage (NCBI taxonomy): Eukaryota > Viridiplantae > Streptophyta > Magnoliopsida > Malpighiales > Passifloraceae > Turnera > Turnera subulata. The sequence continues at coordinate 59,310 of JAKUCV010004963.1, forward strand.
GACTTAAGTATATTGAATTGTTAATGTTAATTTTACTATCGAAAAGAAAAATTTATGTCGATCTCCTATTGCCTATTAATACAAAGAATTTTCTCTTTGGAAGGTGCCACAGTCATTTCCGTGCTCCCTGGGAGTAGATTACAGGAGGTCACCCGAATGCTTCCTATCTTTGCAAATACTATGAAGCAGTTGAAAATATCCTTTCCTGAATTGATCACAGTCATCCATGTTGCGCCAAACCAGCATGTGGAGAATTATGTAGGTCATGCGCTACATAAGTGGCCGGTGCCTGCTATACTGATTCCAGGAGGTAGTCCAGATCAAAAATATGATGCATTCAGCGTAAGCCTCTTGGTCTGTGCTCAAGTAGAAAATATGAATTTGTGTTGACTGAGAGAGTGTAACTAGAAAAATAAAGAGTTAAGTCTGCTGATTTTACCGGATTTAGTTGATATTCGTTTTACCTGATGAAGAATTTTCTTAAGACTCTGGTTATTGGCCTACTTGATTATTAGGAAGCAGATCTGCAGACTGTCTATTATTGAGTCTACTTTTCTTATCAAAATCTCTGTCCAATATGATCTAATAGATAGACTAACACATTATGTAAAGGAACATAAAGTTTAGGGAAACTGTAGGCAGAGCATTAAGTTTGATGTCTTGTTATTTGTCTTTTGAATTCGATGCCTTGCAGGCCAGCAGGGTTGCATTATGCACTTCCGGAACGGTTGCTGTTGAGTTGCAGTTAGCACACCTACCATGTGTTGTAGCATATCGAGCCCATATTTTAACTGAATGGTTTATTAAGTATAAAGCAAAGATACCATACATCTCTCTTCCAAATATACTTATGGATTCAGCTATAATCCCTGAAGCTCTCTTTGAAGGATGCACACCTGACCGTCTAGCTTTACTGCTTAGGTAAGATCCTCTTTGTTAGAAGTATTGATTGTTCTTAACTTCCTTGTTTGACTTACTATTTACTGCCTGCGTGTATGGAAAAACCAAAAAGCAATGTTAGTTTTTGTAAGATTAAAGTTAATCTCACACTTAACCCTGTGTTCGAGCCTGAGAACGACAATCTTGAGTTGGGGATTTAGCTTTCCTCTCCCGTCAATTTAATGTCACATATTTCACTTAGTCTATGTGACTTCACCTTCCCCTAACTTTGCAGGGAACTGATGCACAACAAGGAATTGCAAAAAGAGCAGATTGTTACTGCTGACAAAGTAATGGGACTTCTATTTCCTGCTGAAAGAACTTTAAAAAAATTGGCAGAGAAGGATGTGGAATGGAGTTCTCAAAATTGCACGCCCAGTATGATAGCAGCGTCATCCATACTATGTCATGTAAAGTTATAAGCACCAGTTTCGCAGACATGGCCATTTCAGTTTTGAGCAAGCTGACATCCTGAATGCAGAAGGAATAGCGCAACTGCGCAAAGTCTTAGCTGATTTTTTGTTTTCGGTTGCGAAATTTGTACTAGTTGCAATGCATAGTCAAATATCTCTCCCTAGATGGTGTATCATCTCCTTGTTCCTTGTCTATTCTAAGGAATGGATTCTCTCTAATGTGGAGTACATTCACCAAAATGGCATTAATGAAATTTTTTGCAAAAAGTACATTGATTATCCTTATTTGTGTTAGATTTTTTTTTTTCTGCTCTTTTGGCCAGAGGTTTATTTCTGCTTAAACTTGTACTGCTTATTATTTTTTACAGATGGCTATGGGAATTTTAATCTAGTTTCTTGGGGAGAGTGGTGAACTTAAATTAAATGCGGACAGAAAATGAAACCGAATTTCAACTTTATTAATGGATCAAATTATACACCCCGATGACTGATATCTGTCTGTGATGTATATGGCATTATTGAATTTCTTGTCCACAATCACAGTACATCTAAACTTGACTATTCAGTATTCACAGATATTCACAATCACAGTACATCTAAACTTGACAGTGGTTGCAACCTACCGTAACAAATTAATTTGGTGAAGTTGCTGGGATATAGGGATTTTTCTGCCATTTTTTTCTCTTTACTCAAACTGAAATTAGAACTTGAAAAATAATAGGGGATAGTTAGTTGTCACTTTGCACCATTTGAAAGTGAAGATCTTACGTGTGTAGAGAATAGATATGCCAGGCTAATCCTTAAAAATATCAGTTACCTAAAGACTAGCTCAACTGAATCAAGCTAACACAAGGCCACCCACAAGCACACCCATTATAATAGTAACCATACACTGGCACAGCATTTAAATCATACCAAACTCCAAAACTTAGGCAAGCAGCACACACAAAGCCCCCCACAAGGCAGCAAAAAGAGCACTGAAGACTGACACACTATCTATCAAGTCTTAACCAAAACATCCTAACAACAACAACAATGGCAATGCCAAGAAGGCAGCTGCTGGTCCTCATTTGCCTCATTGCTCTTGTGGGGTGCTCCTTGATGATGAGAGTCGCGGAGGGTTTTTGCGGTGATGGCAGCTCGCACCCTGGTAGCCAGCAGTGCACAGATCATGATGGGCTTGATGATGATGACTTTGATGATACATACAAAATTGTTAACAAAATGGTGGTCAACCCTCCCTCGAGCTCTCCAAGCCCTTCTCCTGATGCCAATGCTCCTGCTGATGCCCCGGATTCTGATGATGACGTTGAACCATCCCTGGTTGTTTTGGGACACTGAGGAGTTGTAGTAGATTAGGTCCCTGCAGTTTCGTTTCTTTTCTTCTCGCCTGAAAAAGAAAGTGAAGGTGCTAGTAGTTCATTTGCTAGCTGCTTCTGCGAGCTACCTCAATCTTCTTCTGCTGTGTCTTTCTTTTCTTTCCAGTGTTAAGTTGGTTTACCTGTCTTCCAGTTCTAGATTTTTTTAAAATGGTTTCAGTTATTGTCTTTCAGGCCTAGGTTGGATAATCTTCTTGCTTTGCGTCCTTAAGTGTAGTTTACCAATTAAATCACAAAAAAAAGTAGAATAAGTTATGGTTTCAAATATTGTTTGCTTTCTGAGTTCTTCATAGGATTCTTTTCTGAATATTCTGAGGGATTCTGTTAAAGAACTTGCCAAATTGTTGGTTGCATTAATTTATTGCTAGTTAAACAAGCTTCATCATCAATATACCAAGCTCTGATCACCGCCTAGATTGAAAAAAAGGAAAAAAAAAAATCGTTGGTGGATTGCCAATATATTTCCTCGACAATGGAAAGAATCTCATTTACTCTAATTATTCATTTTTATAAAAGAAGATGAGATGCTATTTCTTCATGGTTAGACCACCGGTATTCAACAGTTTTTAATTAAGTGGCCCAAAAAAGAACAGTTTCATTGCCTTAACCACAGATATAGCAAGAATAAGATATACTTCTTTCACAGCTTGATCAAAGGGTACGCAACTTTTAAAATACAATTCCATGGGAATTATGGTAGATAAGGGAAGTTGGATAAAATTAATAAAACTTGGTGACAGCATTCCATTGTTTATATTGTAGGAAGCAGCTTTACTGGAAAGCCAAGGAGTACTTTTTATTATTATTATTCAAGAAACTTTGACCACAATATATATAGTCTCAGAGTTTGAGTTCATTAATTAAGAAGCTAGGGATTTTAAATTGTAATGATTTTTAGTCAATGGGTGCAAGATTATCAATTTGCAGTATTCTATGTTCATCAAGCCAGTTCACAGTCAACGGCTGCTGCTCTTCTGTGATGTTTCCTGGCCTTCCTTAGAAGAAGAGTACCCGAGCCCCTTGCATTTGGAGAATCACCAGATTAACTCATGGCGGCTTCAAATTTCCAGAAGTTCTGGAACCACCCAGCAGGACCTAAAACAAGTTAGTTTTCTTGCCACAACCTTTATGTACTCTTTCGTTTACTATTTGTCCTTTTGCATAGTTGTGTGGGGTAAATGCATTCTCTTCCAGTTTGCAAGAATTAGTTCAATATCTTCATTGCTTCACTTGCAGAAGTTTTATAAGTTTGTTTCACTTTAGTTTTCTTCTCAAAGATTGCGTAGTTGGTGTTTAATTTAGAATTTGAATGATCTTTCCTTCTCAAATTTTATAGTTCATTTTTGGGCTCCAACTTTTAAGTGGGGAATTAATATTGCAAATGTTGCTGATGCCACAAAGCCGCCAGACCAGCTTTCCTATCCTCAGCAATCAGGTGTGTGTGGTCTTGTTCTTTTAGACCTTATTATTGGTTTTTTTCTTTCCAAGACAGATTCATCTTCAACTGCAGTTTTTATATTGAGGACTACTACTGATGATGGCTTGTTTTGTTTTCCTTTTGGGCCTACACTATATGGTCTTCAGCTCTTGCCTGCAGTGCAGTAATATGGGCAAAGTATAGTACTGTGGTCACACCGGTAACATATATGCAAAACCTACCTTAGTGAAATTACTTATATTGGTTTTGTGTAAATAGTGCACTTGCTCATAATCCAAACTTTAACATGCAGAGAAATTGGAATCTCTTCAGCGTAAGTGTGGCGATGGCTGCAACCTCGATTTACCAGCTCGGTCGTAAAATTCAGTAAGTTGCATTTGACTACTTCACTGTTATAATGTAAAGACTCTAGCAACCATGAAACTTTGAGTCTCTTGTTGTGTTTGAAGAAGATAAGATATATTTTGTTGTTGTACATAGAACTTTCACAACATCTTCACATACATAAGAACCTTTGGCATCTGTGTAATCAACAAACGCAGGCTGCTAGCTATTTGCCCAAGGGCCTGACATTAACTTGGACACTTAAAATGCCAAAACACAATTTTTCTCAAGATTATGCTCCATGTACTAACATATTTGTATAGAATAGCTGTGATACTTTACATATTTTTCATATGAAAAATTTTCTTTCTAAATTCAGTGTATTAGTCATTTTTCTTTCTCTCATTTGCAAGAAATGACCTCCTTAATGTATGAAAATGTGAATGGTCGCATGGTGTCCAGTCATGATTCTACAGCAGTCATAAATCTACAGCAGTTTGTACTTGGTAAAAGTTCTTTCCAAGTTTCAGGAGCTGGTGGACCCAGTTATATTGCGTTCTTATATATTTACCCAAATGCATGAAACTGGGCTTCATTATTAACTAATTTCTTCAATGTCCAGACACGATTTCTTCTCCAAATACGAAGCAGCTGCAGCGAAAGAATAATCAGATGATACCCACTGCACTTGATATTGGCATTTGAAGTTCCTTTTGTATGTTACCTAATCAACCTTGTGTGTTTAGACAAAAAATTAACCTTGTGTGTATATTTGCCAACAATAGTCAAACCAAATTAACCATATTATTTTGTGACTAGACCTGGCAATTTGTGTTCATGGGTCAGGTTGAATAGATAAACGGATTTTGATTCCAATTGTCCTAATAGTTTTGGAAAAATTTGGAGACATTTTATTAAAGGAACTGCTACACAAGTTTGTGTGTCGTTTTGATTAAGGACGGAGTGTAGTTTTGGCTTGTACATAAAAACTACATGAGAAGCTGTGTTTTAAATCAGGGTGAATTGGAGGGTGACAACGTCGTTTAATTGGGAGTGGAGGCCTTAGGTTTGTTGGGTTTGCTCCTAGGATAAAAGCATCTCTTCTACTTTGCTGTGTCTCATTTTCGCTCATTAGACACTCTCCTCCTCAGCGGCGCACTGAGCTCTCAGCCTTTCCCCTCTTTCTTTCTAGTTCTTGAGGCTGAGATGTCGATGCGTGGTTTTGGTGAGATAGTCGGCCGGCAACGACGAATTGGGTAGAGCCGGACTTCGAGTTATGTCGGGACGGAACCGGAGTTTTTACGAGGTTGATTTTGCAGAGAACGGCGAGTACCGTTGAGGCAGGGACACTTTGAGTTTGATGCAGTGTGGAATCAATGAGGATGACGAATCGTTCACTCATTTTAGTATTGCTGTTTGTATTGTTGCTTGTCGTGTCGTTGCCTATTACTGTTTTTAGTAAATGATCGTCATCCTCATTGATTCCACACTGCATCATAGGTCCGTCCGGGATGCGTACGGAAGTTACCCAGCCGCCCAGATCACACCTCATAACTCAAACCACGAACTGGACTTGCCGTTTGAGTTATGTGGGTCTGATCTGGCCGTCAGGGTGACTTACCGTTGAGGCAGGGACACTTTGAGTTCCGTGTGGGCATTGATATGGTAAGGATTCATCTTCCAACGTTTTTTTTTTGTCAATTTTTGGTGTTTTTGGCATGGATTTAGTTTTGGCCGAGTTTTATTTATTTGGTTGTTTTGGCCTTTGCATTTGATCTCGATACAGAAAGGTGTGGATCTAAGGATAGTTGTAGATCTCTGCAGGGAAGGTGTAGATCCAAGTCTTCGTGTAACAGCCCGAGTAAAATTTGGATTTTTACCGGGACTGTAGAAATTATTTTATCGTGATTTACTGTTGAATTAATCTTGGGTAATTAATTCACGGTAAAACGGGAGTCGTTTTTCGAAACCGAGAGTTTTCCCGCGCTCGGGAGCATCTTCCTAACTAACCGAGTCTCGGTTTCCAGTTTCGAGACTTGAACGGCGTTCAGGGGAATTAATCGGATTTTTCGAGCCCAAGTTGTATTTTTGGACTCGGGACGGAATCTGTCGGAAAGACGGGAGTATCCCTGCGTCTACGGGATTCCGACGCGAGAATCCGGACCGGCCATATGAGGCTTGCCCGAGCCACTCTTCTTTCTCGTGAAACACCAGCCCTACCCCCACTTCCTTCTTCTCCATTATTTTTTCTGTCTTTTTCCTTCCCTCTCAATTATTTCTCTGCACTCTCTCTCTTTCTTCTTCCTCTCCCCTCACCGGAAACCCCCTCTCATCCTCTTCCTCTCCTCCTCACACCCATCTCCTTCCTCCCTTCCTCTCCCTCACTTCTCTCTCTCACCACCGAACCCAACCCCCACCGCGTACACCACCAACCACATCTCCACCTCCTTTTCTCCTCCCTGCCTTTCTTCCCCTCTTCCATAAATCTGTTGCCGTCCTCGCCCCTGTCCCTCTCTTCTCCTGCTCGTCGCCGCCAGGAGCCATCGCACCGCCTCCCTCCTCGCCGTGGCGTCGCTGCAACGCCGTGACGAGCTGGGCACGACCGAGACACGCCGTCGTCAAGAGGTGCCAAACTACCTCGTGTCTGCACCGCCGCCGTTCCCGGGCCGACGGGCTGTACCTGCAGCCGCCTCACTCGCGGGCTTTTCCCCTTGGCGACACGGTTGCAGAGCTCGCCGTCGTCGGGTCATCACAGCACAGGCGCCCCATTTCCTTTCCCCTGCTCCCGCGTTCCCCTGTCCTTGTGTGTGAACCATCGTCGCCATTATGGGTGAGTGGTTTGAAGTTGGATTTGAGAAATCTTTTCCTGCAATGACTTGTACAATTGGTTGCAGCCATGAGTTGTTGGTGGATTGGAATTCTTGGAGATGATGGCCATGGCAGCGTGAATCAATGGAGAAGACGACGCCTTGGGTAAGGAAACGGCACCGTTCCTCTCAGGCTTGGGCAACCTTGTTTTGCTTCATGGGCCT
>JAKUCV010004964.1:12437-129161 GCA_028386065.3 Turnera subulata
TTTTTCTTAGTCGAACTCTTCGACTTACTGCCATTAACATCTTGATCAATATCTCATATCAATCAAGTGCTTGTTTTTCAAAACTCATTTGACAAAACACAACATCAACATGTTCAAAATCATTTAGCATATCACATACACAAAATGAAAACAACACATACTAAGATGATCATATCACATATGCATCACTTATACGGTTTAAAGCTTCACAAGAAGGCTCCGCTACCACTATTAGTTTCCGGTATGCTATATGACACTCATATACAAGAAAAATATGCAGCGGAATTTTCGGAAACAACACAGGAACACATGTGAAGCATATAAACCGAATAACAATTTTCCGTACCTTACACGGTTAGGATCTTCCACCTAACTGAAGTGCCGGAATCAGCAAGAGCCAGACGTAAGCCTCGCCCCTCTACGGTATCCACTCGAACCGTTCTAACCGGCTGAAGAACGTCTCACGACTTCAACCCGAGCTCTCCCGAACTGGTGTGCTAGCAATAGATTTTCGGGAGTTGTGTTTGTGGTGTTTTCTTTCTTCTGTCTCAAGAAGATGTGTGTGTGTTTTGCCTCTGAAAATTTTCAGACCTCAAGACACTCTCAAAGCTCTGAAAAAAAACTTCAAGCAAGTGAGGACGAAGGCTAGAGTAATCAGATTACTCAACCCCATCAAATGCATAATGTAGTGGAGTTAATGGGCAACCAGGTGGACCATTAAGCAACATGATTATATCTCCCACTAGTGCACCAACACACCAACTCATCACAGCACTAAGTTTGGTCAATTATTCTGACAATAATTGAACCAAACCAGCCCAAAAAGACCCTGGTCCAACCACGGTCCAACCGCACCTTGGTCGAACTATGGTCCAACCACGGTTCAACCACCTGCTCGAATCAACGGCTGTATGTGTGTGGCCCTGTAGGCACTTGTAACATTCGGCAATAATTGTAAAATCTCATTTTACAATTATAAGCAAAGAGCAGCGTCTAACAACACATCATTGCTACCCGAACGACAAGATCAGTACTGATTCTAAATGCCTCGAAAACATGTCATCGTCCCTTCGTCCCATTATCAAGATTAAACCGAGACATGGAATATGTCAATCTCGTATGTGTTTAATCTCGGTTTCTTGATCCTCCAGTTAACTGTGTAAAACGGATACCAATGATATCACAATATCATAATCCGAGCACGGCCGTGCTTTTACAGTTCAACTCTATCAAGAAACCATCCGATAATATACCCGTTATATGGGTTGGACGAATCCCCTCTGGATCATACAAAACCCACTACACACTTATCATATACCCAATGATTACCCTTAAGTCCACCCAGTTACGGATGACTAGGAATAATATCAAAGTATATGACTCACATGTTGGGAACCTTGACGATCTCACGTCTAAGAACAATACATATAAGAATCGCTATCGACAAACATATAACGCTCCATGTAGCATTCTTATGTGGGTCGGTCCAGTCCACAAGTTCTCCAACTTGTATCCGTATGTAGAATTCATATCACATATAAATTCTCAACATACGCTAGTCTTAATTTATTATTATAACCCATCCATAATAATAATCGACTAGGGACATTTAAGAATATATCAAATATATACTCTAGGGTTATAAATATGTGCAAGCGATTATCTTATAATCATATTTATTGGAATAACCTTAATTTATATACACGACTATATACAATCATCCATTGATTGGCTTTTGGGCATATTACTAACACATACTTGATTCACCGTTAAACTTTCTCCACCACTCTTCACACATCCTTAAATCCATCAATATCATTTCTTGCATCCATTAGTACCTTATTCCCAACTGTTCCATGCCAACTTAACTTGTCCACGAATTGCCGATCTGCACATTTGGAAACACAACAACATACAAAAGACAAGCAAAACGTATAAGATACAAGCCACTCACCAAACCTCAACCTCTAACTCGATGGGTACTAGCCATAAAACTCAACAACCTATGCCCCTTAGCAAAATTTTATAACTACGCTCCGCTACCATTCTTGTCAAACCCCCCTCCTAAGCGCGACCGGCCAGGTACCGTGTGCACCCATATCCTGCCACACAAGGCACCCCAAGGCCTATAACCGAACACATAGAAGCTAGTCGCCTTTGCCTAGCGGGATACTAACCAAAACTCGAGCATAGCGTAAACGGAAGAAAAACCACAGTGCAAGCAAAGGCAACAAGGATACTAATTGTATCGAACTCTTTCATTAAGCCATATCCACTAATGTTACAAATTTCTTGCTACAAGGGGCACTACCACTTACAATCCAAGTTATAACCTCTTTAGTAAATTAATAAAATTCGACAACCAACTAAATGAGCATCCCGGCTATACCCATCGACCTACTGCCCATACACTCATTCTCACACCTGCAAGACAAGGGAAGAAGGGGGGTGAGTATAAAAATGAGTAAGCAAATGTGCACACAAGCAATAACCACTCAAGGCATGCAATGCTCAACAAATATGCATCCAATCAGCAAGGTATCCAGTCCTCCATAATCAGGCCCACAGGTAAGCCAAGTGATGTATTCCGGGCCTACTTGCTTGTCTAGGCAGCCATGCACACATGCACAATATTATCCCACAGCCCCACGTACAAGGCATTACCGAATTAGCCCACAATGTGCATATGGCTTGCTACCGACGCACACACAGCGCCCTTCGTAGCACCACCCTTGGGTCAAGCGGATCCCACACCGCAATGACCCAACCTGTCAACAAGCCCAAGCGGGCATACTCCTCCGCAAGGTTCAAGAACCTGTGCAAGGCACTCAGTGCCAATGTCTTGTGGCGCACAAAACAAGTTCCCACCAATTTCACGGTACGTACAAGCCCCGCTTGCACTACCCTTATGATCCATTGGCCAACGATCCACATCGATGAAATGATGCAAATTCAAATGATGTACAGCCGCTCGGGCATAACCAGCAAACCAATAACCAGTAAAACATGCATCACAGGTACCAAAACTAAGCCAACCAAGCAATTGGGCCATCTGCCCAGCAAGCACACAATAGCAACTATCACAAGTACGCATCATCTTCCTACCTAGCACTTTAGCACAACCATACCAATCATTCCCTCCCTTTGGAGCCCTTGGGCATCTTGGGATCATAAGCCCCTGTTAAAAACATATAAATTCACATCATAACCCAATCACAGCAAGCATAACATGTAAACCACAATCCAATTACACCACACTTATCTTTCCCATTTCGGGTAGAAGCTTCCCTGCACCAGTAGGAACTTTACCCCGGAATACAAAGCCTTTAAAGGCTGAATCAGCTTTGGGTCTAAACATAAGAGTTGTAGCCCTGCCTCTTATCTTTCAAGAGACACCAAGAACACCCAAATTCATGCTCTGTATCTCCAAATATGCCTTCAACACCAAGACTCGGTCAAGCAGGAGCACTGCTGTTGGACAGCTGCAGAACAACCCAATTTTAGAGAGCATAACTCGCCCAGTTCTGCTCCAAAATCCACCAAATTGGTGCCATATGAAAGCTATGGATGTGAGCTAATATTTGGCTTTGGTTTCACTCAATCCCAACTGGTGGCTTGGCCGGAATTACTGTTTTAGTGGGCAAGGGTCATTATGTCCTAGAGCAAAACCACCCTAGCCTCACCTCTCTTTCTGTCTTCCTCTCCTCTCTTTCTCTTTCTCTCCTTTGCACGAATTTTTTTCAGGAGATATGGGTTCTTTCTTTCATCCATTAAAGCATGGCCAAGTAGGTGAGTCATCACCCCACTTGCCACCAACACTCCACTAGGTGCCACTTGCACCAAACGCCACCTCGTGCTTATCCGTGGCCATTTGGCCCGTGCCACAAAAGCGGCAAGCTTGCACACCCAAGGTCACCACCAGCTTATTCCCGAGCTACTTAGCTCATTACAACTATTTGGTTTGGCCAATTACACCTTTACCCCCTCATCGGGTCCAATTGTGCACCAACGGACACCCCGGTGCCCCTGTTGTGCACCATTCCGTGCCAACTCGAGCCAACGGGTATTTTCCTCGTGCAATTATGCCTCCAATGCACCAATTACACCAAGTAGACACTCTCCCAACATAATCAATCATCTATTAACCGATTAATTATGTCGAGCACTCGGTACCCCGAAAGTAAGCCAACCGTGCCAATGGGTCACTACGAACCCATTTGTGCACATTAGGCCAAGCCAATATGCACCATTTTCCTCAATCCAACACCAACATATGTTACCGAGCCAAGACCCATACTATCATAACCTACGTGAGTGTCCCCAAAGGACAAGTGACACCCAGCTCTCTTCTTGTAAATACTTCTCTTAGCTCTAAGGTGGTCCTAGGGTATCACAACAAACTCCTATTGAAACTGTATTTCGTCAAACAATGACGAATCAGAAGCTCATATGAGTAGTATGCTCATAAAAAACGTTAGCTGGTAATCTCTTTAATGGGCGGATCATAAACAATGCAGTTTGTCCCAATATGTTCTATATGCACTTGTTCTCTCTGAACTCTTTATTTATCAACAAAAAATTTAATGAGTAGTTGTTATTAATGGAATAGACAATAACTTATTAATTTTCACACAACATCCTTAACGGCTTACCATTGCCATCCATAATTTGCAACTTTGTGACAATTCAGTAGCCATATTCCATACTCGGATGCCTCAAAACAGACTATAAACTCAGCTACTATACTGGAAGAAACATTAAGTGTCTGCTTAACACTCTTTCAGAATAGCTTCATCAGCTAGTAAATAAATATAGCCCAAATATAGGTCTATTATCTTATTGGCATTCAACAAAATTAGAATCAGAATACCCAATGATCTTCACAGATTCTATTTCATATATGTGAGCATATACACTTTTTCTCTACAAATACCATATAACCCCTTTTGCTGCTTTCTAATAATCCATTCTAGTGTTACTCAGATATTTTGTCTATCTAATATCCCAAGAGTGTATACTACATCCAGATAGATACATACATGAGTATATATTAGACCTTTAACTATAGATGCATAATAAATTTTGCTTCTTATACTCGAGGCATTAATTGAGAGTAAACTTGTCGTTTTAGAAATAAGGGTATTTTCTGGTTTATAATCCTTTACTCCAAGTTTGCTAGGAACCTTAACGAGATAACTCTTTTGTGACAGTTCAAGAATACCTTAAAAATAATCACAACGTATCTGAATTCCTAAGACAAAAGAAGCGACACCAAGATCTTTTGTTTTTAAAAGTATTAGAAACTTCTTGGTTTGTACTTTATGCATGTCTCGCTTTCAGCAAATGATATGTCGTTGACATATAAAATCAGAAAAACAATTTACTCCCACAGAACTTATACAAAATTGTCGCTTGTATTTATCTCAAAATCGTACGATATCATTATTAGACAAAAATAGTAATGCCATTGACAGGAAGCTCTTTTAAGCTTATACAGATTTTTTTTTTAATTTTCAAATCATTTTTTTTAGTCTACCAACACAAATTCTCTAGTTGCACTATATAAATTGTCTCATCAATGTTGCCATTGAGAAATCCAATCTTTACATCCATCTGAATAGCTCAACCATAAAAGAAGCTACAAGTGCCATTATTATCTTTAAAGAACCTTTCATTGAAACCGGAGAGAAAGTGTCTTTAGAACCATTGCCTTCCTTTAGAGTGTAATCCTTTATGACAAGAGGAGCCTTATGTCTTTTAAAATTGTCCTTTGAGTCCTTTTGGTATCAAATAACTATTTGTAACTAATCAGTTTCTCACCTTCAGGTAATTCATCAAGATCCTAAATATCTTTTGTCTTTATTGACATCTCATTATTCATAGCATCATTCCACTTTTGAGGGTAATAACTTTTTATGACTTGATAGAAGCTGATAAAATCATCTTCCATCAATCCTACATCATCCTTACGTTCTTAGGAAAAACCAATATAATCATCCGAATTTGCACTTTTTCTTTCTCAAGTGGATCTCTTTAGTGGCACTTGTTCTTGAGGTTGTTGAGTTTGAACCTCATGTATGATTTCTGAATTTCAGAGAAAGACTACTACAATGTTATCGTGAATAACATCAGTGATGGGAACTTGATCATTATCTATCAAAACCCATTGGAAGAGAAATAAATTCCTCTTCAAAGACACTGTTTTTCATCTTATCTTTCCCTCCAAACTCAATTTCTTAAAAAAATCTGAATTCCTGTTACAAAATAACTAGATTGTGGGACAAAGAACTTGAAATCCCATAATTACTCAAAGTTACTTAACAAAGTAGTAGTTACCAATCTTTAGATCCAAATTCTTTTTGTTGACCCAAATGGCCTAAACTTAGTTGGATCACCCCAAATGAATAGATGCCTAATATTAGACATCTTGTGGTGTTAGTGTAATGCCAAAAAACCAATCATTGGATGATTATGTTATTTTAGAGTCATGATATTTGATTAAGGTTTTATTCTAATGAATATGTTCATTTATCCATTAATATCTGTGTAGATTGCTTGGACATATTTATAACCCAAGAATATTTTATATTCTTAAAAGTCCCTAGTCGATTATTATTATGGACGGGTTGTAATAATAAATTAAGACTAGCGTATGTTGAGAGTCATATGAGATATGATGTCTGCATACGGGTACAAGTTAAGGAACTTGTGGACTAGACCGACCCAACTTAAGAACACCACATGGATCATTATATGTTGTCATTGGTGGTTCTTATAAATGTTGTCCTTAGACCTGAGATCATCAAGGTTCCCAACATATGATTCATGTGCTTTGATATTACTCTTAGTTACTCGTAGCTGGATAGACATTAGAGTTATTGTTAGGCACATGATATAATGTGTAGTGGGACTTGTTTGGCCAAGATGGAATTTGTCTAGTCCATGTAATGGGAAATATATCTGTTAGGCCCCTTGATAGAGTTGAAATGTAAAATGCATGGCCCTACTCAAATTGATTGATATGGGATATCAATTGTATTTGTTTTGGACAGTTAACTAGGATTCAAGAAACTATAGATTAAACATATGCGAGAATGACATATTCCATGTCTCGTGTTTGATCTTGCTATTATAGGACAAATGGATAGAGACACAATAATAATAAGGCTTGTTGAATCAGTATTGTTCTTGTCACTTGGGTAGCAATGATGTGTTGCTAGACACCGCTCATTGTTTATAATTATAAATATGATTTTATAATTATTGCCAACGTGATTAGAGCCTATAGGGTTGCACACTTTGGACTGTTAATTTGAGCCATGAGTCCAAAAGAGTTTGGATAAGTTATTGGACCTAGTTTTGGATTATTAATAATAAGCCCAACTTAAGCTTATTATTAAGTCGAAATATTACTGCCCAAATATGATTAGGGCAAACCCAGAACACCCAGGGTTTTATGTCTCTCTCTATATATATATGTTGATATGTGTGTGTGCTATATATCACTACATCACAACATCACAAAATCAGTAGACAGAAAACCCTAGCTGTTCTCTCATTCTTAGAAATAGCTAGCACTGTGAGAAAAGAGATTGTGAGCGCTCAATCGAGTGATCGTGTGACGGTTCCTGGAGATTAACAGTTCTTGTGGATACCTTAGAGAAAGTGGATTGTTATTGTCCGGTTTTAAAACTGATTCAGCTCAACAGTTGAGTGAAAGATCTCGACCAAAATAGGTACTCAATCTCATCCATTCGATTTATCCCGTTTCACATGAACCCTGTGATGGTTTCGGAATTGATTTTGCTGCATATTAACTCCCTATTTGTGTACCCGAAACCCAACAGTGGTAGCGGAGCCTCTTGTGAAACCATAAATCGAATTTTATTGTTTGTTTATATGATCTGCTATATGTGATATAGTGTGATTGGTATGGTTTTGTGACCTAATAATAATATGCAATTGTTTCTTATTGGGTCAATTAGTTTTTATCTGATTTTAATGAAATCGATTTGTATGTGATATCAATCAGTGTATTTTCAGCAGTAATTCGAATGAGTTCGATAGAGGAAAATCGTTTGGTATGAGATGCCAAACAGAGGTAGAAATTGAATGTCAATTTCGCGTAGAACACACGAGTCCCGCGTGGCCGGGTGGTCATGTCGCATGGACCGCCATGTCTCGGCAGTCATGTGTGGAAGACCGCCAAGTCATCGCGGCCATCAGCGGATGACTGCCGGCCACGGCGGTCATGTGCACCCTGAAATCAATTTTTCTCCCGATTTTCGATTCTATTTTGATTTTACACGAACTTCACCGTACTAGCTCTGCGTAGCGCCTTATACTGCAATGATGTTAAAATAATATTACATGTAATCATGAATTAAATGCTTGTCTTGTATGCTTTTGTGAAGCATGGTACATGGTTATGGCTATACAACATTCTAAGTCTTGAGATTGATTGTATAGTTTACAACCATGTCACATTACGTTGTTGTTGATTACGTGTGATGCATGTCTATTGTATATATGATATATAATGTGTTAGTTACATGCATATATCGCTTGAACAAATTGTTTTATTTGGATAAAAGTAAAATCGCTCAACATAATATTAAGTTCTTATGTGTTGCCTTCCATTGATTAGCACTCATCTACACTTAGATCAACACTTGGTAGGTTTGCCAAAGTAAAGTGCCAATGTTTATCTTAGTAAGATGCGATGGGATAATTGTAATATCCAAACTGCTAGTCATGGGTTGGACTTAACTAAGTCATCCCAATAGGATTGAGGACTTAGAGGCAAGGAGTTGAGAAAAATCGATAAGATCGACTAGAGCAAGAGTTCACTCAACTATCCAAGAGTTACAAAAGAAGTAATTGACAAGAGGTTGTATACCTAAATAGCTGTAGTATAAGAGATTAGCCAAAGCTAACTTATATTACTGCGAAATATGGATCTTGGCCCACTAGAAAACTTATAGTTAAGTATTTCGAAATAATACATGAGGGTTATTGTTTCAGTGGAAGTACCATTTAATGAAATTCCTTGTTAAATGATTATACATATGCATGAGTCTTATTATGTGTGATTTAATCGTTGTAGAGTTATCATGGCACAAAGCACAAACACTGCATCACTACGATCACCCCTTGAGAAGGAAAAGCTGAATGCAAACAATTTCCTTAAGTGGCATCGAAATTTGAGGATTTTCCTCAAGTAAGAATAGAAGTTGTATGTCCTTGAAGGGCCTGTTCCTGATGAACCAGCTGCCAATGCTCCCCGTGCAGAGAAAGATGCTTATAAGAAGCATACGGATGATACATTGGATGTAGCCTGCCTCATGTTGATTAACATGGAATCTGAGCTTCAGAAGCAACATGAAAAGCTGAGTGCTTTCGATATGATAGAACACCTTAAGATGCTTTTTGAGGGGCAAGCTAGGCATGAGAGATATGAGACCTCAAAGGCATTGTTCCAATGCAAGATAGCTGAGTCGTCACCTGTTCGGCCTCATGTGCTCAAGATGATGGCATATATCGAGAGCCTTGAGGATCTGGGGTTTCCTTTGCAGAGGGAAATGGCTGTTGACCTAGTCCTGCAATTGTTGTCGGACAGTTATAGTCAATTTTTCATGAACTTCAACATGAATCACCTTGACAAGATGTTCAAAAAGCTGCTTACCATGTTGGGAACTGCTGAGCAGCAGATGAAAGCCAACAGAGGCAATAATTTCTTGATGGTTCAGAATGGCAAAGGGAAGGAAAAGGCTAAGTTCAACAAGAAGAAAAACTTTGCCAGAAAGTCTGGATCATGTTCTTCATCTTCTTGTACTAAATAAGCATTGAAACCCAAAGGTGGTATTGCTAAGGAGAGACAATGCTCCCATTGTAAGAAAACTGGTCATTGGAAGCGTAACTGCCCTATTTACCTTGAGGAGGTGAAGAAACAGAAGGGAAGTAAGACTTCCACTTCAGGTATTTTTTTTATAGAAGCTAATATTTCTATCTCTGCATCATGGGTATTAGATACTGGATATGGATCTCACATTTGTGTAAATGTGCAGGATCTGACAAAGAGTAGAGAATTAGCAAGAGGTGAAGTGGACCTGCGTGTAGGGAATGGAGCAAGAGTTGCTGCATTAGCCGTAGGGACTTATCGTTTATCTTTACCTAGTGGTTTGATTTTGGAATTGGACAATTGCTATTATGTGCCTACTATAAGTAGGAATTTGATTTTCGTTTCTTGTTTGGACTAGAACGGTTTTTCATTTATAATAAAGAACAACTGTTGTTCTATTTATTTGAATGATGTTTATTGTGGTGGTGCACATTTAAGCAATGGTTTGTATATTCTAGATCTTGAAAACCCGATCTATAACATTAACACCAAAAGGGTCAAATTGAATGATTCTTGACCTATCTCTGGCATTGTCGCTTGGGTCATATAAATGAGACTCGCATATCCAAACTCCATAAGGATGAACTCTTAGACTCATTTGATTTTGAATCATATGAGCATGCGAATCATGTTTATTGGGCAAGAAGACAAAGCCTCCTTTTACTGGTCAAGGTGAATGGGCTTCAAACTTATTATGACTTACACATTCTGATGTATGTGCTCCTATGTCTACACAGGCTAGTGGTCGATTCCAATACTTCATTACATTTACTAATGATTATAGTAGATATGGCTATGTGTATCTTATAAAACACAAGTTAGAATCCTTTGAAAGGTTCAAGATATTCAAGAATGAAGTACAAAATCAACTCGGCAAAAGTATTAAAATGCTTCGATCTGATCGAGGAGGCGAATAATTAAACTGAGAATTTCTTGTTCATCTGAAGGAATGTGGTATAGTATCACAGCTTACTCCACCTAGCAAACCTCAATGGAATGGTGTATCTGTAAGAAGAAATCGAACTATGTTAGACATGGTTCGTTCCATGATGAGTCAAGCTGACCTTTCACCTTCTTTTTGGGGACATGCTTTAACGACAGCTGCTTTTACACTTAACCGTGTTCCATCTAAATAAGTTAAAAAGACACCACATGAGATGTGGACTGGTAAACATCCTAGTTTATCTTTCATGAAGATTTAGGGTTGTGAGGCTTACGTTAGACGACAGGCATCAGACAAACTTGGCCCTAAATTTGATAAATGCATTTTTGTTGGCTGTCCTAAAGAAACTAAAGGATATTATTTCTATAATCCTGTGGAACAAAAAGTGTTTGTTGCACGTATTGCTACCTTTCTAGAAAGAGAATTTATTTCTAGAGGGATCAATGGGAGAAAAGTAGAACTCAAAGAAGTTCGAGAACAACAAGAGATTACAGAGACTGAGATGGTACAAGAGCAGGAACGACAAGTTGTTGTGGGTGAAAATCCTGTACCTGTAGCACATGGACCTCGTAGGTCTGATAGAACTTGGCGTGAGCCTGAGAGATATGGATTTCTTTTGACTCATACCGGGGATGTGATGCTCGTGGATCAAGATGCGCCCACTTCCTATCAACAAGCTATTACGGGTCCAGACTTTGAGAAATGGCTTGAATTCTGAGATGGAATCCATGTATGAAAACAAGGTTTGGACCTTGGTTGATCTACTTGAAGGGGTTAATCCCATTGGGTGCAAATGGATCTATAAGAAGAAGACTGACATGGATGGTAATGTAGTTACCTTTAAAGGGCGATTGGTCGCAAAAGGTTTCAAACAAGTTCATGGTGTTGACTATGATGAAACTTTTTCACCAGTTGTCATGGTTGAATCCATCCAAATTCTTTTGGCTATAGCTACATACCATGATTCTGAAATCTGGCAGATGGATGTCAAAACTGCTTTCCTTAATGGAAATCTCTTAGAGGATGTGCATATGACACACCCTTGAAGGTTTTGTCACTCCAAAAAATGCTAGCAAAGTATGCAAATGGCAAAGATCCATTTATGGATTGAAGAAAGCTTCTCGAAGTTGGAATCTTCGTTTTGATGAAGTGATCAAATAGTTTGTTTTCATCAAGAATGAAGATGAGCCATGTGTTTACAAGAAGGTTAGTGGGAGCACTGTTATTTTCTTGCTGTTATATGTGGATGACATTCTGCTCATTAGGAATGATGTTCCATCACTACAGTCTGTAAAGACTTGGTTAAGGAAAAAATTTCTCAATGAAGGACTTAGGTGAAGCTGCCTATGTGTTAGGTATAAAGATCTATAGAGATAGATCTAAAAGACTTCTTGGCCTAAGTTAGAGTACATACATTGACAAAGTACTTAAAAGGTTTAGTATGCAAGATTCCAAGAAAGGAATTTTGCCCACGTCACAGGGTATAACTCTCACAAAGAATCATTGTCCTAGTACAACTAAGGAGAGAGAACGCATGAGTAAGATCCCATATGCATCTGCAATAGAATCTATCATGTATGCTATGTTGTGTACTAGATCAGATGTCTCATATGCATTAAGTGTCACAAGTAGGTATCAAGCTGATCCCGATGAGAGTCACTAGATAGCTGTGAAGAACATCCTAAAGTACTTGAGAAGGACTAAGGATGCATTCCTTGTTTATGGAAGCGTTGATGAGCTTGTTGTAAAGTGTTACACAGATGCTAGCTTCCAAACTGACATGGATGATTTTAGATCGCAGTCAGGATATGTGTTTTGCCTTGGCGGTGTTGCTGTGTGCTGGAGAAGTTCAAAGCAAGAAACAGTAGCCGATTCTACAAATGAGGCCGAGTACATAGCTGCCTCTGAAGCAGCGAAAGAGGCTGTTTGGATTAAGAAGTTCATAACTGAACTTGGTGTAGTTCCAAGCATTTCTGGTCTGATTGAGCTCACAATGGAACAATCGCACAGGCTCAGGAACCGAGATATCACCAACGATCCAAACATATACTCCGACGCTATCATCTCATTAGAGAGATTGTTGATAGAGGCGATGTGAGGATATGCAGAGTTTCTTCTGAGAATAATGTTGCAAATCCATTGACTAAGCCACTCATGCAATAGAAGCATGATGGTCATAGTAGATCCAGTGATATTAGATACATGGATGATTGGCTTTAGTGCAAGTGGGAGATTGCTAGTGTAATGCCCAAAAACCAATCATTGGATGATTATGTTATTTTAGAGTCATGATATTTGATTAAGGTTATATTCCAATGAATATGTTCATTTATCCATTTATATCTGTGTAGATTCCTTGGACATATTTCTAACCCAAGAATATTTTATATTCTTAAAAGTCCATAGTTGATTGTTATTATGGACGGGTTGTAATAATAAATTAAGACTAGCGCATGTTGAGAGTCATATGAGATATGAGGTCTGCATACGGGTACAAGTTAGGGAACTTGTGGACTAGACCGACCCAGCTTAAGAACACCACATGGATCATTACATGTTGTCGTTGGTGATTCTTATAAGTGTTGTCCTTAGACCTGAGATCATCAAGGTTCCCAAGATATGAGTCATGTGCTTTGATATTACTCTTGGTTACTCGTAGCTGGGTAGACATTAGAGTTATTGTTGGGCACATGATATAATGTGTAGTGGGATTTGTTTGGTCAAGATGGAATTTGTCTAGCCCATGTAATGGGAAATATATCAGTTGGGCTCTTGATAGAGTTGAACTGTAAAATGCTTGGCCGTGCTCAAATTGATTGATATGGGATATCAATTGTATTTATTTTGGACAGTTTACTCGGATTCAAGAAACCATAGATTAAAAATATGCGAGAATGACATTTTCCATCACTACTAGAATACAGCTGATTACTTACGGATTTTTTGAGGGATTTTGAGCAAAATCCGTCACAAATGTCAGTTTGTGAGGGATTTTGCAGCGGACGGGATCCGTGGCGAAAGGGCTCGTTGCAAATCAGTGCGTGTCGGATTTTGTGACGGACGCGTTTGCAACAGAATTAGCGAGGGAATTGGCGGGGCGATTGTGCGGGCATGTTTCCCTTGCTAACTATCCCTCAGTAATCCCGTCGCTATTTGCGAGGGAAATGTCCGTCGCAAAACTTTCCGTCGCAGATTCTGTAACTATTTGCGAGGGAAATTCGTGAGGGATTGGGATCCGTTGCTTTTACCCTCACTGACTGTAAGGGGAATGGTTTTGTGACTACTGAATCCATTACTATATCCCACACAACTTATGTTTCTGTGAGGTTGGAATTACATGGTAGCAACGGATTTTGTGAGGGAGCTAATGTGTGAAGGAGTAATTCCCGTTGGTAAATCCATTGGTATCGTGCTGAAATAAAATCAATATGTAAGCCTTTTCCAATTCATCTGACACAACACATTCATTCCACAACACAACACATTCATTCCAACAATCCTCACAGAACTTACATTCATTCCAACTTTCCAACACTTACATTCATTCCAACAATCCCATAACTTAGCACCAAAAATAATCCACCAACATGAACATTAAACTTGAACAATAGCTTCAATGTAATTAATAAGACTATCATTGCAAAGATCCCAACAAAAACTTTCTAGTCATAATGAGTTACTGTGGCAATAAACATCCAAGTGTACAACAAAAGCCTTCTACCGACAAAGAGCCAAGAGAACTTGAAACATGATTATAGAGTGGACAACATCAATCTGGTAAAAACCTACTAGCACCAGTACTTGATCAGCCCAGGAAAATTGAACACTTGTAGCATGCTCAGCAACAAGCATACACTACTCCTCTGCCACAGTTAAAAAAAAACACATCAGTCCACACATATTGAAGGAAAAGATTGAAGAAAATGAATAAATGATAGGCCAGTACTGTCTGAAGTGCTTCCAGCTTCCTCTTCACCAGTCTCATAAGCAGAAGAAAGGCCATCACCATCCTCACTCATATTGGCATCATTACCTTCCCAAAGCAATCCACAATCATTAAACAAAAAAAAAATTGCAAAATTGGAGCATGTATGGAGCTTGTTATACTTGTAATTATTAATACCTTGTTGTGCTTCAGTAGGAAGTTGTGAAGACTGCACTGAAGAGAATCGCATCTTCTGCATCCAAGCCTCCACTTGCTCTGGCCTTGTTTTAGTTTCCTTGATGTATTCATTCTGACTGCTTAGCTGTTGTTCCATCAACTCAGTTTTCTTGAGTTGTTCTTCAAACTTCTTCTCCCAATAATCACTAGAAGAGGAAGAACCTGTAGGTGAACTTGAAGAACCAGGAAAAAGGCATCTAGCTTGACCAGCAAGACCATAGGCTCTGCCTTTTTTCACGCCTCCAACAGCTTCCAACCACACGGCAACTTCTTGTGGCCCATTTGCTCTAGACATTTCTTCACCAGTAGACCCTTCACTCGAATGTGCTTCAGACCATTTAGCTTTAAATGTTTCCTAACAAAACATGTAATTAACATTATGAGTGACATGGATTAAGCATATGTTAACAGAAGCAATTGTAATGCAAAGTATTTGACTTACAAGAGTGGATTTTGCTCGCTCATCCACCACTACCCGCTTATTATCCTTCTGCTTTATAGAATGGGTACGGCGGAATGTTTCAGCAATACCAAGGTCATATCCTAATTCCTTGGCCTATAAAATGTGAAAGGAGAGATATTAACATAAAGCACATCAATGACATTTATCATTTTCAGGAGAAAAAGAAAATAAAGACATATATTACACCCTTACCAGGCGTTGTCTATGTGTGAAATGGGTTATGCTCCCTCTAGTGTGTACTAGATATCCCTTACCACCACAATTAGATGCCCGGTTGGCCTTGTTAGTTGCACTCAGAGACTTAAACTTCTCTGATGCCCAGTACCTCTTCATTTCCAGCCAAATTGATTCCTCCATCCACGCAGGCCTGGTAATCCTATTACGAACCCTTAAAAGCATACTTGCCATCGCCACTGATCCACGATGTTCAAATACTCTATGCACAGCAGTTGTATTCTGAGGTTGCCAATGAAATGCCGTCTGAATATAAATTGAAACAACGACATTAGGAATAGTTTGTAAGTCACTTAATAATAAAATGAGATAGAACATTGTATTTGGAGAGGGTCATAGTAGTAATACCCCAAACTCTTCAAACCATGGGCTCCTTTCTTGTTCTGACACTTTCTTCCAACTAATGTATGGACCCATGAAGTGACCCTTGATTGTTTCAGTAATAAATTTCACACATACTTGATTGTCAGGAAAAAACCTGCAGTAATAAATTTCACACATACTTGATTGTCAGGAAAAAACTTGCAGTAATAAATTTCACACATACTTGATTGTCAGGAAAAAACCTGCATAAAGAAGAAGAAATATCAAATAATGCATATATTAAAATAAAAACAATGAAATGCAGCAAATGGGTTATTAAAATTAAGAACAACAAATTCTTACTCATCTCCTATGACCGATATGTCATTCTCTCTGGAACTTGAAGGGCTGGAAGCTGAAGGAGCACCCTGAACATTTCCCACTGCTGATTGTGGTGAAAGCATCTCATTTTGCATAGTTGGAAGAGGGTTTTCATGTGTTACTAGAGGAGTTTCAACTCGAGGAGGATTTGTTGCAGCAAACTGTTCAGTTTGTGGCATTACTACAGACCTAATCTGTGGTATTTGAAGTGCCGGAGTAGGCATGAAGTTGTTGGGTGATGGTGAATTTGTGGTAGGATGGGAAGGTGGGCTATGTCGATGATCATTCCCTGCAAGTGGGTTGTGACTACTTTGGGTTGGTACTTGCAGAGGCGGTGGAGGAGGCATTGCAGTTTTGGAAGTCTTTAGCTTTTTAGCCCTCCTCACCTTTTGCTTGCCCTTTCCTGTCATCTAAAAGAAGAGAAAAGTTTGGTCAGTAAGTTAGTACATAGTCATTTTAATTAAAATATCAAACAAATAACAAAACTTTATAGCATAGAAATTTCAGTGAGTGAACATCATAAATATTTACAAATCACTGTCATCCATGTTATCTTCTTCACTGTAATACATGTCCATGTCATCATCATCATCTGAGCCATCATTTTCATTCTGATGCAAGCCATTGCCATAGTCTTCATCATCTTCATCATCTTCCCATTCATCCTCTTCATTCCTTTCTGCTTCATCATCCACATCTTCCCATTCCTCCTCCTGCTCCTCTTCCACATCTTCATTGTGAAGGTCTTCATCCAGATTCCAATTGCCTTCAAGCTCCACAAAGTTTACATTATGTTCAAATAATGGGCCAACCGGGTCAACATCTATGTCAATGTTACTAGTGCCTGCCAATTCAGATTCTTGAAAAGCAAGAGTGGTGTTGTGATCTGTATTTATTCTACTTCTAGGCCTTGCCTTAAAAACAACCCTCCAATCTACTTTGTCTCTAATTCCACGAGGATAAGGCATATAATATGCCTGGTTTGCGTGACAAGCTAGTATGAATGGGTCAAACTTAGGGTATTTTCTATGTTGATTGATTTCTATGATCCTATATTGTTCATTCACCCTAATACCCCTTTTAGATACAGAATCATACCAGGAACAATTGAACAACACAACTCTATTTTTGTTACTGTATCTTACCCTAACTACTTTCTCCAAGACACCAAAGAACTCAGTAGAACCCTCCCCCCTTACATAAACTCCACTATTATCAGTTTTCCTACCCTCTGCCCATTTTTTTGTGTGGAAAATATAACCATTGATATAGTACTATTTCCACACAGAAACCTTCTTACTTGGACCCCATGCCAAGTCTCTAAGTTGCTGCTCCTGTACCATGTTTTCCGGGTTGGATACCTAAGCATAGAGAGATTAGCATTAGCTTGTATAGATTGTCCAGAAATTGAGACATCTCAATTGATTGGACAATCATTAATATGATAGTACTTACATACGCATCAAACCAAGAAACAAAATGTTCCTCAATGGACAGCTGAATATCTTTTTCAGAGATGTTTGGGAAATGATAACGCATTGCTTGCTCGTATATCCTATAAAAAAGTTATTGTAATTACAATGACAACTGTGAATCCTGGATTCTAAGACAAAAATCCTACTGTAAGAGTAAAAAAGCAAAAAAGCTTACTTCACAAATGGCAATACTTCATCACAATTCATGAGTACATAAAGTTGTGCTGCAGCAAACTCTTCATCAGTCAAGTAACGAGAAGCCTTACTTGAAACGCCCGTATCTCAAATTGTCCAATTTAATTAATTAAAATATGTGAAAAGAAAAAATTACCCTTTCTACCCGGGATACGATACGAACATCATAATCATTTTACAATTCACAACAATTTATACAATTAAACGAGTATGCAGCGGAAGACAAATAAATAAGCAAAATATGTATGTAATGCACCCTATGGATCTGACCCGTCGAGAGGAAAGCACTGCCACCTGCTGGTATGCACTTTTGATCCATGATCAGATAACCTGTGTAAAAACGTGAGGGGGGTGAGACCAACCACTATCTCACCGCAAAAAAATAAACCAGAGTATACAACTACAAATCAACCACAAATACACTGGTATTAAGCAAAAGCAATCGCAGTGCACAAACAAGTCACAACACCCAACACACTTAATCACCAGACTTCAGACCATCACTTATCATTACTTATATTATTATCGTTGTTATTAGGTTTTAATATTTTATTAGGGCCCTCTACTGTGTGCATCGAGCTCGGTCCCGTGTCATGAGACAACCAGGGCATAAGCCCAATATAACCAGGGCAAGGCCCAATACAATCAGTGAGAGAGAGATAGACAGAGAGAAAGAGGGAGGTAGAACCGGTCATCACAGACCCATATGCTAAACCGCATATACCACGCTATTCCGCATGAAATCCCGAAGGGTATCACTTCCCGCTCGAACCAACCGGTCAACAGCCCCACAGTAGAATATTTTTTTATTGTGCATTATTCTCAGTTATACTTAACGAGTTATGTGTGCCATACGTTCTGTTTATCCAGGGTCGTGTGGATTTAACAGTTTGTTCTCAATCCCGGCCTCCGGCCCACAAATCACCACACGAACCTCTAAGTCATACAACATTTTATATTTCATAACTCAACTTATGCTCTACAGGCTTTGTACATCTCTCAGGCACACAATTTCACATAATCAAGTACACAACATCAAAGATATCATCATCTCGAAACACCATGCAGACAACAATATCAGCAGAACAGGCATGCACACATACAACATTCAATGCCAAACAAATATTATCACTTTATAAACTATGACAATTAACCGAGTATTGTAGGCAGTAATGCTTACAAGGGTTTATATGCCCTCACCTTGGCCATAATTATTGCCTCGGAAGCCGAAGCCTCGTTCCGCCTCAATATTCCCATGTCCTATGAACATACATACCATATAAGATTTTATTCATAACAAAAAAAAATATGATTGCCAATGAATGATCTCGAGTTAAACTGGTAACACTAGGTCCGTTACCAAACAATCAGGGTCGAGGCCCAAACAATGTCTTAATCTCCAAATTCCTATTTATATCTTAATTCCGATTGGACTGTATTATCTCACTCTCCAAACACATTGGGCCTACATCCCACATACTGATATTAGTTATTTGGCCTAAAGCCCACATCCACTTAATATAATATCATTTGGGCCTAGGCCCTGCCCGTACACATACTCGTATTAAAACGAATCTCTGAATACAATCTTTTCGGCCTAAAGGTTCTATCCGCGTCGGACATGTTCCGACCACGCACACTAACTCCCCCACACGCGATTTCTACTAAATTCCATTTTACTCCAATACATTGATTGATTGCATAAAAACAAAACATGCTCGGAATTGAAACACACTACACCGTCCGGTAATTACCGTTTAGTGCCGATACTCGCACCATCTTGCCGGAACAAAACACAAATCGCCGGATTCCGACCACCATGCCGGAACAGTAACTCGAGTCGCCAGGGCTGCCACAACAATCTGTTCAAACCCAAAATCAATCAAAACCAACACAACAACCAATCCTTATTCATAGAACAACCAAACGCTTAAAGGAGGAAAGGCTGCCGGAAATTATTACCGGAAAACGAACCTATACTAGCCAACAACAACTCTAGAACCCATGAATCTCAGTTTCGTGGGCTTGTCCGGAAGATCACTGGCAGAACCGAATCTGCCTAGACCCGATGAACAGCAACAAATCGAGCCTTGAACCTCGTTGTCCAGAGTAACCCAGCCACAGCAACCACACCAACGGCGCCGACATCACAAACCCAGCAACGTACGAATCCACCGCGCCCCGACCAAAGCCAAAATCCGACCAAGCTCCACCACAAACCACCACCATCACGAACAACCCATTCCGCCATTAACCGCACAGAACCCGATAACAACACCCATCAATCAACAACCCCAAATAAACAAAAGGGGAAATGAAGAAGAAGGACAGAGGAAGGCGACTCACCCCTAGCAGGCGACGGCGACGCAGGCTTGAGCCTTGACCTCGAACCGTCGTTCGTCTTCATTGGTGTGCCTCAATTCCTCCGCCTCCTTCACTGCAGCCACGGCGGCGCCGAAGACAGCAACATCAACACCCCAGCACAGCCACCCATAACCCAGGTCGGGTGGCTCCCGTGCTCGTCTCGTCCGAAGCCTTCTTCTTCCATTCCAAGCAAGCAGCGGCGGCTTGTTCGGCGACGACAGATTGAAGGGTGGAGGAAGACAATGATGGCGTCGCCACGTAGAGAAACAGGACAGAGAGATGGCGGTGTCGATTTGAGGAGTAGGGGATGGCAGTTTTGAGGAACAAAAACAAGGGAAAAAAAAAAAACGGGGGCAGAGAAGTGGAAGGTTGCTTCGGCTAGGGAAGAAAAGAAAAGAAAAGGGAAAGAGAGGAAAGAAAAAGAAAGGAAGAAGGGTTAGGGTTTGGCCAGCCGAGGCCAAAACGACGTCATTTTGGTCTTTGGCTTAGTCATCCCACCCTTCTTGGTCAAAACACAGCCCATAGTTGTGTCTAATGTCTTGGTACTCCCAAAACTACGTAGTATCGTACCATACTACGTCAAAGTTCGTGCTTCACACAAAAACACAATTATATACCAAAAGAAACCCGATTAAAGAATAATGCCAACATAACTATAATATTTCTTAGGAAATAAATTATTTTCCTTAACCCCCAAATTCCCGAAACACACCTCAAGGGTAAAAATGGAATTAAATTCCAAAAATTTTGAAAATTCCATAAAAATTAAAAACAAAAAATTCGGGGCGTTACAGTTCTACCCCACTTAGCAAAATTTCGTCCTCGAAATTTACAGAATAAGTCAAGCAACAAAACTGACACAAACAAGTGTCATCCGGTATCAAAGTACCGTTGGCCGAGACTATCTTGACCATCATTCACATTTTCCAAGCAAGAACTTCGATATACCAAGTCGATCACCGATTTTAGTCACACATGATTAAAAGATCATAAGATCCAAGTACTAACCCAAGAGTTTATATCCAATGATCATCACCATTGATAATACTAGAATCCATAAACAATTTTATTTGTCATCAATCAACTAATTATACCCAATCTTATAATCCATTAAGCACATCCTCATATAACAGAACCTCAAACTGTAACAAGATCATCACTCCCAATGTGAATACCTGAAAACCAAAAATCCATAATCAATTTCATGATCTGAACCTCATTGTATTTTCTCTATCACACACCAATTCAACCAAAATTGGATATACGTAAATCCCAGATCATAACTTAGGCCCGAGAAACAAACCGTCACCGAAATATCATAATTATAATCCCAAAACTTAGACTCCTCAAGACCCAAACAATCTTTCAAAACTCATGCCCACGAATCTATCTCTCAAACTATAATCACCATGATAATCAGAATGTTTTTGATAAAGAACCGAAACATTACAGTTCATACCATCATTTACCCTATCATACTCCAGACATTTAACTCACATCGCCCAGGACAAGCTCACAAATCTAGTCTTATGACTCAAACATTATCAACATCCACATTAAACTCGTGAACCTAAACCTCAACCAAGTAGTATAATCAAAACCCCCAATTACATCACCATTAAAAGTCAAACCTCAATATGAACACACTATCGGTACCCTCATCCCGCATATAAGCGATTACTTCAAGATAACTCATGATTAAAACTCTTTAATCACAAACACCATCAATACCGCAATTCTCAACCAAGTTAAATACTTCAAATATCATAGAAAGACATTTCCTCAAATACACCATTGGGTTAACCTCAAATTAATTCGAGAAGTTTTCGACTCGAACAAGATTAAATCCATATAATCATTTCACAAGTAAATTCAAATCCTCAAGTTCAGCAAAATCAGACCACAAATAACATGGTCACCAAAATTACAAGGGTCATATCCACCAGTATCACTTCAAATCTTCTCTTGGCAGATGTATCATCCAAAAGCAAAACCGATGTTTCCTACTTGTTTTGGCCAGTTCCACACAGAAAAGAAATATAAGCAACGAGTCAAGAGTCTACACCGACTCTGACAAAATGTGGATATTCCACAAAAATAAGCTTTGCTACAGCCTAAGCTGTAAAGGCAAGCATGTCATTTCAACCACAATACCGGTGTCCTCCACCGGATCCGTAGTACGACACACTACATGAATGCATATGACAATGCAACAAACAATTCAAATAGGAGCAGACATATGCATAGAGGATCACAAAACACCACAAAACTTCCCCAAGGATCTACAGCTTGCTCCGCTACCAACTGAAACGCCCGTATCCCAAATTGTCCAATTTAATTAATTAAAATATGTGAAAAGACCAAATTGCCTTTCTACCCGGGATACGATACGAACATCATAATCATTGTATAATTTACAAAAATTTATACAATTAAACGAGTATGCAGCAGAAGACAAATAAATAAGCAAAATATGTATGTAATGCACCATATGGATCCGACCCGTCGAGAGGAAAGCACCGCCACCTGCTGGTATGCACTTCTGATCCATAATCAGATAACCTGTGTAAAAACGTGAGGGGGTGAGACCAACCACTGTCTCACTGCAAACAAATAAACCAGAGTATACAACTATAAATCAACCACAAATACACCGGCATTAAGCAAAAGCAATCGCAGTGCACAAACAAGTAACAACACCCAACACACTTAATCACCAGACTTTAGACCATCACTTATCATTACTTATATTATTATCAATGTTATTACGTTTTAATATTTTATTAGAGCCCTCTACTGTGTGCGTCGAGCTCGGTCCCGTCTCATGAGACAACCAGGCCATAAGCCCAATATAACCAGGGCAAGGCCCAACACAATCAGAGAGAGAGAGATAGACAAAGAGAAAGAGGGAGGTAGAAAGGGGGAGATAGAAAGAGGGAGGTAGAACCGGTCATCACAGACCCATATGCTAAACCGCATATACCATGCTATCCCGCATGAAATCTCGAGGGGTATCACTTCCCGCTCGAACCAACCGGTCAACAGCCCCACAGTAGAATAATTTTTTATTGTGCATTATTCTCAGTTATACTTAACGAGTTATGTGTGCCATACGTTCTGTTTATCCAGGGTCGTGTGGATTTAACAGTTTGTTCCTAATCCGGGCCTCCGGCCCACAAATCACCACACGAACCTCTAAGTCATACAACATTTTGTATTTCATAACTCAACTTATGCTCTACAGGCTTTGTACATCTCTGAGGCACACAATTTCACATAATCAAGTACACAACATCAAATATATCATCTTCTCAATACACCGTGCAGACAACAATATCAGCACAACAGGCATGCACACATACAGCATTCAATGTCAGACAAATATTATCACTTTAGAAACTATGACAATTAACCGAGTATTGTAGGCAGTAATGCATATAAGGGTTTATATGCCCTCACCTTGGCCATAATTATTGCCTCAGAAGCCGAAGCCTCGTTCCGCCTCAATATTCCCATGTCCTATGAACATATATACCATATAAGATTTTATTCATAACAAAAAAAAAATGAATGCCAATGAATGATCTCGAGTTAAACTGGTAACACTAGGTCCGTTACCAAACGATCAGGGTCGAGGCCCAAACAATCTCTTATTCTCCAAATTCCTGTTTATATCTTAATTCCGATTGGACCTAGAGTGTATTATCTCACTCTCCAAACACATTGGGCCTAAAGCCCACATAGTGATATTAGTTATTGGGCCTAAAGCCCATATCCACTTAATATAATATCATTTGGGCATAGGCTCGGCCCGTACACATACTCGTATTAAAACGAATCCCTGAATACAATCTTTTCGGCCTAAAGGTTCTATCAGCGTCGGACATGTTCCGACCACGCACACTCACTCCCCCACACGCGATTTCCACTAAATTCCATTTTACTCCAATACATCGATTGATTGCATAAAAACAAAACATGCTCGAAATTGAAACACACTACACCGTGCGGTAATTACCGTTTAGTGCCGATACTCGCACCATCTTGCCGGAACAAAACACAACTCGCCGAATTCCGACAACCATGCCGGAACAGTAACTCGAGTCGCCAGGGCTGCCACAACAATCTGTTCAAACCCAAAATCAATCAAAACCAACACAACAACCAATCCTTATTCATAGAACAACCAAACGATTAAAGGAGGAAAGGCTGCCAGAAATTATTACCGGAAAACGAACCTATACTAGCCAAAAACAACTCTAGAACCCTTGAATCTCAGTTTTGTGGACTTGTCCGGAAGATCACTGCCAGAACCAAATCTGCTTAGACCCGATGAACAGCAACAAATCGAGCCTTGAACCTCACTGTCCAGAGTAACCCAACCACAGCAACCACACCAACGGCGCCGACATCACAAACCCAGCAACGTACGAATCCACCGCGCCCCGACCAAAGCAAAAATCCGACCAAGCTCCACCACAAACCACCACCATCACGAACAACCCATTCCGCCATTAACCGCACAGAACCCGATAACAACACCCATCAATCAACAACCCCAAATAAACAAGAGAGGAAATGAAGAAGAAGGACAGAGGAAGGCGACTCACCCCCAGCAGGCGACGGCGACGCAGGCTTGAGCCTTGACCTCGAACCGTCGTTCGTCTTCATTGGTGTGCCTCAATTCCTCCGCCTCCTTCACTGCAGCCACGGCGGCGCCGAAGACAGCAACATCAACACCCCAGCACGGCCACCCACAACCCAGGTCGGGTGGCTCCCGTGCTTGTCTCGTCCGAAGCCTTCTTCCTCCATTCCAAGCAAGCAGCAGCGGCTTGTTCGGCGACGACAGATTGAAGGGTGGAGGAAGACAATGATGGCGTCAGCACGTAGAGGAAGAAGATAGAGAGATGGTGGTGTCGATTTGAGGAGTAGGGGATGGCAGTTTTGAGGAACAAAAATAAGGAAAAAAAAAAACGGGGGCAGAGAAGTGGAAGGTTGCGGCGGCTAGGGAAGAAAAGAAACGAAAAGGGAAAGAGAGGAAAGAAAAAAAAAGGAAGAAGGGTTAGGGTTTGGCCAGTCGAGGCCAAAACGACGTCGTTTTGGTCTCTGGCTTAGTCATCCCGCCCTTCTTGGTTAAAACATAGCCCATAGTAGTGTCTAATGTATTGGTACTCCCAAAACTACGTAGAATCATACCATGCTACGTCAAAGTTCGTGTTTCACACAAAAACACAATTATATACCAAAAGAAACCCGATTAAAGAATAATGCCAACATAACTATAATATTTCTTAGGAAATAAATTATTTTCCTTAACCCCCAAATTCCCGGAACACACCTCAAGGGTAAAAATGGAATTAAATTCCAAAAATTTTGAAAATTCCATAAAAATTAAAAACAAAAAATTCGGGGCGTTACAGTTCTACCCCACTTAGCAAAATTTCGTCCTCGAAATTTACAGAATAGGTCAAGCAACAAAACTGACACAAACAAGTGTCATCCGGTATCAAAGTACCGTTGGCCGAGACTATCTTGACCATCATTCACATTTTTCAAGCAAGAACTTCGATATACCAAGTCGATCACCGATTTTAGTCACACATGATTAAAAGATCATAAGATCCAAGCACTAACCCAAGAGTTTATATCCAATGATCATCACCATTGATAATACTAGAATCCATAAACAATTTCATTTGTCATCAATCAACTAATTATACCCAATCTTATAATCCATTAAGCACATCCTCAAATAACAGAG
Source organism: Turnera subulata (assembly GCA_028386065.3). Classification (NCBI taxonomy): domain Eukaryota; kingdom Viridiplantae; phylum Streptophyta; class Magnoliopsida; order Malpighiales; family Passifloraceae; genus Turnera; species Turnera subulata. The sequence goes on from JAKUCV010004964.1 coordinate 38,620, forward strand.
CCTCAAACTGTAACAAGATCGTCACTCCCAATGTGAATACCTCAAAACCAAAAATCCATTATCAATTTCATGATCTGAACCTCATTGTATTTTCTCTATCACACACCAATTCAACCAAAATTGGATATACGTAAATCCCAGATCATAACTTAGGCACGAGAAACAAACCGTCACCGAAATATCATAATTATAATCCCAAAACTTAGACTCCTCAAGACCCAAACATTCTTTCATAACTCATGCCCACGAATCTATCTCTCAAACTGTAATCACCATGATCATCACAATGCTTTTGATAAAGAACCGAAACATTACAGTTCATACCATCATTTACCCTATCATACTCCAGACATTTAACTCACATCGCCCAAGACAAGCTCACAAATCTAGTCTTATGACTCAAACATTATCAACATCCACATTAAACTCGTGAACCTAAACCTCAACCAAGTAGTATAATCAAAACCCCCAATTACATCACCATTAAAAGTCAAACCTCAATATGAACACACTATCGGTACCCTCATCCCGCAGATAAGCGATTACTTCAAGATAACTCATGATTTAAACTCTTTAATCACAAACACCATCAATACCGCAATTCTCAACCAAATTAAATACTTCAAATATCATAGAAAGATATTTCCTCAAATACACCATTGGGTTAACCTCAAATTAATTCGAGAAGTTTTCGACTCGAACAAGAATAAATCCTTATAATCATTTCACAAGTAAATTCAAATCCTCAAGTTCAGCAAAATCAGACCACAAATAACATGGTCACCAAAACTACAAGGGTCATATCCACAAGTATCACTTCAAATCATCTCTTGGCAGATGTATCATCAAAAAGCAAAACTGATGTTTCCGACTTGTTTTGGCCAGTTCCACACAGACAAGAAATATAAGCAACGAGTCAAGAGTCTACACCGACTCTGACAAAATGTGGATATTCCACAAAAATAAGCTTTGCTACAGCCTAAGCTATAAAGGCAAGCATGTCATTTCAACCACAATACCGGGTCACTCCGACCCTCAGCAGGTGCGTGTCCTCCACCGGATCCGTAGTACGACACACTACATGAAGGCATAGGACAATGCAACAAACAATTCAAATATGAGCAGACATATGCATAGAGGATCACAAAACACCTCAGAACTTCCCCAAGGATCTACAGCCTGCTCCGCTACCAACTGAAACGCCCGTATCCCAAATTGTCCAATTTAATTAATTAAAATATGTGAAAAGACCAAATTGCCCTTTCTACCCGGGATACGATACGAACATCAGAATCATTGTACAATTTACAACAATTTATACAATTAAACGAGTATGCAGCGGAAGACAAATAAATAAGCAAAATATGTATGTAATGCACCCTTTGGATCCGACCCGTCGAGAGGAAAGCACCGCCACCTGCTGGTATGCACTTCTGATCCATAATCAGATAACCTGTGTAAAAACGTGAGGGGGTGAGACCAACCACTGTCTCACTGCAAACAAATAAACCAGAGTATACAACTATAAATCAACCACAAATACACCGGCATTAAGCAAAAGCAATCGCAGTGCACAAACAAGTCACAACACCCAACACACTTAATCTCCAGACTTCAGACCATCACTTATCATTACTTATATTATTATCATGTTATTACGTTTTAATATTTTATTAGAGCCCTCTACTGTGTGCGTCGAGCTCGGTCCCGTCTCATGAGACAACCAGGCCATAAGCCCAATATAACCAGGGCAAGGCCCAACACAATCAGAGAGAGAGAGATAGACAAAGAGAAAGAGGGAGGTAGAAAGGGGGAGATAGAAAGAGGGAGGTAGAACCGGTCATCACAGACCCAAATGCTAAACCGCATATACCATGCTATCCCGCATGAAATCTCGAGGGGTATCACTTCCCGCTCGAACCAACCGGTCAACAGCCCCACAGTAGAATAATTTTTTATTGTACATTATTCTCAGTTATACTTAACGAGTTATGTGTGCCATACATTCTGTTTATCAAGGGTCGTGTGGATTTAACAGTTTGTTCTCAATCCCGGCCTCCGGCCCACAAATCACCACACGAACCTCTAAGTCACACAACATTCTATATTTCATAACTCAACTTTTGCTCTACAGGCTTTGTACATCTCTCAGGCACACAATTTCACATAATCAAGTACACAACATCAAATATATCATCATCTCGATACACCGTGCAGACAACAATATCAGCACAACAGGCATGCACACATATAGCATTCAATGTCAAACAAATAATATCACTTTATAAACTATGACAATTAACCGAGTATTGTAGGCAGTAACGCATACAAGGGTTTATATGCCCTCACCTTGGCCATAATTATTGCCTCGGAAGCAGAAGCCTCGTTCCGCCTCAGTATTCCCATGTCCTATGAACATATATACCATATAAGATTTTATTCATAACAAAAAAAAAATGAAAGCCAATGAATGATCTCGAGTTAAACTGGTAACACTAGGTCCGTTACCAAACGATCAAGGTCGAGGCCCAAACAATCTCTTATTCTCCAAATTCCTGTTTATATCTTAATCCCGATTGGACCTAGAGTGTATTATCTCACTCTCCAAACACATTGGGCTTAAAGCCCACATAGTGATATTAGTTATTGGGCCTAAAGCCCATATCCACTTAATATAATATCATTTGGGCCTAGGACCGGCCCGTACACATACTCGTATTAAAACGAATCCCTGAATACAATCTTTTCGGCCTAAAGGTTCTATTAGCGTCGAACATGTTCCGACCATGCACACTCACTCCCCCACAAGCGATTTCCACTAAATTCCATTTTACTCCAATACATCGATTGATTGCATAAAAACAAAACATGCTCGGAATTGAAACACACTACACCGTCCGGTAATTACCGTTTAGTGTCGATACTCGCACCATCTTGCCGGAACAAAACTCAACTCGCCGGATTCCAACCACCATGCTGGAACAGTAACTCGAGTCGCCAGGGCTGCCACAACAATCTGTTCAAACCCAAAATCAATCAAAACCAACACAACAACCAATCCTTATTCATAGAACAACCAAACGATTAAAGGAGGAAAGGCTGCCGGAAACTTTTAGCGGAAAACGAACCTATACTAGCCAACAACAACTCTAGAACCCATGAATCTCAGTTTCGTGGACTTGTCCGGAAGATCACTGCCAGAACCGAATCTGCTTAGACCCGATGAACAGCAACAAATCGAGCCTTGAACCTCGCTGTCCAGAGTAACCCAGCCACAGCAACCACACCAACGGCGCCGACATCAAAAACCCAGCAACGTACGAATCCACTGCGCCTCGACCAAAGCCAAAATCCGACCAAGCTCCACTACAAACCACCACTATCACGAACAACCCATTCCGCCATTAAACGCACAGAACCCGATAACAACACCCATCAATCAACAACCCCAAATAAACAAAAGGGGAAATGAAGAAGAAGGACAGAGGAAGGCGACTTACCCCCAGCAGGCGATGGCGACGCAGGCTTGAGCCTTGACCTCGAACCGTCGTTCGTCTTCATTGGTGTGCCTCAATTCCTCCGCCTCCTTCACTGCAGCCACGGCGGCGCCGAAGACAGCAACATCAACACCCCAACACGGCCACCCATAACCCAGGTCGGGTGGCTCCCGTGCTCGTCTCGTCCGAAGCCTTCTTCCTCCAATCCAAGCAAGCATCGGCGGCTTGTTCGGCGACGACAGATTGAAGGGTGGAGGAAGACAACGATGGCGTCGGCACATAGAGGAAGAAGACAGAGAGATGGTGGTGTCGATTTGAGGAGTAGGGGATGGCAGTTTTGAGGAACAAAAACAAGGAAAAAAAAAAGGAATGGGGGCAGAGAAGTGGAAGGTTGCGGCGGCTAGGGAAGAATAGAAAAGAAAAGGGAAAGAGAGGAAAGAAAAAGAAAGGAAGAAGGGTTAGGGTTTGGCCAGTCGAGGCCAAAACGACGTCGTTTTGGTCTCTGGCTTAGTCATCCCGCCCTTCTTGGTCAAAACACAGCCCATAGTTGTGTCTAATGTCTTGGTACTCCCAAAACTACGTAGTATCATACCATACTACGTCAAAGTTCGTGTTTCACACAAAAACACAATTATATACCAAAAAAAACCGATTAAAGAATAATGCCAACATAACTATAATATTTCTTAGGAAATAAATTATTTTCCTTAACCCCCAAATTCCCAGAACACACCTCAAGGGTAAAAATGGAATTAAATTCCAAAAATTTTGAAAATTCCATAAAAATTAAAAACAAAAAATTCGGGGCGTTACAGTTCTACCCCACTTAACAAAATTTCGTCCTCGAAATTTACAGAATAAGTCAAGCAACAAAACTGACACAAACAAGTGTCATCCGTTATCAAAGTACCGTTGGCCGAGACTATCTTGACCATCATTCACATTTTCCAAGCAAGAAATTCGATATACCAAGTCGATCACCGATTTTAGTCACACATGATTAAAAGATCATAAGACCCAAGCACTAACCCAAGAGTTTATATCCAATGATCATCACCATTGATAATACTAGATTCTATAAACAATTTCATTTGTCATCAGTCAACTAATTATACCCAATCTTATAATCCATTAAGCACATCCTCAAATAACAGAACCTCAAACTATAACAAGATCATCACTCCCAATGTGAATACCTCAAAACCAAAAATCCATAATCAATTTCATGAATTGAACCTCATTGTATTTTCTCTATCACACACCAATTCAACCAAAATTGGATATACATAAATCCCAGATCATAATTTAGGCACGAGAAACAAACCGTCACCGAAATATCATAATTATAATCCCGAAACTTAGACTCCTCAAGACCCAAACAATCTTTCATAACTCATGCCCACGAATCTTTCTCAAACTATAATCACCATGATCATCACAATGCTTTTGATAAAGAACAGAAACATTACAGTTCATACCATCATTTACCCTATCATACTCCAGACATTTAACTCACATCGCCCAAGACAAGCTCACAAATCTAGTCTTATGACTCAAACATTATCAACATCCACATTAAACTCGTGAACCTAAACCCCAACCAAGTAGTATAATCAAAACCCCCAATTACATCACCATTAAAAGTCAAACCTCAATATGAACACACTATCGGTACCCTCATCCCGCATATAAGCGATTACTTCATGATAACTCATGATTAAAACTCTTTAATCACAAACACCATCAATACCGCAATTCTCAACCAAGTTAAATACTTCAAATATCATAGAAAGACATTTCCTCAAATACACCATTGGGTTAACCTCAAATTAATTCGAGAAGTTTTCGACTCGAACAAGATTAAATCCATATAATCACTTCACAAGTAAATTCAAATCCTCAAGTTCAGCAAAATCAGACCACAAATAACATGGTCACCAAAATTACAAGGGTCATATCCACGAGTATCACTTCAAATCATCTCTTGGCAGATGTATCATCCAAAAGCAAAACCGATGTTTCCTACTTGTTTTGGCCTGTTCCACACGGACAAGAAATATAAGCAACGAGTCAAGAGTCCACACCGACTCTGACAAAATGTGGATATTCCACAAAAATAAGCTTTGCTACAGCCTAAGCTGTAAAGGCAAGCATGTCATTTCAACCACAATACCGGGTCACTCCGACCCTCAGCAGGTGCGTGTCCTCCACCGGATCCATAGTACGACACACTACATGAATGCATATGACAATGCAACAAACAATTCAAATAGGGGCAGACATATGCATAGAGGATCACAAAACACCTCAGAACTTCCCCAAGGATCTACAGCCTGCTCCGCTACCAACTGAAACACCCGTATCCCAAATTGTTCAATTTAATTAATTAAAATATGTGAAAAGACCAAATTGCCCTTTCTACCCGGGATACGATACGAACATCATAATCATTGTACAATTTACAACAATTTATACAATTAAACGAGTATGCAACGGAAGACAAATAAATAAGCAAAATATGTATGTAATGCACCCTATGGATCCGACCCGTCGAGAGGAAAGCACCGCCACCTGCTGGTATGCACTTCTGATCTATAATCAGATAACCTGTGTAAAAACGTGAGGGGGTGAGACCAACCACTGTCTCACTGCAAACAAATAAACCAGGGTATACAACTATAAATCAACCACAAATACACCGGCATTAAGCAAAAGCAATCGCAGTGCACAAACAAGTCACAACACCCAACACACTTAATCACCAGACTTCAGACCATCACTTATTAGAGCCCTCTACTGTGTGCGTCGAGCTCGGTCCCGTCTCATGAGACAACCAGGCCATAAGGCCAATATAACCAAGGCAAGGCCCAACACAATCAGAGAGGGAAAGATAGACAAAGAAAAAGAGGGAGGTAGAAAGGGGGAGATAGAAAGAGGGAGGTAGAACCGGTCATCACAGACCCATATGCTAAATCGCATATACCATGCTATCCCACATGAAATCTTGAGGGGTATCACTTCCCGCTCGAACCAACAGGTCAACAGCCCCACAGTAGAATAATTTTTTATTGTGCATTATTCTCAGTTATACTTAACGAGTTATGTGTGCCATACGTTCTGTTTATCCAGGGTCGTGTGGATTTAATAGTTTGTTCTCAATCCCGGCCTCCGGCCCACAAATCACCACACGAACCTCTAAGTCATACAACATTTTATATTTCATAACTCAACTTATGCTCTACAGGCTTTGTACTTCTCTCATGCACACAATTTCATCTTCTCGATACACCGTGCAGACAACAATATCAGCACAACAGGCATGCACACATACAGCATTCAATGTCAAACAAATATTATTACTTTATAAACTATGACAATTAACCGAGTATTGTAGGCAGTAATGCATACAAGGGTTTATATGCCCTCACCTTGGCCATAATTATTCCCTCGGAAGCCGAAGCCTCGTTCTGCCTCAATATTCCTATGTCCTATGAACATATATACCATATAAGATTTTATTCATAACAAAAAAAAAAATAAATGCTGATGAATGATCTCGAGTTAAACTGGTAACACTAGGTCCGTTACCAAACGATCAGGGTCGAGGCCCAAACAATCTCTTATTCTCCAAATTCCTGTTTATATCTTAATTCCGATTGGACCTAGAGTGTATTATCTCACTCTCCAAACACATTGGGCCTAAAGCCCACATAGTGATATTAGTCATTGGGCCTAAAGCCCATATCAACTTAATATAATATCATTTGGGCCTAGGCCCGGCCCGTACACATACTCGTATTAAAACGAATCCCTGAATACATTCTTTTCGGCCTAAAGGTTCTATCAGCGTCGGATATGTTCCGACCACGCACACTCACTCCCCCACACGCGATTTCCACTAAATTCCATTTTACTCCAATACATCGATTGATTGCATAAAAACAAAACATGCTCGGAATTGAAACACACTACACCGTCCGGTAATTACCGTTTAGTGTCGATACTCGCACCATCTTGCCGGAACAAAACTCAACTCGCCGGATTCCGACCACCATGCCGGAACAGTAACTCGAGTCGCCAGGGCTACCACAACAATCTGTTCAAACCCAAAATCAATCAAAACCAACACAACAACCAATCCTTATTCATAGAACAACCAAATGATTAAAGGAGGAAAGGCTGCCGGAAACTCTTACCGGAAAACGAACCTATACTAGCCAACAACAACTCTAGAACCCATGAATCTCAGTTTCGTGGACCTGTCCGGAAGATCACTGCCAGAACCGAATCTGCTTAGACCCGATGAACAGCAACAAATCGAGCCTTGAACCTCACTGTCCAGAGTAACCCAGCCACAGCAACCACACCAACGGTGCCGACATCACAAACCCAGCAACGTACGAATCCACCGCGCCCCGACCAAAGCCAAAATCAGACCATTCTCCACCACAAACCACCACCATCACGAACAACCCATTCCGCCATTAACCACACAGAACCCGATAACAACACCCATTAATCAACAACCCCAAATAAACAAAAGGGGAAATGAAGAAGAAGGACAGAGGAAGGCGACGGCGACGCAGGCTTGAGCCTTGACCTCGAACCGTCGTTCGTCTCCATTGGTGTGCCTCAATTCCTCCGCCTCCTTCACTACAGCCATGGCAACGCCGAAGACAGCAACATCAACACCCCAGCACGGCCACCCATAACCCAGGTCGGGTGGCTCCCTTGCTCGTCTCGTCCGAAGCCTTCTTCCTCCATTCCAAGAAAGTAGCGACGGCTTGTTCGGCGATGACAGATTGAAGGGTGGAGGAATACAATGATGGCGTCGGCACGTAGAGGAAGAAGACAGAGAGATGGTGGTGTCGATTTGAGGAGTAGGGGATGGCAGTTTTGAGGAACAAAAACAAGGAAAAAAAAAAAGAACGAGGGGAGACAAGTGGAAGGTTGCGGCGGCTAGGGAAGAAATGAAAAGAAAAGGGAAAGAGAGGAAAGAAAAAAAAAAGGAAGAAGGGTTAGGGTTTGGCCAGCCGAGGCCAAAACGATGTCGTTTTAGTCTCTGGCTTAGTCAACCCGTCCTTCTTGGTCAAAACACAGCCCATAGTTGTGTCTAATGTCTTGGTACTCCCAAAACTACGTAGTATCATACCATACTACGTCAAAGTTCGTGTTTCACACCAAAACACAATTAAATACCAAAATAAACCCGATTAAAGAATAATGCCAACATAACTATAATATTTCTTAGGAAATAAATTATTTTCCTTAACCCCCAAATTCCCGGAACACACCTCAAGGGTAAAAATAGAATTAAATTCCAAAAATTTTGAAAATTCCATAAAAATTAAAAACAAAAAAAAATCGGGGCGTTACATTACTACCATCGGGTCTTCCTATTCGCTGAAAAATGGTGATACAAGGCTGCTTTGGAATTAGGGGGCCAGTGTCTTCACTCCTTGAAACTCTACTAAGTCTTGTTGGTACATTAGACTCAAAGTAGTATGAACAGAAAAATGAAGACTCTAGTGCCAAAAAAGCCTCAGAAATGGATCCTTCAGGTCTGCCTCTATTTTTTACCATTCCCTCAAGTCATGTAAGAACCTAAAATGATACAGAAGGTAAAGTTAATTTGTTTAACAACCTAAGTCACTATTGTTCTTAAGCTAAAGTTTTTGGATTTACCTTTCAAATGGGTACATCCACCTATAACGGACAGGCCCTCCAACCCTTGCTTCTTATGCCAAGTGTATTGGTAAATGTTCCATGGAGTCAAAAAATGCTGGACGGAATATCCTTTCTAATTTGCATAGAATGATTGGGATAATTGCCTCCATTTGTTACAACTTATCCTCTTGCAATTCAGTAGCACCTAAGTCTCGAAAGAAGATGCTTAACTCAGTCAATGGCTTCCATATGTATTGTGGCAATGCACTAAATGCAGTGGGGAGCAAACGCTCAAAAAATACATGACAGTCATGGCTTTTCATCCCAATGAATTTGGCATTTTTCCCATCCACACATCTACCTAAATTTGAAGCACATCCATCAGGGAGTCTCAACTCCTTTTGTAACGACCCGACTTTTCATAAGTTGATTTTTCGGAATTTTCGAAATTTTGATTCCAATTTTACCCTTGAGGAATTTCCGGATTTTTGTACAAGGAAATAAATTATTTTACCTTGGTTATATGGGAATGAAGTCGATGGTATGACGAGTTCGGCTTTCGTTGGAGTTTAATCGGGTTTCGGGGTTGAGAAGTTAATTTTGAAGTAGTTTCCCCGAAACTACGTCGTTTTGGTTACTGTTTAAAAAAAAAAAACAAATGGGTGCGTTGACCAGGCAAGGGTTGACCACGCCTAAGCGGACGACGGGTCGTCCACTAGGGCGGCCAACCCTAGCCCGCTTCCTTTCTCTTCCCCTCTTCTTTCTTTTCTATTCTTTCTTTCTTTCTGTTTGCAGCCGCCGCCTACCCCCTTCTCTTCTTACTTTTTTTCGTTTTCTCTCTCCCTTCTTCCTCTCTTCCTTCTCCTCCTCTCATCTTCTCTCTCTCTTTCTCTTCACCCTCTCAATACCTCTCGCAATCGTCAACACCTACTTCTCTCCCTCACACGCAACTCGCTGTCACCAACCTTCTATGCCTCCTTTCGTTCGCCCAACGCCGCCGCCGTTCTCGTCGCAGCCGCCACCGTGGGTTGTAGAGGAAGCCGAGATGAAGGACGGGCTTGGTGCAGGGCCGACGAGGATCGCCTCCGGCAAGCACCGCCGCCCCTAATCTCCTTTTCGTTTCTCGTTTTCCTTTTGGGTTCTTCGTGTTGATGGATTTTGTGGGTTGTTTGTTGTTGGCTTTGGGTGGTCGTACGGTGGTGGGTTCGTGGTTTTGGTGGTTGTCGTGGGCGTGTATGGTGTTGTTGGTGTGGCAGTGTGGACGTCGTTCTTGAAGCAGGAGCTTCTTCACTGGAGGGGGCTCGGGATTTGAGTCGTTCGTCGGGTCCGGCAGTCCACTGGGAGGTGTTCTCGGGTGTGGAGCTGTAGGATTCGGTGCTGGCAGCAAGTTTCGGGTAAGGATTTACTTTCTTTTTATGCACCTCTTGTCTCGATTGTATGCTGTGGGTGATGAGTGGATGAATTGGGTGCTCGGGTTTTGTTTTCCGGCAGGGGCTTGGGGCTACGGATCGGCTGGGACGGAATTCCGGGCAGAATCGATTGTTGTTCCGGGTAAGACCCTCACCTAGCAATTCATTGATGTTGTCTTTTGGGTTGTATGTGAGTTGGATGTGAATGGTTTTGGCTGTTTGGTTAATGGCAGATTTGCCGAGTCAGATTCTTGTGGTTGTTGGTGGAGTTCCGGCGAGGTCACCGAAATCCGGCGAAGGCTCGAAAATTTTCCGGCAAGGCTCGGGAATTTTCCGGCGAAGGCTCGGGTCTTGATTTTCGGCATTTTTAACGGTATACTAGATGTACAGTTTGTATTCATTCATGGCATGTACTAATCATTCGGAATTGGGTTATGTACTTAATTGTGTTTAGTGGAAACCGAGAGTGTGAGTAGTATGAGGCCGGTAATTACCGACACGGGTAGAACCTTAGGCCGGGAATCTTTGGCTCGGGTTTACTTTGGACTTAAGTAACGGGCTTTGAGCCCAATTCTATAACTGGTTTAATAAGGACTTAAGGAAGTGGGCTTTAGGCCCGGAAATTGAATTTGGGCTTAGACTGGGTTTTATGCCGGAAATTCGTAAAGGATCTAATGTGTGGGCCATAGGCTCGGGAACTACTTATTGGACTTAGTTGGGCGTAAGCCGGTGAATCTTAGGTCCCGATACTCGGAGTTTTTTGAGAGAACATTAAGTCGGGTTTAGACCCGGGAATTTCATAATTGGCTAACTAGGGACGGGTTTAACTCAGTTGAGCATTATAGTTACATGCATGCACGTCTTTATTGTTTATGTTTGTAATTTGTTGTGTGTGCCGGTATTCAGACACGGGTAATACATCGGGAGCTGGAGGATCTGTTTTGGGAAAGGCTCCACAGGACAATCGTCGTTGAGGTGACTTTATATGTCTTTTTATGTTTGTATGCATGAGCTCGTTGGATTGGTTTGTTTGAGTTGCATGCTTGTTTGCTAACATGCTGTAACCTGTATTGTGTGCCTAAGTGTACTTTTTGCTTATGAGCTGGATGATTGGATTAGTTATGGATTATAACATGTGGTGTGATTCTGGGTGTTTGGTGTGATGTATTGTGGGTCGGAGACCCGGTTATCTGTTTGAGCTGTTTTATCACACAACCCTGTTAAATCACAATCTCTTGGCACACATGAACTCATAATTTGTGAATAAGAATAATGTACAGTAGAAGTTAGGCTACTGTGTGCTGATGACCGGTTGGTTCGAGCGGGAAGTGATACCCCTCGGGTTTGCTTGCGGAATGGCAAGTGTTATGCGGATTGGCATATGGGTCTGTAATGACCGGTTCTACCTCCCTCCTTCTACCTCCCCCTTTCTACCTCCCTCTTTCTCTCTGTCTCTCTCTCTCTCTCTATGGATATGTTTGGGCTTCGTGCCTGGTTTTATTTGGGCTTATGCCTGGTTGTCTCATGAGACGGGACCGAGCTCGACGCACACAGTAGGGGCCCTGAATAATAAATCATAATAAGAAAACTTAACACACAACAGATGGAGAATAATGAACTGTTTGCTTGGTTGTGTTGGCATGTTAGTACTGATTGTTGTATGTTTGCATGCTTGTCTTGTTGCTCTTCTTTCCTTTCGGACTTGATCTGCACACTCTCATAATTAGACTTATATTGCTCACTGAGTAGGCGACTCACATAATCGCCAACGATGTTTTTCAGACTTTAGATAGCGTGCAGTCACTTTCCATCCTTCCAGAGTACGGACGTGGTTATCTCAGCAGGTAGCTGTGCTTGATCTCCCGGTTGGATCCATAGAGTCGGCATGCATGTTGATTTGATTCTCTTATTTTTACTCCGTTTGTTTCTTCCGCTGCATTGGTTTTTATTTGAGATGTCACTATTGATTTTGGATTATTCTGTCGGCGGATTGCCGGGATTTACTATTGATGAGGTATCGGCAGGATGCCGGGTTTGATTTGAGGCTTGCTAAGCCGGTTTGACTATGTTTGTTATGACATCTCTTTTTATTAAGAATTTTGGATATTGTTGATATTGGATTTTGTGTCCCGGGGTTTCAGGGGTGTTTTGGTAATATCCTTTATTTGAGTATTTTATTTGTAAAATTGGGACACGGGTGTTTCACCTTTACCCAATTGCAGACATCTACACGTTGCTGGTATGTTAATGTAAATTTAGCTTTAGGTTTGCCAAATTTACCAATGGGTAATTCCTTCAACTCCAATTCGTGTCGCCTGCAATGCAATGCCAAATCTTGACGAGCATTTGGATTGTCTTTGGTTCTATCTTTGTTATCCATGACAGTGTGGAATACATTGTCAAAGACATTCTTTTCTATGTGCATAACATCTAAATTATGCCTAACCAGGAGGGTATGCCAATAAGGTAAATCAAAGAAAATACTCCTCTTGATCCAATGATGACTTTCACCATAACCCCAAAAAACTCCAAAATCTGGTGGCATTTTAACTACTCTAGGTAAGCTTGCTACCTGCTCCCAAACTTCATCCCCACCTAGCCTAGGAGGAGGTGTTGAGGTTTCTTCCATATTCTTCCTAAATGTTTCTGTGTTTCTTCTAAATGCATGGTTAAGTGGTAAAAATTGACGATGACAGTCAAACCAAGAAGTTTTACGCCCATACTTTAGCCTAAATGCCTTTGTTCTATCCATATAAATGGCACAAGCTAACCTACCAGCCGTGCTCCACCCTGACAACATGCCATATGCAGGATAATCATTGATTGTCCACATAAGTGTAGCTCTCTTCAGGAAGTCTTCCTTTCTATAAAAGTCATAGGTTTGGACACCATGTTGCCACAACAATTGAAGTTCATCTATCAAGGGCTGTAAATACACATCTATTCTAGACTTTGGATTATGTGGTCCAGGGATCAAGCATGAAAGAAACATGAAGGGTGTTCTCATGCACATTTCTGGGGACAAATTATAGGGCGTTAAAATCACAGGCCAACAAGAAAAAGGATTGCCATTGTTATTGAAAGGATTGAAACCATCAGCACACAAGCCAAGTCTGACATTCCTAGGTTCAGAACCAAAATCAGGGTAAGTTCTATCAAAATGTTTCCATGACTCGCCATCAGAAGGATGACACAAGACCCCTGGTTCTCTCCTATTAGTATGATGCCATGTTATACTTTCAACTGTCCTAACAGAAGCATACAACCTTTTAAGTCTAGGGATTAAAGGTAAATAATGCATCCTCCTCCAAGGAACTGGCTTACTTCTTCCTCCCTCCTTCACTAAGTGGTTTGTATCTAGGTTTTTCACAGAACTTACATTCTGTCAATGCAGAATCCTCCTTATAAAACAACATACATCCATCTTCGCAACAATCAAATGTAGTGGACTCGAGGCCTAACTTCCTAACCAACTTCTTTGTCTCATAAAAGTTATTCGGCACACAATCACCTTTAGGTGTAACTCTCTTAATGACATCACAAATTCTATCTATATAACCCTGTGGTAAGTTGTAATCAGCTTTCAGACTCATAAGCTGGACACTCATGGACAATTCTGAAAAGGTTGAACAATTAGGGTACAAAGGGCGGCGGGCAGTATTTAGGGTGTCAAAAAATTGGGCAGATTCACGATGTTGGGGTTCTACATTATCTGTAAACACATTGTTATCATACTCACCTCCAAATCCAGTAGGACCTACAGCATCATAAACCATTTGCTCATAAGTATTGTGAGGCAAATCATTATCCCACTGCCTAGTACTACTGGAACTCTCACCCATTGTAGAACTAACTGGTTTAACCTCACCATGCTTAGTCCAATAACAATAGTTCTCTTTGAACCCATATTTCATCAAATGCACAAGCACCATATCAGGGTCAAGCAACTTAGTATTTCTATCTTTAGCGCAAGGACACCTAAGTTGTCTGTCAGCCCTAAATTGTTGTTGCCTACATGCAAAATCTACAAATTGATTTATACCATTAATGAACTGAGGACAATACCCACTGCAATTAGGCATTAGCCTATCATACATCCAACTACGCCTACGACGAATGTCCATATCTGTGAACCAAACTAATATATTTCAGCAAGCATGCAGACAACATTAAATGAAACACCACCAAATTAATACACTTTTTAAGTCAAGAGTTGAGGCAAAAACATGCACAACCGCATTAGGCCAGGTACTTTGCATTGTGACGTGTGGTACCGGAGTGTAGCTCCACTTTGGACCAGTAGCCCGAAACCTCAAGTATTCCAGTTGATATACCATGCCCAATTACGGTTGTACATAAATTCCACATATCACAGAAACACACATGGCTTAAACAATAACAAATAACTACAACAATGTTTAGTTAACCACAACTTTATGTAGTCAAAAAAGCATGTAGATAGCATTAAGAATAACATCATCACATTAATACACTTTGTAATTGAAGAGCTGAGGCAATAAACTTTACCTTTCTTCCTGCTAGCTATATACTCTACGATGTTTATCAGTTCGTGTTCAACTGGGTATTCACCTTCTTCAGTTCAACCAGCATGCATATTGATACCAAATCCTCCTGTGGGAAACAGAGAACAATGTTATTAACGTTGCAAAGACACACACAACCGCATTAGGCCAGGTACTTTGCGTTGTGACGTGTGGTACCGGAGTCTAGCTCCACTTTGGACCAGTAGCCCGCAACCTCAAGTATTCCTACTGATATACCTTGCCTTTACGGTTGTGCTTAACTTAAACCATCATCACAGAAACACACATAACTTAAACAACATCAAGCAGTCAAGTAATCAAACAACCAAAACAACAACATGCAGTGTAGGAAAATAAGAATCAAACAAACAACTATCGTGAGTGAAGCAACAACTATCATGACTGAATCAAAAGCAGACAAGTCATTTTAGGGCAAATCGAATAGACAAGTAACCAAAACATAGAAACAGACAAGTAACCAAAACATAGAAACAACAACAAGCAGTGCTGGAAAACGAGAATTAAACCAACAAAGCAGTGGGAAGGGAATCAGAGCTTGTAGCCGATTTGGTTCCTTCTTCTCCACGATCTAGTTTCTTCTCCCGACCCTTACCGCGAATTCATTGTGAGAAAAGGAGTAAAGGTAACAGAGAAGGAGTGACGGCGGGTGTGGTGTCGATTTGGTGGAAAGGAAATTAGGGTTTACTTGTATGCAGATTTAGGGATTTGATTAGTGGTGGCTAGGTATTTGTTGAGAGAGGATGTACTGAGTTGAAGTGGGGATTCGAGAATTTCGTGGAGGAAGGGTGGTTTTTGGGGATTTAGGGTTCATAGGCGACTGGAGGCAGAGAGTAAAGGAAAGAATAAGGAATGAAGGAAAAAACTAGGGTAAACTGAGTTATATACTAAATATTAGTCAGGGAAATTTTCGTTGCTAATTGTCATGGAAACTTAAACCCTCATAAATTGCCACGAACAAAAAACCCTCACAAATATATCACAGGAGCAAACAACTAGCAATGGATTTTTCCACTACTAATTGTGACGGATACAAAGCCGTTACAAATTAGCAACGGGAAAAATCCCTCACAAGCACATTTGGGAAAGGCGCGAACAGGGCGGGAAAAAATTGGGCTTCCCGGGTAATGGCTAGTGGCGGATATTGTGAGGGAAATACAATCCGTTGCTGTATCCGTCACTAATTTTTTATGGCAGATTATTTCCCTCGCTAAGACTGTCACAAACCCTTGTTATCGCGCGAAATTGGGACTCAGCTCAAGTCGACACAAAATCCGTCACTAACAGTGACGGGAAGAAGTTTCACACAAAATCTGTGAGTAATCGGCTGTATTCTAGTAGTGCATGTCTCGTGTTTGATCTTGATATTACAAGACAAAGGGACAAAGACACAATAATAATAAGGCTTGTTGAATCAATATTGGTCTTGTCACTTGGGTAGCAATGATGTGTTGTTAAACACTGCTCAATGTTTATAATTATAAAATATGATTTTATAATTATTGCCAATGTGATTAGTGCCTATAGGGTCGCACACTTTGGACTGTTAATTTGAGCTATGAGTCCAAAAGAATTTGGATAAGTTATTGGACCTAGTTTTGGATTATTAATAATAAGCCCAACTTAAGCTTATTATTAAGCCCGAAATATTACAGCCCAAATATGATTAGGGCAAACCTAGTACACCCATGGTTTTATGTCTCTATATATATATGTTGATATGTGTGTGTGCTATATATCACAACATCACAACATCACAAAATTAGTAGACAGAAAACCCTAGTTGTTCTCTCATTCTTAGAAACAGCTAGCACTGTGAGAAAAGAGATTGTGAGGGCTCAATCCAGTGATCCTGTGACGGTTCCTGGAGATTAACAGTTCGTGTGGATACCTTAGAGAAATCGGATTGTTATTGTCCGGTTTTAAAACTAATTCAGCTCAACAGTTGAGTGAAAGATCTCGACCAAAATAGGTACTAAATCTCATCCATTCGATTTATCCCGTTTCACATGGACCCTGTGATGGTTTTGGAATTGATTCCGCCGCATCTTAACTCCCTATTTGTGTACCCAAAACCCAAGAGCTTGTTCAAAGTTCATAAGGAGTTTTAGTTATTACTTTGACTATGACCTTATTGAGGATATGAGCTTCATCTTTAGTGCTTCTTCTTAAAATGAAATTGGTAAAATAAAATGACTAATTATATATCTTACCATGTCCTTATACATTTTATTGCATGTTTTAACATTACCATTCATGCTTAATTTTTCACAATATTGTGTACTAAATTCTACATACCTCTAAAAATTAAGAGAAAGACTTTAGAGATTTTCTACCTTATTTATTATATTTTCCATTGTGGCCACCAATGATAGATATAATAACGTTATTTTATATTAGTTAATTTCTATTTTGTACCATGCCTTATTATGCAAGATTTCAGTATATAAAGCTTTAAATATAAGTTGTCATTTACAAATTGAGAATTAATATTAATAGAATTTGAATTTTAAAAAAAACCAATTTTATTATTTCTAAACGGACAAGAATAACTAGATTTGTCCAAAATAGAAATAAATCAAATTCCATCTAAAATACTAAATTTGTTATTCTAAATGGACGAGAATAACCTCATCTGTCCATAATTGAAATAAACTAAATTTTGTATAAAAGACGACACCAAAAAGGTTTTTTTTCCAAATTCAAACACAATTCAGTTCTCATTAGCAACCTAGAAGTCTTAGAGCTTCAATTAAAATTGATTTACATGCCATTTTCCCATAAAGATGTATTTTTCAATATCATTTGGCTTTTGGCACATCAACAAACCTTGCATGGACAAAGTTATCTGAATAGTAAAACTGAAATCTATTCATAAAGTGTGTCTTGGTACATAAGTCAAATTAACTTCAAAACAAACTAAGTACCTTTCTCAACACGTCTAATGGAGAATAATTAGGATATTTTACTATTTCCACCCTTCTTGCAAAAGTAACAAGTAAATATCAAAGTTTGTTGCTTTTACATTTTTCTTTGTGGTATTTCAATTGCAGCTTTATTTCCTCTTTTTCTTTTGTGGTCCTTTTATGGTTGCTCTCTTTAAATATATCATCTTCTTGCACATAATAATCTTATCAAGAAGTCCTGATTCCTTATGAGTATTTAACTCAATTAAGATTTTCACCGTACACTGCAAAAAGATATATAAGTATCAAATATGAACAAAACTTCAAGCAGTTCTAACTTTAATACCTCTGAGTTTTAAAAAAAATGAGACATCTCAATGATGTACTCTCTTATATTAAATATCCTCATGCCTAAAGAAACAAATTTTGATACTAATAAATTTGTTTCAATCTTTATGCTCTTGGCAAAGCTCTTTTAAAGTTCCTCAATGAACTTTTAACTTTATCCTCATTGGACATGCTACCCCTTGAAAGTCTCTGGAATTGCATGTCTTGTGATCGTGAGACTTATGCGATTATAGCATTCCCTCCTCGCAACATCTCGTTTGACCTTATGGGAACTTTTATCTATATGAGGGGTAAGCCTCTCTTTCTATAGTGCAAAGCCCAAATCTTATGCAATTGAGACCAGTCATAATATTCTCATCCAGATCTCAAAATTTCTATCATTTAGCATCACATGAAATTGATACTTACCTACACTATATAAGCAGAAGTAATAACTGAATAGAGAAGTAAATACATTCAGCTCACAATTTCATAAACCGTAAGCAAAACATGGTACAATTCGCGTGTTGGGCCCTAACAAGATACCGAGCACAACCATGATATTTTAGTATTTGGACAGAAAATATCAACTTGTAAGTGGTACTCTAAGTGCAGTAATCAGATATTGACAATTATACCTATCAAATAATAAGCTTTTCTTTGGACTGATTTATTATCCACATGGCATACCTGATAATCGTCACATATTTATCACCACAAGTGTATGTATAATTTGGCCAAATAGTAATCCCCCTTTGGGCTGATTTACTATTCGCATAAATAACACATCCACACATCTTATATTTTAAAATAAATTAATCTACACAAGAGAGGTTACTTTAATAACATGTTACTTCAATTAATCTACTAAAATACTCGACGTTCCAAAATAATCTAATACAAGATATTCAATTTAATCTCAGAAAAATATGTTTTGCAATAAGCAAATAATCCTTAATTTTCGTCTTCTTGGGCAAATTATAAAAAAATATGTATGCAAGGACTAAATTGTAAGTCTATCATGTAGGGACCTGAATGTCAAAATCTGAAACATGGGATTGAACTGAAAATAATTAAAACTTTGAACACATCACCCGCAAACTGCATGTTCATATTGAACAGTGTTGGTTTCTTTTGGTTACTCAAGTTTTCACGAGCAATCATCCCAACTTTATAGATCAGCACAATCAAACAATTAAGTGAATAAAATTAATACAGGTATTTATCCACTGAATCCACCCAACGAGATCATGTTGATTCTATAAATTGAAGGAAAATAAAAATTTAAATCCCTTCTGCCACATCAATAATAATAAGCCCATAGAGGATTGGCTGAATTGATGGCACGCAACCCACAAGGAATCAATGGAAAAATTATAGTCATGTGATAACTAAATAATTCAGTGGATAAATACCTGTATTAATTTTATTCACTTAATGGCCTTATAGAATAAGACAGCTTATAATATACCATAATAATAAATAATTCCAACATGTTGTTCTCTGTCTTACATTTCATACCCACTGCATTAGATGTTTACCAATATGACTCATGGTCTTTTCATTTCTCCATAAAACTCATCATCTTTATTATGCTTACTTAGACGAAATTGTTTTCTCCTATATTTGAAAGGAATAACAGTTCACAAAACTATTATTTAACCTTCTCTAATTCATAACTTTAAATTTTCTTCTACTATCGTCTAGTGAATGAATCTCATATTTTCTACATTTTGACGTATATTTAATATATACACATCCTGGTTTCGACCAAAAAAAATGAAATTTATGCGCCGGACACTTTACATATGTTTTATTTAAAGAAATATGTAGCACATGATTTTTATTCTGACATTCCCAATATCTTTTATTTGTATGCAAAACGATATAGTTATCCGCATAAAGAACTCTCTGTTGATTCTAGAAAAAAACATGGAGAACCCTTTATAATTTTTTAAATAATACGACTCTAAATGCTATTAAGAATGATTCTATTATTGAGGAAAAAAGTATAGTATAAATCACAAAAGAGAATGAAGAAAAAGACAAGCTGTGAGTACCCGACCCAAAATTCATTGGGCCTACTCGCCACCTTCTTCTTAACCGTCATCCACATCTTTGGAGTCGCCACCCGAATTTTATTAAAGGGCAAAATTCAGGAAAAAACCTTCCTTAGGCAACCGATGACTCCTTAAGGCAACCAGTAAGCGAACCAAAGATGTGGATCCGGGGGTTTGTCATGGATAGGAAGGTGTGAGGCACTCATCCATGTTGGGACGAGATCATGTGCAATTAAAGATAACATATGCCATGCACAAATACATAAATAACAAGAACAAAATAGAAACAAAACAGAAAATAACTAAAGATTGAGCTTGCATTTCCACCACTAGAAACTGCATACGTACCCCCTAGTAATGGGTTCAAAGCTTACGTAGTTCTTACACATGCATCACATACAATCACAGCATCATCATAATCAATTCGTCACAACAGCAATCAACCAAGAAAATTAGAACGAGTTACCTCTTCAAGCCCTCCTCTTGCTCCTACTTGCGTGCCGCTCCTAAGCAGAATTTTGATAGGACTTCACCAGGTAACTGGAGGTAGAAGGACGCTGAACTGGTCACTGGCACAAACAGCAAACTTGCCGAGAGACTTCTTACCTTTCCAAGGACTCCAAGAACGCAGCAATCCGACACCTACAGCTCCAGATATGGTGAATTTACCGAGGCTGCCTGCACAGGATTCTTCTACTCGGGTTCCTTCTATCCTCCTCCACAATTTTGCTCCAATCTTCCTCCTTCTTCTCCTTCTCTTGCTCTCCTCTCGCTGCTGCCTTGCCACTACTCCTCTCTACAAAATTCCTCCAGAATTTCAACCCTTGAAAGGGTTCCTAAGCTTGGAATTAGAGAATTATTTCAAGCACCTTGCTTATGTGTGTATAGAGGGAGAAGAGAGAAAATTCGTATGTTTGAGGGTGAATGGGGGGTTCTATTTATAGTGTTCAGGCGGTCTCGACCTGATGTTGATCTAAGGGTCGGGATTGAACCCCTAGATCCAACGGTAGATACCCAGAATCAAGAAAACAGGAAAAATCGGAAAAACTGCCAAAACTGGAAAGGATGTCCGCCAAGCTATGGCGGTCCTCTTGCGACGACCGCCAGGCGTTGGCGGTCATGTCTCAAAGCCCGCAAGGTGCTGGCAGTCATGTCGCCATGTCCGCCAGCACCTGTTCCCATAAGTTCGATTTCGATCCCCTTTACTCCGGCTCAGCCTGATTTCCACGCCCTTCCTAATTGATGCTTACCTATTTTAAGCTTCCAAAAACCCTCCTAACTTGTAGGCTACCCCTACCCCTACCCCTTTTCTCATTTTCTTTTCTTTCTCCTCACTCCACTCTATATACCATAAACTACAAAAAACTAAAAAGGGAATTAATTAACCCGAATTTTGGACGAATTTAGGGTTAATTGGCTGCTAGGCTCGACGTTTTTGGGTGGGCTGCTGAAGGATCCATATTCAATTGGTTCAGACTCCTAAATTATTTTAAACCCAAAATCATCTCAAATGGGTCAAAAATAAATAAAAAGCCTAAAAATAATTAAATACCTATTTTTCATCTTAATTAAACTTTTAAATATATTAAGCTTAGAATTAAATCATCTCAAAAACTCTAAATTAAATACATCAAAAATCCAAAAATAATAAAGTATTAACATTCCACCAAGTTAAATTAGGAAAATACCCAAACTCGAGATTAAATCATCTCATTAACCTGTAGACACAAATATATTCATAATTCAAATTAATAGAATATTAGAGTGTGAAATTTGGGTGTTCACAGATGCCCCTCGTTGGTGAGTCTTTAGGAAGTGAAGACAAACCAACGAAAAGAAGATCATCCAAATTTGATGGAGTAGGTGCTGATGCTGATGTCGACATATGTGCCATGGGTCGGGAATCATCTCATCCCGGGTTTTTAAGGATTTATCGTCCTCCTTAGGGGGCTCGGTTTGTGATAGAATCATCTCATATATTAGGTCGGTAACAAAGAAATCTCTTGGTCAACTAGGGATATGTCTCCTCCTATGGGGGTGATTTCGGGGTTACCTACTTTCTAGGGATGTTATCGTCCTTCCTGGGGAACTCGGTTTTTGGGGTTCGTCAACAAAGAATCATCTCATCTAAGCTAACTAGGGATTTTAGTCGTCCTCCCTGGGGAACTCGGGTCGTTTAACAAAGAATCATCTCATCAAAGCTAACTAGGGATTTTAGTCGTCCTCCTTGGGGAACTGGGGTCGTTAACAAAGAATCATCTCATCTAAGCTAACTAGGGATTTTAGACGTCCTCCCTGGGGAACTTGGTATTTGTCCTAGTTATGGGAATCATCTCATCCTTCCCATGGCATCACATGCCTTCTCATCAGCCGTCAACAAAATCTCGGGGCATTAGATACCCCTCAGGGTAGCTTGCCCTAGAGAAAGCCATCTCCAGCAATAGGGTTTCATGCCCCGGGATTTATAACGAGGTAGCATGCCCAGTGGATTGATTCAGAACGGGGTAGCATGCCCCAAGTAAGTCTCACCGACACATGGGGTAGCATGCCCCAAGAAAATCAATACATGGGGTTGCATGCCCCGGAAACCTGATTACGATTCCAATTATATGGCGTAGCATGGCCCAAGCAAATCGTGTGGGGTAGCATGCCCCGGGAAATCACATACATAGCGGGGTATCATGCCCCGAGAACCAAATTTATCACCCAGTGGGGCATCATGCCCCAGGAAACACAACACATTACATAACTGGGGTAGCATGCCCCGAAAATGCATCTCATAACCGGGTAGCGTGCCCGGGAAAAATATTTCACATATTGGGGCAGCATGCCTCGATAAAAACCATACACGGGGTAGCATGCCCCAAAAAACTCGACCTACAATACGTGGGGTAGCATGCCCCGGGAAAATCACATAATGGGGTAGCATGCCCCAGAAAATGCATCACGTAGGGTAGCATGCCCTAGAGAGAAGCTAACCAAACAATCGGGGTAGCATGCCCCAGAAAACATTGATTCAAAATGCGGGACAGCATGCCCTGGAAAAATGACTCACAAATGGGGTGGCATGCCCTCCGAAAAACACGATTCAAACAAATGGGGTAGCATGCCCCGGAAAATTGATTGAAACATGGGGTAGCATGCCCCGAAAACCTACTAACAAATGGGGTTGCATGCCCCTTGTTTTAAAAATGGGCCCGCCGTGCATCTCGCATCAGTTCTCTCAACTCATCAACAAAACTTGGGGCTTACATCTCCTCAAATGCCCAACACAACATACGTCAACTTTATAAAAAAACTGGGCCTTACATCTCCTCAAGAATGCCCAAAATCCATATCAACTTTCTAAAAAACTAGGCCTTATAGCTCATTCCATTTGAGAATGCCCATAATGTAGGATTTCCTCAAAACTTGAGGCAGCTATGCCCTAAACGTGTGGTGTCAACTTGACGAGTCAAAAAACTGAGGCATGATATGTCCCTTGCCTGCGGCTAGGATCTAATTCTCAGATATGGACATGGCATGCCCGTTGGTCTTTAATCAACTTTGTCTATAAGATTTGGGCATGCCATGCCCCTCCAGCCAATAACTCTAGGATATCAAAGTCTACACAACATAATGAATTTCTGATGTCGTCACCTTCGCATTTTCAATCAGATCTACCTTATCTACGGAATCCAGTCTCATGTCTAAGTGATGCATGAGCATGTCAAAATGTGTTGTTTCTTCAATATATACGGATGCCCCTAGGCAACCGATGACTCCTTAAGGCAACCAGTAAGCGAACCAAAGATGTGGACCTGGGGGTTTGTCATGAATGGGAACGTGTGAGGCACCCATCCATGTTGGGGCGAGATCATGTGCAATTAAAGATAACATATGCCATGCACAAACAAACAAATAACAAGAACAAAACAAAAACAAAACAGAAAATAAATAAAGATTGAGCTTGCATTTCCACCACTAGAAACTGCCTACGTACCCCCTGGTAATGGGTTCAAAGCTCACGTAGTTCTTACACATGCATCGCATACAATCACAGCATCGCATACAATCACAACATCATCATCATCAATTCATCACAGTAGCAATCAACCAAGAAAATTAGAACGAGTTAACTCTTGAAGCCCTCGAGGTAGAAGGAGGCCGAACTGGTCTCTGGCACCAACAACAAACTTGTCGAGCTACTTCTTAGCTTCCCAAGTACTCAAAGAACGTAGCATTCTGACACCTACAGCTCCAGATATGTAGAATTTACCGAGGCTGCCTGTACAGGACTCTTTTACTCGGGTTCCTCCTATCCTCCTCCACAAGTTTGCTCTAATCTTCCTCCTCCTTCTCCTTCTCTTGCGCTCCTCTCGCTGCTGCCTTGCCACTACTCCTCTCCATAAAATTCCTCCAGAATTTTGACCCTTGGAAGGGTTCCTAAGCTTAGAATTAGAGAATTTTTCCAAGCACCAAGCTTATGTGTGTATAGAGGGGGAAGAGACAAAATTGGTGTGTTTGAGGGTGAATGGGGGGTCCTATTGATAGCATTCAGGGGGTTTGGATGTGATGTTGATCTTGTAAGTTTCTGGACATGCAATTGACACTCAAAAGCAAGCAAAATACGCAGCGGAAAAACCGGAAACAACATAAGAACACATGTGAAGCGTATAAACTGAATAACAATTTTCGTACCTTACACGGTTAGGATCTTCCACCTAACTGAAGTGCCGGAATCAGCAAGAGAAAGACAAGGTATCCCGCCCCTCTACGGTATCCACACGAACCGTGATCAAGCCAGAATCGTCACACGATCTCCAACTTCGAGCTCTCCCGAACTGGTGTGCTAGCAACAGATTTCCGGGAGGATGAGTTTGTGGTGTTTCTCTTCTTTCTCAAAGAAGGTGATGTGTGTATGCTCTTTCAAGATCTCAAGAACACTCTCAAGAACAAAAAACCAGTGAATGGCATGAAGGAGAAGAAGTAATCAGATCACTCCAATCCACACATCAAAAGCTAATGGAGATAGTGGAGGTCATGGCCAACACCTTGGCCCATTACCCACCACAATTATGTCTATACATAATAATGTCTCCACTAAACCTTATCAACATACACAGCACCTAAAGTGGCTCAATAATGCTGACAATTAGTGAACCAACCAGCCCAAAACGACCCTGGTCCAACCACGGTCCAACCACACCCGGTCGAACCATGGTCCAACCACGGTTCAACCACCTGCTCGAATCAACGGTTCTATGTGTGTGACCCTGTAGGCACTTGTAACATTCGGCAATAATTGTAAAATCTCATTTTACAATTATAAGCAAAGAGCGGCGTCTAGCAACACATCATTGCTACCCGAACGACAAGATCAGTACTGATTCTAAAATTCTAAATGCCTCGAAACATGTCATCGTCCCTTCGTCCCATTATCAAGATTAAACCGAGACATGGAATATGTCAATCTCGTATATGTTTAATCTCGGTTTCTTGATCCTCGAGTTAACTGTGTAAAACGGATACCAATGATATCACCATATTATAATCCGAGCACGGCCGTGCATTTACAGTTCAACTCTATCAAGAAACCATCCGATAATATACCCGTTATATGGGTTGGACGAATCCCCTCTGGATCATACAAAACCCACTACACACTTATCATATACGCAATGATTACCCTTAAGTCCACCCAGTTACGGATGACTAGGAATAATATCAAAGTATATGACTCACATGTTGGGAACCTTGACGATCTCAGGTCTGAGGACAATACATATAAGAATCGCTATCGACAAACATATAACGCTCCATGTAGCATTCTTGTGTGGGTCAGTCCAGCCCACAAGTTCTTCAACTTGTACCCATATGTAGAATTCATATCACATATAAATTCTCAACATACGCTAGTCTTAGTTTATTATTATAACCCATCCATAATAATAATCGACTAGGGACATTTAAGAATATATCAAATATATATTCTAGGGTTATAAATATGTGCAAGCGATTATCTCATAATCATATTTGTTGGAATAACCTTAATGTATATACACGACTATATACGATCATCCATTGATTGGCTTTTGGGCATATTACTAACAATCTCCCACTTGCACTAAAGCCAATCATCCATGTATCTAATACCAATGGATGTAGCATGACCATCATGCTTCCGCTGTGTGAGAGGCTCAGTCAAAAGATCCGCTATATAGTTCTCAAACAGAAGTTAGTACAGCGTCGGTTGTAGGGTCGGCAACTGTTTCTTGCTTGGAACTCTTCCAGCAAACAGTGCCACCTCCAAGACAAAAACACATAACCTGATTGCGATTTAAAATCATCCCTGTCAGTTTGGAAGCTAGCATCTTTGTAACACTTTACAACAAGCCCATCAACGCTTCTGTAAACCAGGAATGCATCCTTGGTGCTTCTCAAGTACTTAAGGATATTTAACCGCTGTCCAGTGACTTTCACCGGGATCAGATTGGCATCTGCTTGTGACACTCAAAGCATAAGCGACATCCGGTCTATTACATAGCATGGCATACATGATAGATCCTATTGCAGAAGCAAAAGGAATCTTACTCATCAACTCTCACTTCTTAGATGTACTAGGACATTGACTCTTTGAAAGAGATATGCCATGTGACATGAGCAAGAAACCCTTCTTGGAATCTTGCAAGCTAAACCTCTTTAGCACCTTGTCAATATACGTACTCTGACTTAGCCCGAGAAGCCTTTTGGATCTATCTCTATAGATCTTTATACCTAACACTTAGGCAGCTCCTCTTAAGTCCTTTATTGAGAAATTCTTCCTAACCAAGTCTTTACAGACTGTACTGTCGGAACATCATTCTCAATGAGTAGAATGTCGTCAACATACAACAACAAGAAAACAACAGTGCTCCCACTAACCTTCTTGTAAACACATGGTTCATCTTCATTTTTTATGAAACCAAACTCTTTGATTACATTGTTAAAATGAAGATTCCAACTCCTTGTAGCTTGCTTTAGTCCACAAATGGACCTTTGCAACTTGCATACCATATCTCATAGTCATGGTATGCAGCTATAGCCAATAGAATCCGGATGGATTTAACTATGGCGACTGGTGAGAAGGTTTCATCATAGTCAATACCATGAACTAGCTTGAAACCTTTCGCAACCAATTGCCCTTTAAAAGTAGTCACATTACCATCCATGTCGGTCTTTCACAAAGACCCATTTGCACCCTATAGGTTTTACCCTTTCAGGTGGATCAACCAAGGTCCATACCTTGTTTTTCATACATGGATTCCATTTCTGAATTCATGGCTTCAAGCCACTTCTTGGAGTCCAGACCCGTAATGGCCAGCTGATAGGAAGTGGGCTCATCCTCACCTATGAGCATCACATCTCCAGTATGAGTTATGAGAAATCCATATCTCTCAGGCTCATAACGAATCCTATCTGACCTACGCGGTCCATGTGTTACAGGTACAGGATTCTCATCCACAACAACTTGCAGATCCTGTCCTTGTTCCATCTCAGCCTCTATATCTCGAACTTCTTCGAGTTCTATTTCCTCCCACTGATTCTTCTAGAAATGAACTATCTTTCTAGAAAAATAGCAGTCCGAGCCACAAACACTTTGTGCTCTGTGGGATTATAGAAACAATACTCTTTAAGGTATCATACAAAAGGCACTTGTCGGATTTAGGGCCGAGTTTATCTGATGCAATCCACCTCTAGCTTGTGTCGACATAGGTTCCCATACATCAGTATGTATAAGGCCTAACAAGTCCGAAGCCCTTTCACCTTTACCGATAAAAGGAGCCTTCGTCATTTTGCCTAATAAACATGACTCACATGTCTCAAATGATTCAAAATCAAATGAGTCTAAAATTCCATCCTTATGGAGTTTAGAAATACGAGTCTCATTTATGTGGCCCAAACGACTATGCCAAAGATAGGTTTCACTAGAATCATTCATTCTAGCCTTCTTCGTATTAACGTTATAGACAGGCGTTTCTTGGTTTAGAACATACAAACCATCGTTTAAAATGCACCACCATAATAAATTTTCATTGAAATAAATAGAACAACAATTGTTCTTTATTATCAATGAAAAATGTAACGCCCCGAATTTTCAAAATTTTCGAAATTTTTATTCCAATTTTACCCTTGAGGAAATTCCGGATTTTTGGACAAGGAAATAAATTATTTTACCTTGGTTATATGGGAATTTAGTTGATGGTATGACGGGTTCGGCTTTCGTTGGAGTTTAATCGGGTTTCGGGGTTGAGAATTAAATTTTGAAGTAGTTTCCCCGAAACTACGTCGTTTTGTAACTATTTAAAAAAAAGAAAAAAAAACAAATGGCGTTGACCAGGCAGGGGTTGACCGCGCCTAAGCGGACGACGGGTCGTCCACTAGGGCGGCCAACCCTAGCCAGCCCCTTTTCTTTTCTCCTCTCCTTCTCTTTTCTTTTTTTCTTCTCTTTCTCTTCGCCGCCTCCTCCTACCTTCCTTCTCCTTCTTCCTTTTCTCTCTCTCTTCTTTTCCCTTCCTCCTCCCTCTCGTTTTTCCTCTCTTCTTCTTCCCTCTTCTCTTCTTTTCCTCTCTTCCTCTCTCTTGCTTTCGTCTTCGACTACACACCAATCTCTAAGCCCCACGCCGTCGATTTCTTTCTCCCCTCTTCGTGAGCCGCCGCCGCTGTTCTCGTCACAGCCGCCACCGTGGGTTGTAGAGGAAGCCGAGACGAAGGACGGGCTTGGTGCAGGGCCGACGAGGATCGCCTCCGGTAAGCACTGCCGCCCCTAATCTTTCTTTTCGATTCCGTTTTCTTCTGGGTTCTTTGTGTCGATGGGTTTTGTTATTGATTTGTTGATTGTGTGTGTGTTGGATTGTTGCGGCTCGGCTGTGTGGACGGTGAGGGTTCGACGGTGTTGTGGGGTGGCTAATCGGGGTGGTTCTGGTGTTGTTTCTCCGGCAGTGGGATAGTGAGTCGAGTTCGGTGTAGTCGGGTTGCTGTAGAGTGTGTGGGTGCGTGGTTGCGTGTGTTCTGCCGGCAGAGGAGGGCAGAGTTGGGTTTGGCAGCAAATTTCCGGTAAGGACCCATCTTGTTTTTCCTTCTTCTGTAAATCGATTCTAGTGAACTGTGGGGATTAGTGTTGTGTTTGTTTTTGCTGTGAAGTGATTATGTTTGGCGTTGGTTGTGGCAGCTTTGGGTGGTTTCCGGCGAGTTCACCGGAATCTGGCGAAGGCTCGGGAATTTTCCGGCGAGGCTCGGGAATATTCCGGCGAAGGCTCGGGTCGTTATTTCGGCATTCCACGGTATATATGGTGTATTTTTAAATCTATATCCGGCATGTACTTATAATTCGGAATTGAGTTATGTATTTAATTGTGATTAGTGGAAACTGAGAGTGTGAGTAGTATGAGGCCGGTAATTACCGACACGGGTAGAACCTTAGGCCGGGAATCTTTGGACATCGAGTTGACCTTGGACTTAAGTAACGGGCTTTGAGCCCAATTCTATAATTGGTTAATTAAGGACTTAAGGAAGTGGACTTTAGGCCCGGAAATCGAGATTGGACTTAGATTTGGCTTTAGGCCGGAAATTCGTAAAGGACATAATGAGTGGGCCATAGGCCCGGGAACTACTAATTGGACTTAGTTGGGCTTAAGCCCGGTGAACCTTAGGTCCCGATACTCGGAGTTTTGGTGAGAGGACATTAGGTCGGGTTTAGACCCGGGAATTACATAGTTGACTAACTAGGGATGGGTTTAACTCAGTTGAGCATAATAGTTACATGCATGCTCGTTTTTATTGTCATTGTTTGTAATTTGTTGTGTGTGCCGGTATTCAGGCACGGGTAATACCTCGGGAGCTGGAGGATCTGTTTTGGAAAAAGCTCCACAGGACAATCGTCGTTGAGGTGACTTTATATGTCTTTTTATGTTTGTATGCATGAGCTCGTTGGATTGGTTTGTTTGAGTTGCATGCTTGTTTGCTAACATGCTGTAATCTGTATTGTGTGCCTAAGTGTATTATTTGCTTATGAGCTGGATGTTTGGATTTGTTATGGATTATAACATGTGGTGTGATTTTTGGTGTTTTTGTGTGATGTATTGTGGGTCGGAGACCCGGTGATCTGTTTGAGCTGTTTTATCACACAACCCTGTTAAATCACAATCCCTTGGCACACATGAACTCATAATTTGTGAATAAGAATAATGTACAGTAGAAGTTAGGCTACTGTGTGCTGATGACCGGTTGTTTCGAGCGGGAAGTGATACCCCTCGGGTTTGCTTGCGGATTGGCAAGTGTTATGCGGATTTGCATATGGGTCTGTAATGACCGGTTCTACCTCCCTCCTTCTACCTCCCCCTTTCTACCTCCCTCTTTCTCTCTGTCTCTCTCTCTCTTTCTCTATGGATATGTTTGGGCTTCGTGCCTGGTTTTATTTGGGCTTATGCCTGGTTGTCTCATGAGACGGGACCGAGCTCGACGCACACAGTAGGGGCCCTGAATAATAAATCATAATAAGAAAACTTATTTCACGACGGATGGA
Organism: Turnera subulata; assembly: GCA_028386065.3. Lineage (NCBI taxonomy): Eukaryota > Viridiplantae > Streptophyta > Magnoliopsida > Malpighiales > Passifloraceae > Turnera > Turnera subulata. The sequence goes on from JAKUCV010004964.1 coordinate 69,591, forward strand.
AAATAATGAACTGGTTGCTTGATTGTGTTGGCATGTTAGTACTGGTTGTTGTATGTTTGCATGCTTGCCTTGTTGCTCTTCTTTCCTTTTCGGACTTGATCTGCACACTCTCATAATTAGACTTATATTGTTCACTGAGTAGGCGACTCACATAATCGCCAATGTTGTTTTTCAGACTTTAGATAGCGTGCAGTCACTTTCCATCCTTCCAGAGTACGGACGTGGTTATCTCAGCAGGTAGCTGTGCTTGATCTCCCGGTTGGATCCATAGAGTCGGCATGCATGTTGATTTGTTTCTCTTATTTGTACTCCGTTTGTTTCTTCCGCTGCATTGAAATTTTTATTGAGATGTCTCTATTGATTTTGGATTTCATTATCGGCGGGTTGCCGGGTTTATGTATTGATGATGTTTCGGCAGGATGCCGGGTTGTTTTGTGGCTTGTTAAGCCGGATTGTTTTGTTCTTTATGACATCTCGTTTTTATTAAGAATTTTGGATATTGTTGATATTGGATTTCGTGTCCCGGGTTCCAAGGGTATTTTGATAATTTTCTTGTGTTTGAGTGTTTTATTGTTAAATTGGGACACGGGTGTTTCAAAAAACCTTTCTTGTCCATACAAGACACATAAATCAAATTCCTGCTTATGGTAGGTACATAATAACAATTGTCTAGTTCTGAAACCAAAACACTAGGTAAGGATAGATGGAGAGTCCCTACGACTAACGTAGCAACTCTTGCTCCAATTCCGAAGCGTAGGTCTATCTCACCCTTAGCCAATCTCCTACTCTTTCTCAGTTCCTTCACATTTCCATAAATGTGAGAACCACATCCGGTATCTAGTACCCATGATGCAAAGGTAGAGATATTAGCCTCTATAACAAAATACCTGAAGCGGAAGTCTCACTTCCCTTCTACTTCTTTACCTTTTCAAGGTAAACAGGGCAGTTGCGCTTCTAATAGCCTGGTTTGTTGCAACGAAAACAATTTCCTACCTTTGCAACACCACCCATGGGATTCAGCACATAAGAACAAGAAGATGTACATGCACCAATCCATTTGGTACATTTCTTCTTCTTGTCAAATTTTGCTTTACTCTTTCCTTTGCCAAGGAAACCAATACCCTCAAGGCTCTCAATGTATCTAATCATCTTGAGCACATGAGGTCTCACAGGTGATGACTCGGCCATCTTGCATTGGAACAATGCCTTAGAGGTCTCGTACCTCTCATGCCTTGCTTGCTCTACACAGAGCATTTTCAGGTGTTCGATCATATCGAATGCCCCCATGTTCTCATGTTTCTTCTGAAGCTTAGAGTCCATGGTAATTAGCATAAGGCATGCAATCATCCAATGCATCATCAACATGCTTCTTATAAGCCTCTCACTCTGCCCTAAGAGCATTAGGCGCCGGTTCATTAGGAACAGGCCATTCAAGGACATACAATTTCTTTTCTTGTTTGAGGACTATCCTCAAAATGTGATGCCAATCTAGGAAACTATTCCTATTCATCTTGTCCTTCTCAAGGACCGATCGCAATGATAATGTGCTAGGGTTTTGTGCCATTGTAACTCTACAACGATGATCAACTCACACAAATAATAGTCATGTATACAAAATCATTTAACAAAGAATTCTATTAAATGATACTCCTACTATGAATCAAAATAATCATAAGTAGGCCAAGATCCATATTTCACCACAATATAAGTCAGCTTTGACTGATCACTTACATCATAGCTATTTAGGTAGACAACTCTTGTCAATTACATCTCATGTAACTCTTGGATAGTTGAGTGAACAACACTTTGTCCATATCTATCTCATAGACATTACTCAACCCTTGCCTCTAAGTCCTTAATCCTATTAAGATGATTTAGTTAAGTCCAAACCCACAATAAGCAGTCGAGATATTACAATTATCCACTCGCACCTTGCTAGGATAAACATAGGCACCTTGCTTTGGCAAAACCTACCTAGTGTTGATCTAGGCAATGATGAGTGCTTATCATAGAAGGCAACTAAGAACTTAATATTTCATCAACATATGTTCATACATCACATGCATATAATCAACAAATCATACATTGATGTTATGTATATTTGGAAACCAAAAATACATGTGAACATCGATGTCTAACTTGAACATCGATGTTTTGAGAATCTGATTCTCCCAACTACTTGGCAGCACTTAGTATTTCGGCCACTTCCAGAGCTGTAGAGCTCGGATTTGTACAAACTTGGTGTCCCTGGAAAGCAAAGAAGTAGGGCTACAACTTTCTTGTTCAGGCCAGACACCAATTTGGCCTCATTCTGCCCCGAATTCGTAGTTGAAGTTACTGGGTTCCACAACATCGATGTTGAACCCTTCAACATCGATGTTTGGAGTTTGCGAATCTGCAAAACATCGATGTTGACACTCAAACATCGATGTTGGAGGTTGCCGAACCCTCAAAACATCGATGTTAACACTTAAACATCGATGTTTGAGTACTTGAACTCCAAACTATTTGGTAGTAGCTCAAGAACATCGATGTTGAATACTTAAACATCGATGTTTTGAGTACTTGAGAGTTCAAGATTTTTGGCAGTAGCATTATAACATCGATGTTGACCATAAACATCGATGTTTGAACTTCTGGAACTCAATAACGTCGATGTTGGAACTTGAACATCGATGTTATTTAAATTCTGGAACTTCAAACCAATTTGGCCGAGCTCAAATAACATCGATGTTGTAACTCTTAACATCGATGTTGTTGAGTGTCTGCATGAGAACATCGATGTTGGTCACACAACATCGATGTTGTGAAGATTTGGCCGAGGCTACACTTCATCAGAACATCAATGTTTTTCACACAACATCGATGTTATGAAGGTTCGGCCAAAGAAAAACTCATGCCAACATCGATGTTGTGGCCTAGATGTACTAGAACGACAATCATTCGATACACAAACCGACACTCGATTTTTCTTAGTCGAACTCTTCGACTTACTGCCATGAACATCTTGATTGAAATCTCATACCAATCAAGTGCTTGTTGTCAAAACATTTTTGACAAATCAACCTCAACAACATATATATCACATGTACACAATTGAACACAATATAACATGATCATGCTTTATCACATAGAACATATCATGTATATATACCAAAAACATATCAAACATATGCATATATTTGCATGGGAAATCACATATACCAAAACAAATTCAGCATATCACACATATGCAAGCATATCTCATATACTAAAAAGGATTCCAGCATATCACAAATACCTAAACAAGTTCAAGCTACATCACATGTAACATATGAACATGAATTCAGTTTAGAGCTTCAAAAGAGGCTCCGCTATCACTGTAAGTTCCCGGACATGCAATTGACACTCAAAAGAAAGCAAAATACACAGCGGAAAAACCGAAAACAACATAGGAACACATGTGAAGCGTATAAACCAAATAACAATTTTCGTACCTTACACGGTTAGGATCTTCCACCTAACTGAAGTTCCGGAATCAGCAAGAGCAAGACAAGGTATCCCGTCCCTCTACGGTATCCACACGAACCGTGATCAAGCCGGAATCGTCACACGATCTCCAACTTCGAGCTCTCCCGAACTGGTGTGCTAGCAACAGATTTCCGGGAGGATGAGTTTGTGGTGTTTCTCTTCTTTCTCAAAGAAGGTGATGTGTGTATGCTCTTTCAAGCTCTCAAGAACACTCTCAAGAACAAAAAACCAGTGAATGGCATGAAGGAGAGGAAGTAATCAGATCACTCCAATCCACACATCAAAAGCTAATGGAGATAGTGGAGGTCATGGCCAACACCTTGGCCCATTACCCACCACAATTATGTCTATACATAATAATGTCTCCACTAAACCTTATCAACATACACAGCACCTAAAGTGGCTCAATAATGCTGACAATTAGTGAACCAACCAGCCCAAAACGACCCTGGTCCAACCACGGTCCAACCACACCCGGTCAAACCATGGTCCAACCACGGTTCAACCACCTGCTCGAATCAATGGTTCTATGTGTGTGACCCTGTAGGCACTTGTAACATTCGGCAATAATTGTAAAATCTCATTTTACAATTATAAGCAAAGAGCGGCATCTAGCAACACATCATTGCTACCCGAACGACAAGATCAGTACTGATTCTAAATGCCTCGAAACATGTCATCGTCCCTTTGTCCCATTATCAAGATTAAACCGAGACATGGAATATGTCAATCTCGTATATGTTTAATCTCGGTTTCTTGATCCTCGAGTTAACTGTGTAAAACGGATACCAATGATATCACCATGTCATAGTCCGAGCACGGCCGTGCATTTACAGTTCAACTCTATCAAGAAACCATCCGATAATATACCCGTTATATGGGTTGGACGAATCCCCTTTGGATCATACAAAACCTACTACACACTTATCATATACCCAATGATTACCCTTAAGTCCACCCAGTTACGGATGACTAGGAATAATATCAAAGTATATGACTCACATGTTGGGAACCTTGACGATCTCAGGTCTAAGGACAATACATATAAGAATCGCTATCGACAAACATATAACGCTCCGTGTAGCATTCTTATGTGGGTCAGTCCAGCCCACAAGTTCTCCAACTTGTACCCGTTTGTAGAATTCATATCACATATAAATTCTCAACATACGCTAGTCTTAATTTATTATTGTAACCCATCCATAATAATAATCGACTAGGGACATTTAAGAATATATCAAATATATATTCTAGGGTTATAAATATGTGCAAGCGATTATCTCATAATCATATTTATTGGAATAACCTTAATGTATATACACGACTATATACGATCATCCATTGATTGGCTTTTGGGCATATTACTAACAGATCTAAGGGTCGGGATTGAACCCCAAGATCCAACGGTAGATACCCAGAATCAAGAAAACAGGAATAATCGGAAAAACTACCAAAACTGGAAACAATGTCTCCAAGGCCAAGGCGGTCATCTCGCGAAGACCGCCAGGCACTGGCGGTCATGTCGCCATGTCCGCCGGCACCTGTTTCCATAGGTTTTTTTTCCTTTCCAATTTCGATCCTCATTACTCCAGCTCAGCTTGATTCCCGCGCCCTTCCTAATTAATGTTTACCTATTTTATGCTTCTAGAAATCATCCTAACTTGTAGCCTACCCCTACCTCTTTTCCCATTTTCTTTTCTTTCTCCTCACTCCACTCCATATACCATAAACTACCAAAATCTAAAATGGAAATTAATTAACCTGAATTCTGGACGAATTTAGGGTTAATTGGCTACTAGGCTCAGTGTTTTTTGGTGGCTTTGGTTGCTGGAGGATCCATATTCAATTGGTTCAGACTCCTAAATTATTTTAAACCCAAAATCTTCTCAAATGGGTCAAAAATAAATAAAAAGCCTAACAACAATTAAATGCCCATATTTCATTATAATTAAACTTTTAAATATATTAAACTCAGAATTAAATCTTCACAAAAATTCTGAATTAAATACATCAAAAGTAAAAAAAATAAAATAGTAACATTCCACCAAGTTAAATTATGAAAATACCCAAACTCGGGATTAAATCGTCTCATTAATCTGTAGTCACAAATTTATTCATAATTCAAATTAATAGAATATTAGAGGGTCAAATTTGGGTGTTCACACAAGCTAAGACATATGATATTTATTTATTGCGATTAATGATCTTAAAAATCATTCTTGTGATCATTCACATAGATCTGGAGGGTGCGATCATACGAGCACTATTGCACTGGATCCCATCATAATGCTAAAGTTAAATGTACTTCGGTGAGAAACAAACCACATCAGTTTAAAAGCTCCACTGTATTTGGTACTAGGGTTTCTTGTGTACTGCAGTTTTGAAGGTATGGCCGATGGTCAGCCCTTGGATAGCGGGCCTGTGCCATCGTTCAACACCACTCTAGAGAGCACTAAGAATGTGACTGAGCCTGTGAGTTCCTTTAAGGATACTTTAATGCAAGGTTTGGTATGGAACGAACCAATCATTGATACAAACTTTGCTACTGGAGAAGAAGTTGTTGTCACCTTAAGGACCAATTGTCCAATACTCAAAAAGTTTCAAGGGAAAGCTATATGAAAATTGGGAGAATACTGAAGGATTCTATATACATATATATAGAATAGATCAAGAGACTTACTTGTATCCCCTAACAATTAAGCGGAAGCAGGATCTTGGAGCTCTGCTTAAATCACTAATCGGTGGAGGCCATCATAGTGTAGCCGGATCGGTCTCCTAGTCTTCATAGTCTAAATCCCCTATTCTCTGTTTATTGTGTGTAGTGTAAATTGCTTGTGTTAGACAACTTTCTAAATAATACCACATAACAGTATTATTTATAGAGTCCAATCAGTAGTTACGGTGTAGTCGGATCGGTCTCCTAGTCTTGTCAGTCTAAATTCCCTACTCTATGTTTACTGTGTGTAGTGTATATTGCTTATGTCAGATAATTTTTAATTAATACCACATAACAGTATTATTTATAGAGTCCAATCAGCAGTTACGTGGTGACCACCCCTTATACGTGGACCCCACACTCCTTTTTCCAACTTCTCCCACTCACACATAATGAGAGTGCTCATATACATCTGCTTTGAGAAACATATTCTCATTAGGACAGTAAACGTTCATACATGGAAGTAGACCGTGCGACCAGCATACTAGAGAGCCATATGCTATACATTTGTTAGGAATATATAATGTGAGTACCCGACCTAAAATTGAATGGGCCTCTCACCTTATTCTTACACCTTCTTCTTAACCATCATCCAGCATCAAAGGAGTCACCACCCAAATTTTATTGGAGGCAAAATTCAGGGAAAAAAATTTCTTAAGCATCATCATCCTCATAAGGCAAGATGTCATAGCGAACTAGAGATGTTGGATTCGGGGGTTCGTCACAGATTGGAAGATGTTAGGCACCCATCCAAGTTGGGGCGAAATCGTGTGCAATTGATGATCAAAGTATGCTTTATGCAACAATAAGAACATCAGCAACAACAACACAAAAATGTATTTAAAAAACAAAAAAAAAACACATAATTGAGCTTGAGATTCCACCACTAGAATCGGCATACGTACCCCGACGACCGGGTTCAAAGCTCACGTAGTTCTTACTTGGCATCACAACACAACACGACATCAACATCAACATCAACATTGTGAACACCCAAATTTGACCCACTAATATTTTATTGATTTAAATTATGAATATGTTTTTGATTATGGATTAATGAGATGATTTAATCCTGTGTTTTGGTATTTTCATAATTTCACTCAGTGGCATATAAATATTTTGTTGTTTTTGGATTTTTAATATATTTAATTGAGAATTATTGAGATGATTTAATTCTGAGTTAAATATGTTTAACGGTTTAATTATAATAAAAGATGGGTATTTAATTGTTTTTTGGCTTTTATTTATTTTTTACCCGTTTGAGATGATTTTGGGTTAAAAATAATTTAGGAGCCTGAACCAATCGAGTATGGATACTCCAGCAACTCAAACCCATTAAAAACACGGGGTTCAGCAGCCAATTAACCCTAATTTTCGTCAGAATTCAGAATTAATTGGTTTTCTTTGTGATTTTTTATTTATTTATGGTATATGGGGAGGAGTTGGGAGAAAGTAAGAGAAAATAGGAAAAGGGTTGGGGTAAGCTACAAGTTAGGAGGTTTTCTGGAGCATAAAACAGGCAAAATTCTGATTAGGAAGGGCGTGGGAATCAAGTTGGACCGGAATAATGAGGATCAAAACCGGAAAGGAAAGAACCGTTTTGGAAACAGGTGCCGGCGGATATGGCGACATGACCGCCAGCACCTGGCGATCCTCGCGACATGACCGCCCGCACCTGGCGGTCGTCGTGACATGACCACCGGCGCCTGGCAGACATTGCTCCCAGTTTTGGCAGTTTTCCAGATTTTTCCTGTTTACTTGATTCTGGGTATCTACCGTTGGATCTAGCGGTTCAATCCTGACCCTTAAATCAACACCACGTCCAGACCCCCTGAACACTATAAATAAGACCCCCCATTCACCCTCAATGGAGACTATTTCACTCTTCCCTCTCTATATAGACATAAACTAGATGCTTGGAAAAATTCTCCAATTCGAAGCTTAAGAACCCTTCCAAGGGTTGAAATTCTGGAGAATTTTCGTGGAGAGTAGTAGTAGCAAGGTAGCAGCTAGAGGAGAGCAAGGGAAGGAGAAGAAGTAGGAGAATTGGAGAAAACTTGTGGAGGAAAAGAGGAGGAACCCGAGTAGAGAAATCCTGTGCAGGGAGCCTTAGACAAATCATTATATCTGAAGCTGCAGGTGTCGGATTGTTGTGTTCTTAGAGTCCCTGGAAAGCTAAGAACTAGTCCCACAAGGTTGCTGTTGACACCAAAGACTAGTTCGGCCTCCTTGTACCTCGAATCACTTGGTTAAATTCTGTCAAAATTCTGCTTAGGAGTGGTAAGCAAGTAGGAGCAAGAAAAGGGCTTCAGGAGGTAACTCGTTCTTATTTTTTTGGTTGATTGCTGCTATGAAGAATTGATGATGATGATGCTGTGATTGTATGTGATGCATGTTAAGAACTACGTGAGCTTTGAACCCTTTACCAGGGGGTACGTAGGCAGTTTCTAGTGGAGGAAATGCAAGCTCAATCTTTATTTATTTTCAGTTTTGTTTTTGTTTGGTTTTTGTTATTTGTTTGATTGTGCATGGCATATGTTGTTCTTTAATTGCACATGATCTCAGCCCAACATGGATGGGTGCCCCACACCTTCCCATCCATGACAAACCTCTGGGTCCACATCTTTGGTTCGCTTACTGGTTGCCTTAAGGAGTCATCGGTTGCCTAAAGAAAGGTTTTCCCTAAATTTTGTCCTCAAATAAAATTCGGGTGGCGACTCCAAAGAAGTGGATGATGGTTAAGAAGAAGGTGGTGGGTAGGCCCAATGAATTTTGAGTCGGGTACTCACAGTTGGCGACTCCGCTGGGGACATAGAGGGTTTAAAAGATTATGTGCAATCATTGATTAGTATATGCCTTTTTGTTTGTCATGTACGTGCCCTGCATTCTTCTATTATATTGTGAAGCTTCTATCATAAGAGGGTAAGGGGATCTTGGTTCGGTACATACCGTCCTACGGGGTTATCGGCTGGAGTGAACCCATTTGTTGCTGTTTAGCAGTGATAGGGGTTAATAGGCCAGTGACCTCACGCGACGTCCTACATCACATGTGAGTAGGCCAAACTATCCCTTAGCAACTTCGGCTCCCGACCAGCTGCATACCCTGTGCATCTTATGCATAATGGATCAATAGTCGGTACATGTGTTCTGTAAATTTGAACTGTATTTTGTTTTGATAAAACCCCAAAGAAAAAAAAAACAAAAAAATTTTAGAAAAAAATCTTAGTGGGCTCGTCATGTTGACTCTGCGTAGGATGCTATGTTGTGTGGTGTGAATTGACAAGTCTGGAAAACACAATCTAGGGATACAAGTCTATATAGGGATTGGTGATGGTTTTAATGTTATGTCTCTAATAAGCGGTCTACCTTGTCTTAACAATCTCTAGTTGCATGCATTGGGCATCGCATCACATACTTTTTGAACATATAGAATGAGAGTCAAGGTGCATCACATTAAATTGATTCTCATCTTCTTAGGCTGTGAACCTTCATAGAATGAGGAAATTTATTTTTTAGAAAGGAAAGGGGAGAAAATTGCATTTTGAAAAATTGCGAGTGCATCCCATCATGTTTTCTTGTCATGCCCAAGTGTTTTAAGACAAAGCAAACCTCAAGTCTAGGATTCCCGATAACCATGAAACTCATCATTAGAAAATTAAACCTTTAGGAAACCAAGGATAACATGTATTTCGGTTGGAATGAGATGGTCAAAGCACTGAGGAGGACAGCGAATGAAGCAAGTAGACAGGGCATAGAAGGGATGAGCAATACAAGGCTTTCATCGGAATTTGAGGACCAACTCTGGGAATTTGCACTCGAGAACATTGATAGGGAGGAACTTGTTATTAGGCTAGAGGAGCAAACCAATATAAAGTCATGCATTGATGAAAGGTGCGCTGAGAAGCCAATAGAGAGAGGGCCCTTATACCTTGAAAAGGATAAACAACGAGGGAAGTTAGACGAGAGAATCGAAAACCTGATGGGGATGGTGACCGCGCCTGAAGGCCAGGAGGAACGAGATGCCAATGAAGCACCTCGAATGGAGGGAAGGGCACCCCCGTTCGTGGCAGAAGAAAAGGTGATCATGGACGGGGCATTGAAGGGTGGTATGCAACTGATAGTGATCTCCATAAATCCTTACGTTAAAACCACATCACCACCTGGAGAAAATGCACAGCAAACCAAAACGAGGCGAGACCTTAAGAAGTGGTGCATTGAAAACAAGTACTCTAAGGAAGCTAATTGCCCGGGCAAGGAGGAAAGATTGCAAGACTCCCAAGAGGAAATGGAAGAGTACGAAGGGTCGAGTGAATCAACCAGAATCATACCTGTCACACTCCGCCACCTTCCAAACATGTGCAGAAAGAGCCTTCGGAGTTGATGAAGAAACTTGGTCTACTTCTATTAGAATTGCTCCAGTTATGCACAAAGGAGGAGTTACCAAAAACGGTAGATCCACAAAGGCCTCCTGAAGATCCCAAGAGTCAGGGGAACTATTGTGATTATTATAAGGGGCATAATGAGCGAGTAGTGAAAGTATTGATAGAAATTATGAATGCGCTCACAGATAGAACCTCCGTAAATCAAGATCGGCAAGGATTAGGCAAATCTGGCAATGAGGAAGGAATAACCCTATGGAGCCGACCACATGAAGGAATGTATCGCCACCAGATTTCCCTAGATGATAGATGACGACTAGAAATGTTGGAAGAGAGGGTGCAAAGCATTGAACGAATGGGGTATGGATCGTCATCGCTTGCTGGGCCGAGACTAAGGAGATTCACACCCCTCCCCTTGTCATTAGGGGAAATGCTTGAGATATGTATGAAGAAGAATTTGCTATAACCCTTAGAGCCGAAGCCATACCAGGTGATAAGTGGGGATCCGAAAGAGTTCTATGACTTCCACCAAGTGCGCGGTCATGCCACGAACACTTGCTTCAGACTCCGCCATGAACTGCAAGAATTGATCGATGCAAAATTGTTGAGTGTGCTTAATGAGAATGGGAAATGAGCGAAAGAACTGAGGGATAGCATAGGGCGAGGTTAAGTGAGGTTGAAATAAGTGATTCTATCTTTCAATAAATGTACTTTGACTTACACCAGAAATAAAACCACGATGTTTCCATTCCTTTTGTGCATATGTAGCAATCTGTTAATGCATGATGTTTGAGTTTGGAACCATTAGCTTGGTTGAGTCGTCAATGCCATCTTTATACTTGTCAATGCATTGTCGTCCTCAACGTAGCCTTTGCGTGTACCATTCTTCAACTCTCCAAACTTACCTCGATGATTTGCATCAAGTTCGTACCAAACATATAGTAGAATGCATGGAATGACGAATCAAAACAGGCCCCCGCCAAGGAAACTTTTGGAGCAACCATGGCTTTTTTTTTTTGATCAGCATGGAGCAACCATGGCTTAACTAATTCTATTTTTTTCACTGTGATCATGTAACTAATTGATTATAAAAAAAAAGAAAAAACTCTCTTTAAATTAATAAAAATTTGGTACACACAGCTTTATAGATCAAAGGTACCGTTTAAACAAATGAGTCACAGTCGAACTACAGATGTAGGAAACGAAACGTACGGGAGAAAGTATATACCTAAGCTATACATGCCCCCAACCCCCCACGTTCCAGATTTTTTCTTCTAATTGGTACGTACTACGTACCACGGGAGGATTAAAGTCCAGCCCTTCCCTTAGTTCCTCTCCTCCCCAGAAAATACTTGCTAATTCATCAATCAATCCTCTTATATAGCAGATTAACTACCTACCTAACTATATACATATATTTATATATATATAACCCCGGGCCAGGCTGTAATGAATCTTAACTTTCATCTTGGCACCCTGCAGATTAATTGTGTGGATCTACCCAACATGGGTCATTGTCTACAGCTCTTATCCATCGGTTCTGGAAAATTTTGAATTCAGTAAAAGACTGCCTCCTCACCTGCCACAACAGCATTACTGCAACATTAATTGCAATTTCACCTTCATTAATTAACCCTAGCTATCCCCTATCCAATCCATGTACTGTACTTACGTACTACATTCAATACTAGTATAGTAGCTGCTGCTAAATTGGGATTTAGAAAGTAAGACAGACAACTCAAATCATCACAAACAACTTACTTCAACCATTTCCTTTCCCACATCTATACTACACTGCACTGTATTCTAGCCAAATCATCAATGCAGGCAGTATGCAGTACGAAATACAAGAAAAGAAAGGGAAAAAAAAAACAACAGAGAAGAACGCTAGACGTGACATTAATATATATTGCCCAGTCTATAATTATTCTTTTTGTGCAGGAAGGCGGGCACTTACTTCATATCTAGGATCTTTCCTGTGTGCATGAGAATGAGGACTCTGCAATATATATATATATATATATATAGAGAGAGAGAGAGAGAGAGAGGGATCAGTAGTAGATTTCAAGCAAACAAACAAACAAAGGCACTCACAGACAGAGTTAAATTAATATCCATGCTCCCCAGTCCAGGTTCAGGACACACATACCGCTGATAGTGCATTCGTTATATTTTCAGCATTAGGAGTAGTGGAATTGTCATTTGACAATGTTATCTGCAAGATCAAGAACATTGTATTGATTAGGCTCCAGCTTTCTTCCTTTTTGTTTTTCTTTTCTGGTTCAAGATTAGTCTGTAGTGTTATGGCACAAATATGTGGCAAAATAACAAATCATGTTAAGAATCAAAACCAATTCATGCATCTGATGATGCGAGGCTGGGCATGGAAAGATTTATTGATGTGAGAGAGGGTCAAAATTAAAGTTTGTTCCCTTGATAAGCCCTGTTGCATCCTATGCAAAAGCTGCTTTATACAAAAAATGTTCCATCAAGTTTTTACTTGAATTAATCTGAGATTATACTCTGCATATTGACATGTTAAAATCAAAGTTTCCACCACGGCTAGCCCGTTCATGATCATCTGTTGCGATGGTTTAACACCGAATGTAGGTTCACAGACATGATTTAAATGAATGATGTTGCACACATTTGACTTATAACTAACCCACTATTAATTAATATAAATTAAAAAAAAAAAAGGAAAAGTAATAGTACTGCAAAATCATGTGGTTTAACATACTGAAGAATGGACCGGACGAGAAGCCAGCGAGCATTATTATCAACATTAACTAAGACATATATACCCATTTGAAATGCATAATTAAAAGCTAGCTAGGTGCATGAATATATATGTAGGTAGCATCACTTCAAACCTTATGTTTATTTACGCTCCCAAGTGTAGGGCGGCCATGGTGCACTATGTACTCGCTGTCCACAATGCCAACGTTTTTTGTTCGATCACCCTACATGGATCAACATCTTAGTCAGTACGTAGAAATATGTGTATATATAATTAAGTGAATTAAGAGAGGCAGCCAGCAACATGCCTGTGCACAGTAACCAAGTTGATAATCTAGACCCCAAGCATGAATCAAGTCATTCTGTATGTACCAAGAACTGTGAGATGTTCATAACATATGCCTGACATTACATGAATCTCTAGCATATCAAGTCTCAAAGGAACAAGAAAAGAGGGGCACGAAATCCAACAGAAGATATACCTGTATCATATACCACACGCAGCGCCAAGCAGCTCTGGTGAAAACCGGTGCCATCATTTCTACCCACCTGAGAGGTGGATTTTTCAGCTTATTTTATTTTGTCAAGAAAAGATAACATATAAAAACAAAACAAAAAAAACTAAAAGACAAAAAGAAAAAACAAAGATATATGTTGAGGCTGGTTGCTGTTCCTGATCGCGGTTATTGGTTTCTTTTATTCTTCTCTTTCTCTTTTTTCGTTTTTGATTTGTATGCTTTTGGTCCTGTAAGATGTGAGTTGCCATTGTCCTGATGGCTCTTCCCCGTCTTTGTATTGTACCACTTGGTCCTAATAAAATGCATCGTCCCATCAATATATATATATATATATATATATATATATATATATATATATATATATATATTGAGGCACTCTAGCTAGCTCATTTTCAGACAAAAGTATGTTGATGGTGAAATTTGGCCAGGATTGCTACACATACCATAATAATAATAGTAATAATAATAATTAGTCATCTAATTCAATGAGTACACCGTTTTCATGGTATAATTGATAGGGCAAAATTTACCCTGTGCATGGGGGAGCTGTACTGTTGTGATCACAAAGACCAGTCTTGATAGTCCTCCTGCTGACCACAGAGAAATCAAATCAAACTTCCACCAGATGAAGCGAAATTCCACTAAATTCTAAATAACAACTGATGTGACAGTTAAGTAAGTCAATATAGGGTGTGATAGAGGGAAAATTAATTGTTGCTTAAAGAAGGGAAAATAAATAAAAAAAATAAGACCACAAACTGAACTAATAATAAAGAAAGAGATCATATAAATATATATAGGAGGAACAGGACCTGTGAACCACTGATCTGTGGATCCGTGCAGTAATTTGCTGATGTATCTCGGATTTTTGGGGATCAAGTGCTGGTTGTGATATCTCTAGTCCTTCGCTTTTGACAATTTTGACATACCTACAGTTAGTTGCAAACTCAGGAATTAAATGGTGATATAATTCAGGGATTTTGATTTTATTTTTATTTTTTCAAGAACTCAAGCATCAAAGGAATTCAAGAAGCAAGCCTTTGTGGATCTATATATTCGGTGGGGCGGGCTAGCTATATATATTTATGAGTCTAAATGCATGTGAGCACAAATATTCAAGTTAATTACAGAAAATTTAGCAAATGGAAATATATATTCCTATTCTAACTAAAGTTACTACTTGTTGCCCTCAAAAAAAAAAAAGTTACTACTTGTTTATCGTTGAGAAAATTGAGAGGAATGGGAGCTTAATTTATGACTTATGAGGGATAAGCATACATACTGTTGAGGGTTGAAATTTTCCACTCCAAGGTCCTCATCCCATAGGAATATGTAACTGTACTTTGCCACTATATCAGGATGCAAGAAACGCTTTGCAAACCACCTGCATGTGCCATGCATTTCATACACAAACGCATCAAAACCATGCACCAGAAAAAAAAAAAAGTTTATATATAAAGCCATTAATAATTTGTCTTAGAAATCATGAGATTTAGGGGGTTGCCAAATATATATATATATGCTAATGATTATATATATACGTACATACCACTTGGTTTGACTATGGGCAGAGACATGTATAACTCGCTCATTCCACTCAAACTTCTTCCATTCATCAACAATACCATCATAATGGAAAAGCATCACCGAGAAATTACTCAATACAAACTGCATTACAAAAATATATATTTTAATGTTAATTAGAGGTCCACCACACACACACATATATATATATATATATATGAGTACGCCTATTCACAGAAATGACTCAAACTAATTGCAGAGATATTGTGCATATTTATGTTTATACTAAAGGTAACGGTACGTACCTTCTTTACCATTGCGTCCACTAGATCACTTTGGTTTATTCCGACAGCCATGGCAAATAAGTTAACTGAAGCATTTTCATTTTCCTGTCAAATATCGGATTCAATAATTATTCATCACCTTGAGCCCCATTCCATAGAAGAACTAAACACAAAAGAATACCAAGCTAGTGACACAAACTGATAAAGAAAGAAATTATGTATCTAACTGTAATTTATATGTAATGTATCACGTCTTCACTTATTTAATTTGTTCTTAGTATTTGGCATTCAGTCGAGTCAATGCCATGCATGCTTGTCTTTTCTCTTTCGAATTGTCAAATAGGATTTGACAATAAGCGAAAAATATGAAGAATTCAGTTTGGTAAGATTTATATAAAAAAATATATATATATGAAAAAAAAAGAGCACTTTCATCTTTTTATCTCTCCTTCCCTCGCTCATCTTTACAAACAAATTAAAATACTTGAGACTTTAGAGGAAGCCACAAGAATTTCGGGAGACAAAGCCGCAATGTCTCATGGTGTAAAGAAGGATGAAAGAAGAAGAAAAATAATTTCCGAAACTTCAAAAAGAAATGCAAATAAGTAAAAAGGAGAAAGTAGTAAGGTGAGCTAGTTTCTTTTTTTAAAAAAAAAAAACAAGAAGATGAGACTAAGTCTATACATATCTATCACACACATAGGATTCTAGAACAGACAAATATGGTAATCAAGTGGAAGTCTTTGGAGGTAGTAATAAACAAAATTTGACAAGTGACTTCAAAGTGAGGGGTGGCTTTATATTTTTCTTAAATTTTTTTAACTGTATGAATAAGTGATAATATTTAGTTGAGTAAATAGTTTTTTATGTCCCTCCACTTTATCGATTTCATACTTATTGTCCCTCTTCGTTTTTTTCCACTCATGTCGTCCCTCAACTCTTGATTTACCGGGTTAGGTGGTCCTTTTTACCTGCTGCAGCAGGTTAGTAGCTGTGGAGCTGACACGTGGCAGTGGGGCCCATGATCTGCATATTTTTTTATTGTTTTTATCCTTTTTTATATTTTTCCAAAAATTTAATCCTTAAAAATCTTTATTTAAATTAATTTTTTTTAGAAAATAAATATTAATTTCTAAATATGCATTGAGAAAAAAATTAAATATGATCATCATCTCACCTAATCCCTCTATAATATTCCGGTTAACGAAATTGAACAAAATTAACCAAAATTAGAATAAAAAAAAACTAAAACAATGAAAGAGGCATATCTAATTCTAACCTATAAATTAAATAAAAACAAACAGTGGAGGATACCAGTATATAATGAGGGAAATTAAGATTTATTTATTTTAAAGAATTTTTAAAATAAAATTTAATTAAAGAAAAAAAATAAATAAGTTGTGTGTGGGCCCACTGCCACTTGTCAGCTCCATAGCTATCAACCTGCTGCAGCAGGTAAAAAAGGACCACGTGACCCGATAAATCAAGAGTTGAGGGACGACATGAGTGAAAAAAAAACGAAGAAGGACAATAAATGCGAAATCAATAAAGTGGAGGGACAGAAAAAACTATTTACTCATATTTAGTTTTTTTCAAAAACCAACTTGGTCAATATAAGAATGAAATCTTGATAAGAAAGCTTAATTTTTGGTGCATTGGAAATTATCCACAATTTCCACCCGAAACATCCTCAATCCCGGAAAGAGTACACTATGCTTCCTCTTTTACATCATTTTAGTGCAAAACTTCGCAATATATAACTTAATTTGAAGTTAGAAATTGATTTAGCTTAATTTGTCGTTAGCAATACATTAGGGAAGCGCATAGGAATTTGGAAACTCGAAGTTAAATAGAAATTCTATAGAAACATGGTCCGTTAAATTCCTAAATATCTTCTTACTTGTAGGTTAACACACAATAAGGATGTTAGAAATCAAATCTTTGACTGTTGTAGGACAGAAAAGTTAGACATAACATTAGAAGAAAAAAAAATTGTAAGCTACAAGAAAAAGTAGTGTGTAACAAATGGATATTCACAAGCATATAGAATAGTTCTTAAGACAATAGTTATATACAATAGCACAAGGTTTCAAGAAATCAAAAAAAAAAGGGTATGAGTTCTCTATTTAACGCTAATTAACTTGTTAAAAAAAGCTAATATTTTGCAACAACGTATCATTAGGTTTGGGTTTCTTTTCTCTCTTTCTTTCTCTGAGAAAAAATCCTACATCTATAGATTGGGGTTGTCATGGACGAGTCTCTTTCCAACTGTAAGCCCCCCACCATTTAGTTTTTTTCTCTACCCTTTTCAATTTTGTTTGTTTATCCTCACTTTTTGTGGGTTTTGTCTCACTTTTTGTGAGTTTAGTCCTACTTTTTGCAGGTTTATTTTCTTTATTTTTCACCTTTTTTGGGTGATTCGAATAAGACTATGGGAGCCAAAAACCATGGAGGAAGATTCGATATCAAGAATAATTATCTGTCTACTGCAGAAACTCACCAACAATTCTCTAAACAATTCTCTTGTTCTGTTTATATGAATGAAGAATGCTCCCTTTACCAAAAAAAGCTTGTACAAAAACTAATTCACTCACTAGGATACGCTGGATCTTCCAACAAAACCATTTCACTAATTGGCATAATTCTTCGTCGTACTTTAATTGAATGATAAGATTGAGATGGACAAATCTACAAATTCATAACCATTCATAAAATGTAAGAATCCAAGAAGCAAATGAGTGTATACCAGAAAAAAGAAATTTCTTTTGCTTAACTCCATGGAGAGACAACGCACCCACACCCCCCACCACCACCGCAGGGACAGGGACACAAACTCCCCTATTTCCCCAAAAGGAGTCCTGAACAAGTACAAATAGCTATCGACAACGGCTGTATTTTGAGAATACCTCCCCATCATGGCATCCTGTTGATGTATATCAGATTGTCCAAATACGGGGAGGTCATGGACGTCTACGTACCGAAGAAGAAGACATGATAGGGAAGGAGGTTTTGCTTTGTGCGATTCAGGGGTATTGAGGACACACACCGGTTGCTCCGAGAAGTCCATTGCGTGAATGTGGAGGTAGGCAGGATAAGAGCAAACTTGGCGAGGCAGAGAAATCAGCAGAGCAAGGTTCCATCTTCTGTTTGGTCACAGCCTCCGCAACATAAGGCATCTAGGTACTGGGAAGGGAAATCATATGCCTCGGTAGTGCATGAGCAGCAACCCATAGGATGCACAGACACGCATACACAACCCACACAAGGGATTACCTTCATCCCCACCATGGGTGCCCTTGCTTGGCTATCGCGATGTGTCATATGGACTCTGAAAAATCCGGCAGAGATGGGGGTGGCGTTATATGTATGGTCCTTGCATGGGTTTGAGGATGTGAGGGTCTCCGAGTTAGGAGGAGATACGGTGTTGGCTTGCTTTCCATCTGAAGAATCAAAGTTGCAATTTTTCCAGAATGGGTCAAGTTGTGGTTCTTCTCTATGAAACTGTGGCAAAACGGTGATCAGGCGAAGAACCGGAGATGTTGGTTGTCTATCAGGGGGATGCCTTTACAGGCTTCGTGTAATGAGTTCTTTGCGCCAATTAGGTCTACATTTGGTTAGTTAATCAGTGTGGACTCAGCCACCAATCAGAGACTCTACCTGGAGGGGGCGCGAATCAAAGTACTGACAAACAGGGAGATCCTATTGAGCAGAAACTGGAGGTGTCTGTAGCAGATGGTCGGAATTCTATTTGGGTGGTGAAGATACCGAGGGCAGCATGCTCTTACCAGACGGACGGTGACCGGAATTTGACTGCTTCCGATCAGGAAGTACCCAGTGAGTCTCCGATCAGCAGCGTCGGCAAGAGTGCTACCAGAAAGGAAAAGGGGAAATCAGTGGCGGATATGGCGAGTGATGATGATCCCTTTCAATTAATTCTTGTGATTGAGGGGAGACAATCCCAGGGTTGTAATGAGTCTGACAGTCAAACATCATGAATCATGCCAGAATTCTCCAAACATGGAAAGTCATCAAGTCACTATTCAGAAAGCGGGATCAGGGCAAATCTCTTGTAGTCAAGCCAACACACAGTGCTATTGACCCAAACGATTTGAATTCAAACACAATAGACAACCCTGTCTTCAGCTCGTTTAGGCCTCTTGTTGACTACGCTGAGAATGACAAGGAAAGCCCACTTGCGGGTAAGTCCACACAGGCCAACCTAGCCTCAAAATCACCTTCAACAAAGCTGCAGCGATCGAATGACTCTGCCGTGAACCCCACACTATGGTTAGACACCTCTATGCAGCTCACAGACCATGGCTATGCTTCTTCAGAGGGTGACAGTTATCCTGCTTCAGAGGCTGAGACTTCAGAATCAAGATATATACAATGCTTGGAATAGAGATTAGGCAGGACGATCCAAGAAGGAAGGGTGAACCGGGAGAGGAAATACAAGAAATTACTGAAAACTAGAAGTATTGCATCTATTGATACTACTAGTACAGAAGACATTAGACGTAATAATGTGAGATTGAGCCAGCTAGAAAGTTCACAAAATCAAATTACCTCGTTCTCAGAGGTGGAGGCGCATTACGATTGGGAACCTCTTGGGATGGGAAATTGAGAGAGAGCAACACGAGGTAGTTAACATGGCTAAGACCCTGGTGGAGAAGGAAGCACACGAATGGAGTTTGTTCACGTGCTAATGTTTAGTCTCCTCTCCTGGAATTCTAGAGGGACGGTTTATGGGTCGAAGCTTCAATATCTACAATCACTAATCAGATGGTACTTATCCAATTTTTTATTCCTTTGTGCTACAAGAGAGGCTAACATTGTTGAGGTATGGTGTAGAAATATATAGTCACCCCCCAAATTTAGAGTTTATAGTAGTGGAACCAGAAGGGCAGGCAGGTGGACTTGTTTTCATGTAGAATGGAGATGAGTTTCACTGCACGAATTTTAGAAGAGGAACCAGAAGGTTGCTGGCCGAGGGTGTCTTGACACAAGTGAATGCAGTTTTCTCCTTTTATTATATATATGCTCCACTTGACTTGGATGAATCAGTTTTTTGTCAGAGCTGGCTTCTTTGAAGGCTTCCTTTGCTTCTCCTTAAATGGTGGTGGGAGACTATAATGAAACTCTATATGAATCGGAAAGGAGTGGCATGTTGTGTAGACGGGGTGCAGGTGCATTGAGACGTTTCATGGATAGAATGGCAATTTTGGAGATGCTTCACCTGGGCTAATGCAGTGGCAGCAAGCCGCATTGATAAGATAATGGCGGAGGTAGAATGGAGGCTGGCGGTACCGTCTTTATCCTTTCAGGCAGCTAGTAGAGGTTTCTCGGATCATTGGCCTCTCATTCTAAGCCAAGAACGGGTTAACTGGGGCTTTAAGCCATTTTGTTTCCTTGCTTGCTGGTGGGAATACCCGAAGTTTGATGAGGTTATACGCAGGATGTGGTTGGACCTAGAACAAAAACTCCCTGGTCAGTTTTGTTTCTTGAAGAAATTGAGCAAGTTGCGCACCCATCTTGCACAGTGGAACATGTCGGTGTTCAGGACTGTTGATTCTGCAGTACTTGGGTTACAAAAGAAGATTGATGATCTTGAGTTGTTGTTCGAGCAAAGGGATTTGACGGAGCAGGAAAAATATGAGTTACCGTGAGAAACAGAAAAAAAATATTTGGAGACAAAAATCACATCTTTCTTGCGGTACACTCGAGGATCGGAGTACTCGAATCTTCCATACCCATGCTTGTAATAAAGGTAGGAAGAAAGGAATCCATAGCATACAGTTAGGGACATGAGAATTATCAGAGGCTTATGAGATCAAAGAGGAGGCTGTCAATTTTTTCGGCACTTTGTACCTTGATTCCCAGACAACCAGGCCCAATATTTGGAGCTCTCCCTTTTAAAAGTCTGGATGCTACAACGGCTCTGCTTTTTGGAAGACCGATTACCATGAATGAGATTGAAGAGGCAGTATAGGCTTGTGAAAGTTCTAAAGCACCGAGACCTGACGGTTTCAAATTCTCTATTCTGTAAGAGAGCTTGGGAGATTATAAAAATGATGTGTTTGATTTAGTGCAAGCCTTTTTTGCCACAGGCCAATTACCTAAGGGCTCGTCTTCTGCCTATATTACACTTATTCATAAGAAAGCTTGTGCCGAGACTTTGGATGACTACAGGCCAATCACCCTGATTCACGGGGTTTCCAAAATTGTGTCAAAGCTTCTAGCGAGGAGGATTAAACCAATCATAGGTCAGCTAATCTATTCGACTCAATCAGGGTTCATAGCAGGATGGAATATTTTGGATTGTCACCTTGTTGCATCAGAGGTGGTTCACTCCCTAAAGGCTTCAAAATCCAAGGCTGTGGTTTGGAAACTGGATTTTCGCAAGGCCTATGATTCGGTTTCTTGGGATTACTTACTCCAAGTTATGTCGAAGATGGGGTTTGGGAGAAAGTGGATTTCCTGGATACAAGCTTGTTTGAAATCATTGGTTTTGTCGGTGTTAATCAGTGGCTCACCCTCTCGAAAATTTGGTATGCAGAAGGGATTGAAGCAAGGCAACGCCATGTCCCCGTTTCTCTTCCTTCAAGCTGCAGAGGGGCTACCTTCCTTGATTACCATGGCAATCTCCTTTTATCTATGTACTCCTGTAGTGGTACATGGGGTGTCAATATCTATCTTACAGTATGCTGATGATACTCTTCTGTTTTCTCAGGCAGACAACACTTACTTGTTAAATTTGAAACGAGTTTTACGATGCTTTGAGTTTCTCTCAGGTCTATGTATCAACTTCCATAAGACTGGGCTTGTTGGTATCCATATGACCGAACCAGAGATGAATGTGTTGGCCGGCAGATTGATATGTAAGATGGAGAAGTTCCCTTTTGTGTATTTGGGATTACCGTTGGGTGCAAACATGAAGCTCACGAAGAATTGGGAACTGGTTATTGAAAAGTTCCAGTCTCGCTTATATTCATGGAAAGCTAGATTCCTTTCTTTTGCGGGACGCTTGGTGTTACTTAAATCGGTCCTCTCCTCACTTCCTATATATTTTCTTTCCATGTTCAAGTTACCGACCATGGTTTCCAAAAAGTTAGTTCGCATCCAGCGAAATTTCTTGTGGGGGGGAATCACAGGGACTAGGAAGCTTTGTTTAGTGGCATGGACAAAGATAGTTGCTCCAAAGGAGAAGAGGGGATTGGGGGTGGAACACTTATTACTGAAAAATCAGTGTTTGCTCTTCAATTGGCTGTAGCGTTATCTCTTGTCAGAGGGTGTTCTTTGGCAGACTCTCGTTTGGGCTAAATGTGGTGTTCTAGCAGCTGCCCTCACACCGAGTTTTTGTCATGCTAAAGCTTCCCCTGCATGGAAGAGTGGCACCTTTTCAGACCTTAGTGGCATTCCTTTACACTCAGGCTTGGTTTTGTCAATTGGTGGCAGGCATCATATCAGATTTTGGCATGATACTTGGTCTACTCTGGGGTGTCTAAAGGAGTTCCATCGCCGGTTGTTTTTAGTTTCAAAATTTCAATCTGCTTCACTTTGGGATGTCCACCAACCAGGAGTGTCTATGATTCTTTGTGTGCCTCAGTCACTGTTTCGGCCCCCTTACCTTGGTTGTCACTCACACCCCCTTATATTGATTGTTTTATCTGGCGTCTCCTTAATCGGGCCTTGCAACACAGGCAGCACTGCTGCACAGGGGTATTATATAGGCTGCCGACTCTCTTTGCCCTCTATGCGGCATTGAGGATGTTCACCACCTTTTCCTCTTGTGCCCTGCTTCTCATTCCTTATGGACTAGGTTGTGTCGTTGGTGGGGGACTTCATGGGTGGTCCCAAACACAGTTGCATCCTAGTTTGTCCAATGGCCAACATATGCTGGTTTATGCTGCTCACAACCTACATGGGTTATACTAGGCTTGGCATGTTTTTGGACCATATGGTAATCACGTAATGCATTGGTTTGGTCTTTTCACAACAGCTGATCCAACCAGACCTGTTGTTTGATCAGGTAGTAACCCGGGCTTTTTGGTGGCTGAAACTTCGGCATCCTCTCTTCCCAGATGGCAACGGGACAGTTTTGGCATCTGCAGCTCCCTTCAAAGGCTGAAATGCTGGACAACAAGTTGTCATTCATTTTTCAAGAAGATGCTCAGAATGGTGTAATAGTTAGCTTTTCCATTCCTTTACTTATACTGACTCACTTCCACTTCTTGTATATATTACGATACATCAATAAAACTACTCGATTAGCAATAAAAAAAAAAAACAAATGAGTGTAGACTTCATGTTATATATATGAATAAGATATATGATTAGTCCCTACTGTATTAAAATGGCAAGAATGGTCCCTCTTATATGGTGTAGCATTTTTTCATGTATATTGTACATGTAAGATGGTTTTAGGTTGGTGGTATATATGTATTGTGATGAAATGCCGCTTTTATGGCTTTAAATCTACAATTTTCTTCTTGTCAAAAAAATATATATATGTGTATGTATTGTGATGTGGGTATTACCTTTGGCAAGCCCCACAAGGGTCTCATTTGTAGGTTGGATGTCTTGGAGAGAATTCCTTGAGGTAAGGCCTCACTTCCTGGTGGCCTGCATTGATTCTACAATTACGCATGCGCAGTTAATACACAATATCAATCCCTCACTGATGGCATCCACCAATTAATATGTATCTGTGCATATTTAGAAATCAGGACAATTTGATCATTATACTTGGTCAAAACAAAACAAACCTTACAACTCCCCAGTTTAAAATTCTGGAAGCTACGGATAACTCCCGATCTGAATGATTTCTGGGGTAAAAAGAAGAAAGAAAACTAGTTCATCAGTACTACGTACTTACTGTGGGAGTACTAAACTAATCAACTTAATTAAATAATTAATTGGGTCTGATCAATTCAAGAAGAAGAAGCAAGAGAATAGATGGAACACAAAAAGTAGTGCAGTTCACCAGGTTGTAATCCGGAGAAGCTAAATAAGGGTATCCAACCAAGAAAACAAGAAAAATAAACGAGGTAGCAGGCCAAACCCCACAGGAACATGATGATCTCACAATTTTTGGATCCACATGCAGTGATACCTGAGAATGACGACCATAAATAAATAAATAATGGTATATTTCTGCATTGTAATGAAACATAACCATGCATTACCAAGCTGTAATTAATTTAAAGACTTAAATTACCAATTTACAAGCACACATAAAAGCCAGCAACCCTTTAGTCGCATTGGCATCCAAATCTTCAGGCCAACAAGGCTACCCCAAGGATTTATTAGATTGGGTTAGGATGGAGTTAGGGTATATATAAGTATATTAGAGAGAGCATGGGGCTCATTAGAATGATCGATCGTAAAAAAGCATACATAAAATTGTTTTACAAAGCCTGAATAAGGAGAGAAAGGGCATGGAAAAAGACGATCATTTTTACTATTAATTATTCTGACTATGCTGGCGATTTAGTCTTTTTGTGTCGGCAGAAATGACAGTGGATCCTTCTCTAGTTTTGTTTTGTTGGGAGAGGAAGATTACTCATTATGTCTCCTCTTAAAAAGTAAGAATATTAGAATCAATCACCACATATTTAGATATATCCTGCATGCTTTCTTCCAATTCAAAATAAATGCATATAATAATGTTTTAAGAAAAAGAATAGGAAGAAAACAAGAGAAGAAAACAAGAAGAGTAGTGGAAGGAAGACCACCTCCCACGAACAGAATTAAAATGTAGAAGAGGGACTTACGGAACCAAGTGGCTTGGCCATATATTAATTTGAAGACGGCTAATTTATGTGAGTCTAGAAGTTGATCCCCGGTCACCCAGCAACGAACAGGAATGCCTTCCTCTCACACCAGATTAGAGACAAAGGGTTGTGCGTTTGTATTTTTTCTGATCATGGGAAACAAAAACCAAGATTTATAATATATATAGCAATCGGATATATGGATGTGGTGTTTATATTAATATATATGCTGTGTGTTTGAAGTGAAACAGAAGGAAAAAAACAAGAAAACACATGTGTGGAAGAGAGGAAGAGATGTTAGAAAGACGGACAAGAGACGAAAGGGACACCAATATTAATTTATGATGAGGAGAGAGGAAGAGATCGAAGAGGATGAGTGGATGATGATGATGATGATGATGATGGTGGTGATGAATCATCCCCGAATACTAAGGGGCATGCATGGTAGGGACGGAATTGGCCCCTTAAAATGCCCTCTGCACGATCTTCTGTCAAACCATTCCCAAAAAAGAAAAAAAAAAAAGAAGAAATTATTACATATATGATTTAAGAAGACTCATAATGTTAGAAATGTATGTGTAACTAACTACTTACTTACATGGTTGCGAATCAGTTAAGATAGATAGGAAGCACTTCATCTAATTAATCTGGGACGTTGCTGTGTTACATTTGCTTCATACGTATTATGTCCTCCAGTTGAGTTACGTGGTCGTGGTCGTGGTCGTGTTCGAGGTCGGCATATTTTAGCGTAGATTTTTTATTATTATTATTATTATTATTTTGACAAAGCTGGGTTCTGGACAGAAAGATGGTCTAGTCTATGTATGTGGTCTTCGCCCACCGTGCATTGCTTCTCTTCTCATTTTAGACGCACACCCATCCATCAGTTCCCTCCCCCACCCACTGGTTGTGTTTCATTCCATTTTCTTGGCAATAAATAACTCAATCAATGATGATTTAAATTCTCAACAACAACCACAACTAACTCCAATTACTCCCCATAGGGATGGCAAAAATCTCCACTGACGCGGGAATCCGCGGGGATTCCCCGCCGTGGGGACGGAGATGGGGAGGATTTTCAACCCGAGACTAATTTGAGAATGGGAATGGAGATTATAATACCCGCCATGCGAGGACCCGCAAAAATATAAAATAATGATTTTACCCTTCTAGTTATTTCATGTATAAATATATATATATTTCAAGTTTAGATTTTAGCCATTTTGTTCAAATATAAAACAAAAAATGATAAAAAAAAATATAATATAGACCAGAAAGTTCACTTCAATTCACTTAATTTATTGTATTTTCCTTTCTCATGTTGGTTAGATTTGAATTTTTTTTGCTAAAATATAGTATTAGAGAGTAATATATATTTTGCATTGACCCTAGGATTAAAATATGTATTTTCTAACTGCTTGGAATCAAATTTCAAGTTTTAAAATGGTAAAAATTATAAATATTTAAATGAATAATTGAATCGTGGGGATCCGTGGGAGGTGCGGGGAGCGGGGATGGCGATCAAATTCTCCCGGCCGCGGGAAATGGGAATAGGGATGGGGAGACTTTTAGGTCGCGGGGATAGGGCGGGGAGTCCTCTACCCGCACAATCCCCCCAAACCCCTTCGTTTCCGTTGTTCCTATTCTCGCCTCTCTCTTTCTCTCTTTGCCTTAATTTTAGAAACACAATCGATTTTTGGGTTTTATGAGCCCTCATGTTTAGTAGTTTGGCCAATTAAATCATCATGTTTAGTGGTTTGGCCAATTAAAAAAAATCAGAGTTTATAATTGGCCAAACCACTAAACATGGGGCTCATAAAACCCAAAAACCCAAACACAATCCTTCTTTATTGTGTCTTCAAGCTATCAAGACCATGAAAACGCAATTTCATGTCAGGGCGAACCTCAAACAGAACACTCTCCGCAGAACGGAAACATCAAGTAAAATGCCTGCAAGTACGTTCGCCAAATATGATATATGCAAGCAGCCCAAATAACACGCAATATCATGGACTTTAGATTCCTTTACACTTTGTCCACTGAAACTCAGAGTTCCAATCCCAATCACCTTAGAAATAGACCACAAAAAGATAGCAGACTAGACTACATAGCAGAGGAGAAAGGGCAAGCAAAGAAGAGATTGTTACAACTCTCATCAAGATGGGAACAAAAAAAGACAAGCAGCATTATAGATAATAATATTCAATGCCGAAGCGTAGTAATACTGTATGTTCCCATACTGTATTGTAACACACTAATGCCGAAGCCTAGTAATACCAGATGTTACCATGGTGTAATACAAATAATGGCTGCTTGCAACCAGAACGGTAAGCAGCACGCTTGCAAACTTGAGCAATGTCCCAAGCTCGAATTCTGTGTTGAAAATCCTACTGGATGCTTTTGTGGAGGCTGTGATTGTGTTTTCTTTTAGATCAATGACTAAATACCGCTTGTCCTCCTCATTTTAATAAGTAGTCCCTTTTAAACGCAAAGAAAAGAGGGAAAGCAATAGGTCATAAGGTGTGAATCTAGCAAATCCTAGTAACTAAGCAGCACGCATGGCTGATTGATTTACGAATATATGGTATGAGAAGAGGGTTCAAATTGAAAAGCAACAAGTGGCAAACACAGTAAACTAGTTAGGATTATAACATAACAACATTGAGAAACACAGCTTCTGATAACAAGCCAACCATCTCACCGAGGAACCTTTACTGCTATACAATGGGGCTCACTCCCGTATGCAGAATTAAACCTTTTTCTGCAGGATATAGCTTCTTGCCCGAGAGGAACAAAAGAGAGAGACAACACCCAAGTCGAAACTAAAAAAAGCACTTACACCAAAGACCCAAACAGAGATTGGCCCTTCGATTTCTTCAAATGTCTTCCCAGGCACTGCTGGGATGCTTTCCATAAAGCAGGCCTCCTTAGACGACTCCAAACACAGATTTGGATTTCCAGCAAATGCTCCTGGAAACTTTTGGTAGCTGCCATTCTCCGGAACAAATCCAGAGAAACTGTTATATGACAAGTTTAAGATTACAAGATGCTTAAGCCCTGAAATATTACTTGTGATCTGCCCCGACAAAGAATTATGAGACAGATCCAAAGCCCTTAAACTTGACATATTCTCCAAACTAGGGGGAATATGACCATCAAGGAAGTTGTATGACAAGTTGAGATACTGTATGCCTCTTAATCCAAATAAGCCACTGGGAATCTCACCATGCAATAAATTATCAGCGAAATCAATTCCCACAGCTGAATGTAGAGAGTAGGAGAAGCTCAATTGATTGCTATCAACAACTTGCACAGAAAATCTGAGCTCCCCATTTCGCATTGTTGTTAAGAATGGCTCCAAAGGGAAACCCCTGACGCCATTTTTTTCTTCTTCTTCTTCTTCTTCTTCTTCTTCTTCTTCTTCTTCTTCTTCTTCACTGTTGAAATTCAAGCTAATGTTGAAATTACTGTCTGGTAGAAAGCCAGAGAATTTATTGCCAGAGAAATCCATCATTTGGATTGCCTTGAAGGTGAAGAGCCAATTAGGTAGCGTTCCACTGAAATTGTTTCGGGCAAGGGAGAGATATCTGAGGTTGGACCACTTGGTTAGCGCATCATTCAGATTCCCAGAGAGATTGTTAGAGCTCAAATCCACAACTTCAAGTGATTTACAGCCGGCCAAAGTGAGAGGGATCTGGCCGGATATCCTGTTGTTGCTTACGTCCAGTATCTTGAGGCTATCCAAGGCATCAAGTTCGGGATGAATTTCACCGTCGAGATGGTTGTTGTTGAGTAGCAGTGCAAGTAACTGAAAGCAACCAACAATATTGAGAGGGATGGAGCCGGACAAGGAGTTGTGTGAGAGATCAATGACCTGGAGATACGTCAAATTCCCAATCCTTGGTGGGATTTCCCCAGAGAGCAAGTTGTGAGAAAGGAACAAGGCTTGCAAGCTCTTGAGCTCGGTGATCCTCAGGGGGATGCCGCCGGAGAAACGGTTGTGGGAGAGGTTGAGGAGCAGGAGTCCACCAGATGTTGATTTGTCGGTGGTGGAGGATGTGTCTTGTGCGGAGGGGGAGGTGGTAATCTTGGGCGGAAGCGGACCGGATAGAGCATTGAAACTCAAGTCCAACACGAGGAGCTTGTCTGAGAAAACAAGCCTGGGAGATATGGCGGTATCCTCCTCCAAGTGATTGAAGGAGAGGTTTAGATGCGTCAATTCTTGGAGAGAAGCAATACAGGTAGGAATACCCCCGACGATAGAGTTGTTGGCCAAGCTTAGGAAGGTGAGGGAGTGAGCACAGGCAGAGAAGCAAGGCAAAGTCCCAGAGAACAAATTGGACTCCAGATTGAGAAACATTAATAAACATTGATTATTATTATTATTATTATTATGATACGGTGGTGAGGAGGAGGAGGAGGAGTCAAAGAAGTCTTGGAGATTACCGGAGAGGCGATTGTTACCCAGATCCAAATACTTGAGAGAGGTGGAGTGAAACAGAGAAGGGGGCATTTCCCCACCAAACGAATTGAAACCCAGGTCGAGTGTTTGGAGATTGGAGGAGAAATTACCAAGCCACCAGGGGAGAGGGCCCCCTCCCCCGAGATCCGGGTTGCCACGCAAGAGGAGTTGCTGTAGGCGGGAGAGGGCCCTGAGGGAGTCCGGTAAAACACCAGAGAGCCTATTGTTGGCCAGGTCCAGGGTTGTGAGGTATTGCAGGGAGCCAAGGCAGGAGGGGAGTTCCCCTGCAAACCCATTCCGGGACAAAACCAAGGAGCGGAGGAACTGGAGGCGGCACAGGGAGGGGTGGATGCGACCCGACAAGTTGATGCCCGTCAGGTTAACGGAGACGACCCGTCCCAGGCCCAAGCTGGTGTGGCTTTCGCAGGAGAGCCCCGTCCAGGTGGTGCAGTTGGGGTTCGAGGGGACCCAGGTTGACGACAAGGCGCGGTTAGGGTCCTGTAGGGATGACCGGAACACCAGCAATGAGGCCTTGTCTTGTGGGTTAATAATACTACTACTACTACTAGTGAGGGCAGTTGCTGTTCTTAGAAGGAGAAGGAGCAGGACCAACACCAAAGCAGCCACAACCTTGTTCTTACCACCACCTACCCATTTCCGTTCCATTCCAATTTCCAAACCAACAACAAATTAAGAACCACCCTTTCTTCCTCTCCTCCTTCTTCTCCTTCTTCTACTTCTTCCGTTTATAGGCCGATGATGACTAACTGAGAGATCCTAACTTTTGACAGCCCCATAGCATAGAGTTAGTAGTAACACATGTGGACAAGTAACAGAATTTGTGTGGAAATGAAAATTATATATGGGTTTAATTTCATTGCTGACAAACAAAACGAAACGAGGGAAGGGTAATGAGAGAGACGCAGTCACAACTTCTGGCACCTGCAGGTGAGCGTGCGTTGAGGAGGAATAAGAACAACAACAACATCAAATCACAAATCCCATTCCCTTCTCTTCTCTTCTCTTCTCTTCCTGTTCCCACTAAACGACTTTATGCCTTCGCTTTTCCCTTTTGCTTTTGCTTTTCTTAACATTCTATCTTTATTTGCGCTTTTAAGGATTTTTTCTTTTCCAAAAAAAAATAATCACAAAATGTAATAACCTTCTTTTATCCTTGTATTTTTGTCATTTACACATATTATTTATAACTTTGTCTTGGGGAATTCATTTTGGAGGTTTGTCTTAAATAATTCCTTTTGTATCAATCAAATAACCACCAATATGTATAAATGACAAAAATATCATAAAAATTTGAATTCATTCCACACATGGAATTGACACTAAATGGGCATTAATTTATTCATAATAAAATGAGTAAGAAGAAATAGTGAAATACTAACGATTCTTTCCTAAATTTAAATTACTTTTTATCACAATTAAAATAAAATTTTTTTATGTTTTCACTATTTGTAATTTAATTCTTAGTGGTAATATAGGTTAAGCTATAATATTAATAAAATATTTGATAGCTTCACACTTTTTATTAATTTTAAATTTCTCTATATTTATCTTTTTATAATAAATTTCTTATTCACATATGCTAATAATTTTTTCCTTTTATGTAAAATTTTTGTTACTTTTTCATGAGATGTTTTTTTTTTAATTTTGATTATATATTCATTTTGTTTCTTATTTTTGTACATATAAATATAAATTATTTTAATATATGTTATTCAATTTAATGCCTTTTATAGTTAATTTCATATTTATTATTTAAAATCATTTTTCATTTATCGTTTTTTAGAATCAAATCAATCTTTTTTTTTTTCATTTATCGCTTTCTTCTTTACTCCTAGTGGTCACTTACATAATATTTACTTTCTATAAGTCAAAATTTCTTAAACGTTTTTCATCTTTTTACAAATTTTATATTAGTTTTTTCTATTTATTTTTAAACTTGACTTTATATTAATTTATTTTTAAAAACTTTTTGGTCTATTATTTTAATGGCTAATGTATAATAGTAATTTTTTTAATAACTTTATAATTTTATTATATGAAGGTAAAATTTATTCAATGATTTTTTTATCATCATCTTCTTACTTGTTATAGAATTTAATTTTATCTATCATCTTTTCTGTAATCAAGTTTTTTCTAGTTTATTTATATGAGCATATTTTAATTTGTAATCTTCAAATCTTGTTATATATTTATTATCAAAAAAATCTATTTTTATATAGAGTTTATAGTAATTAATTTTTTTAAATAAAAAAATTGGGGAGACATGATGATACTAGGCCCAGGAATGAATTACGAATACTAAATTTGGATTTGTGGGGATATTGAAAATATTTAAGGATACTAAAAAACACCACCTTACCTATTAGTCAATAGTTATCCTAGAGATACAGATAATTACCATTATATACAAAAGAAAGTGAGCTTAAATTTGCCAAAATACCTGTTAACTAGTTAGGTGGTACTATTCTCCTGTTTTTTCGGATTCTCTTTCGCTTTTCCAAGATTTTCTCCCATTAGGGTTTTCTCCTTTCCAAAGGCTTTTCTCCCTAGGCTTGCCCTAGGGTTTCTTGGTTCTTGTTCTTTTCTTTTGTTTAGTCATCCTTGATCACGTTACTAGAGTACGGCGTCTGTTTCCAGGTTGGGTAGGGAACGAGACAAGGGGACCAACTCCTTCTGTTCCTCATGACCCAGCCGTAGCAAAGATAGAAGTGGTGGTTGTGGAGGAGGAGGCGGAGGAGCAGGATTTGATGGCTACCTTCTGCTTAGTGGCTAAATTGTGGACTGAGCGACCCTTTAACTCTAGGGCGTTTATGAACAAGATGAAACAGGTGTGGTGCCCTGCGGACATTGTGGAGGTGTCACAGATCGAAAGGAATCTATTTGTCTTTCAAATTTTTCCCTGGCGAGATAAGCAACGCATATTGGATCAAGAACCGTGGAACTCTGATGATCAGGTCATTCTACTACGTGAACTAACGAGAGATGAACAACCCTCTTCCTTACAATTGCTCTTGGTTCCGTTATTGCCTCAATATTGTCACACCACAAAACGGGAGCCATTGTTTTATTGCCAAGCTCCTGTAATAGAGACTCAAATCAACTCAGCACTTCCATCTGCAAGTGCCTTGCATTCTGCTTCGGTTGAGGATTAAGCAACAGTGCATTGCTTGTAGGATGATCAAGAGACAAGATTGGAGCCCAGAAACACCAAATATCCGGGAGTGGATTTGCGGTCATCTAGATTCCCACCCCAATCTGCATCCGTGTAAACCTAGAGGTGGGTGGTTGTACTTGGTATGAGCAAAAAACCATGTGAATTTGTGTGTTTAAGATAGCACAGTATGCATTTGACCGCCATGAAATGCTCGTCTGTGGGCTGATGCTTATATTGGCTCACCTTGCCCACTCTAAAGTCAATATCTGGTTGAGTAATACCAAGATATTGCAGTAAGTCAACCAGTTTCCCATAAAGAGTGGGATCACGAAAAGGCTTGCCACTATTTTTCTGCAATTTTCATTGAAGTAGAAGCCGGTGTTTGGAATTCTTTGCAATCATGAATCCCTGCAGTACACGACAAGTCAGTAATATATTTGCGCTAGGACAACCACATACCTTTGTTGGTGTATTGAACCTCAAAACCCAAAAAATAACTGAGCTTCCCTAAATCCCTAATAGAGAACTTTGTCACAAGCCGTCTAATAATAGTGCGAACAAAGGATGCACTGTTGCCGGTAACAAGAATATCATTGACGTAGACTATGGCATAAACCTGAACCATGCCATGTCGATAAATAAAGAGTGAGGCATCTGACTGAGAGGCATGAAATCCATGGGCAGTT
Source organism: Turnera subulata (assembly GCA_028386065.3). Classification (NCBI taxonomy): domain Eukaryota; kingdom Viridiplantae; phylum Streptophyta; class Magnoliopsida; order Malpighiales; family Passifloraceae; genus Turnera; species Turnera subulata. The sequence continues at coordinate 103,357 of JAKUCV010004964.1, forward strand.
AAGTGGTCACTAAGGCATTTGTACCATGCTCTCGGTGCTTGCTTCAGTCCATAGAGAGTCTTTTAAAGCTTGCACACATAATCTGGTTTATCCTGGGCAATAAAACCTTGGGGTTGAGCCATTTAGATAGCCTCATCAATCATTTCATGAAGGAATGCATTCTTCACATCAAGTTGGTGCAACTGCCAGTGATTAGACAAAGCATAACTGAGCACTACCCGTATTGTGACAGGTTTAATTACAGGGCTGAATATTTCTTTGTAATCAATGCCATGGCATTAATGGAAGCCCTTTGCAACTAAGCGTGCTTTGTATCGTTTGATGGCACCAGTAGCTATCTTCTTGATCATGTACACCCATTTGTTGCCAATTATATTAATAGAAGGATGGTAAGGAACCAATGTCTAGTTTTGATTGCTTACCAAAGCATTAATTTCATCCTGCATAGCCTCACACTATTCTTTGTACTTGGAAGCATCTGAGTACGAAGTTGGTTCGGATGTTGGCACCGAGTTCTGTGAGTGAGGTAATTAGATGGAGAGAAATGTTGGACAGGCTTCGGGTTGGATTGAAGGGTTATATGGTGAGGTGGAGGGATTGCGGATGGTGTGGGACTTGAGTTAGGAGTGATGCTTGGTGAGGTGAGTTGCAGGCCCTGATCGGAAACGGTCAGCTGGCGACGTGAAACAATATTTGGAGTGGCATGTGAAGATGAGGAAATAGGACGAGTGTTTGATGTTTGAGTTTGTACCATAGGAAGAGGTGTGTGCGATAATGATGCAAGAGAAAGAGAAAGAGATTTAGATGGTATGGGAGAAGGAGTTTGCATACCTCTTGAAGTCTGCACTGATCCGGTATTCGGGAAGAAAACAGACAAAGGCACAAACACCCATTTGGAAGATGCAGGTGATGGAGGTGAAGTAGGTTTCAATTTGTGATACGGAAATATATCTTCATAGAACCCTACATGCCTAGCAATATACATGTGTTTTGTTGTCAAATCCAAACACATATACGTATGATGCATTGGGTTGTACTCTAAAAAGACCTGTGGTGTGGACCTGAAAGAAAATTTTTTACTGTTATAAAGGCAGAGGTGTAGATAATTGAGACAACCAAAGATCCTTAGGAATGTATAATCAGGCGTGTGACTATAAATGACTTCATATGGAGATTTGTTATTCAAGACTTTTGTGGGTAAACGATTTATGAGAAACACGGCATCCTCAAATGCATGGGTCCAGTAGGACAAGGGTAGTTGTGCCGTGGCCAACAAGGTTAAACCAGTTTCTACTATGTGCCTATGGCGCCTCTCAATCGATCCATTCTGCTCATGTGTATATGGACACATGACCCTGTGCTGAATACCTTGTTGTGTGAAGAATTTACTTAATGATCGATACTCTCCTCCCCAATCTGTTTGGATAAATTTTATCTTGGTATTAAAGTGACGCTCAACCCAAGCTTGAAAAAGGAAAAACACATTATAAACATCGGATTTATGTTTGATAGAATAAAACTAAATATATTTGCAATAATATCCTAAGAAAATAGCGTAATCTTTGCATCCATCAGTACTAAAATAGGGAAGGCCCCCAAACATCACTAAAAATAAGATCTAAGGGCTCGGTGGGACGGTGAGGACTAGATGCTAAATACAAATGGGTTGATTTGCCCAAAGGACATGCAAGAGAAGGCTGCGAGGACGAACCACGTGCAAGAGGAATATGAAAATTCTGAAAAAGATAGTGCTGAAGTTGAGGATGGCCAAGACGTCTGTGTCATATATCTTCTCCAACCCGGATAGTCGACAGGGCAAAGGAAGAGAAGGCAACAACAGGTGGCGAGGAAAAGACACAGAAACATAGAAGATCATAGTACGTAATTTTACTGCTATATTGGACATTTCGGTAATATGCTCATGCATGGTATTAGAACCATCAAACTTCATGGTGGTTAGTGTACCCATTAGTGTCCCAGCAAGTGATTTATCGACACATTTAGACTGAGTTGCTTTTCAACTATTCCGAAGAATTCCTTCGCACTATCAGTCTTTGTCACTTGATGTTGATTGGCAAAGTAATTTGCATTAACATAAGGCTCAATCTCTTAGATCGCTCCCATGCTTCATGGAGAGCTTTTTCATCTTTAATGCTCTTTTCAGTTAGAGCAACAGGCTTATCAGTTAGGAGAGTAGTGTTCAGACCAAATACACCTAAGTTTTATTGGACCTGTTCACTCCAATCATCATAATTAAGCCCGCTGAACTTAACAACAGATGAGACTTGTGAATGGAGAGCAACTGTTGCTGCAAGATACATAAAAACTCACATATTATTTCTAGGTGCATAGACATAATTCACATTCAAACTATACATGAACTACAATGATGTATACATTAAGTGTAGATTAATATTTTTCTTTGGGAAATATAATAATTTACAACAATACACATAATTGATGCACAAATAGGATTCTTATAATTGAAAATTAACATATTTAATTAGACACGTATACTACCTTTAGATATGCAAAACATGACCAACAAACAAGTCAATTATCCACGTTTATATTTATCATTATAAAATGATTAATCAACATTTGGGTTATTCTTAGATATTTTATAATCAATGAACTTGATTACTAATGATAAGTAAATTTATATCATCATGTCGTCACATTAGTAGCATCACATACTCAAGAATAATCAATTTATTTCTTGATTTTGATATCTATCAAATTTTCTAATTTCGCCACTTTGGTGACTAACAAATTATACATGCATAAATATCAAATATCAAGTATTCATAAAGATATACATATAAAAGAAAACGTTTATATATAAAAAAATATATCACCGAGTTTATTCTTAATCATACGCACTAGGAAATAAACTGCAAATCTGTCATGGGAACGACAGAATAAATAATATATGGACTAAATTATAAATCTGCCCATAGGACTTGTGTGACAGCATTTATAATTTATGGATTAAAGTGGAAGACGATCATGCTTTCCCACCAACGAGAACCAGTTTATTCCCAAGACAATGATTATTCGTATAAGGTGAAAACCATAAATGCACACTTAAAAACCAATATATTATATTGATGTTGATAGATGTGGTAATTAATAAAATATAATAAACATTATCAAATTGCCGATAATAAATATATCATATATAATATAATAAGTATTTATTATTATTTTATTGTCGGTGCGAACACCTAAATTTGACCTACGAATATAATCAAGGTTGTTGGAGTATAAGCTAAGGAATTTAAAGGTGGAGAATCCTACACATGCACGCAAGAGTCGAATTAGAATCATATTGATGAAAACTCGGAAAAAATTGGGATAACATAAACAGTAATCCGGACCCGACGGTCATATTGAGAAGACCACCAGGCCCGGACGGACATGCATGGAAGACCGCCAGGCCATGGCGGTGTGAATACCCGACCCAAAATCACTTGGGCCTATTCACCTAATCCTTTCACCTTCTTCCTCGGGTCAATCCCATAACATTGGAGTCGCCACCCAAGTTTTATTAAGGGCAAAACTTGGGAAAACACTTAATATGACTCCTTTAGGCTACATGGTCACGGCGAACCAAAGTTATGGGATCGGGGGTTCGTCACAGATGGGAAGGTGTTAGGCACCCATCCGTGTTGGGTTGAGACTATGTACAATTATAAAATGCAAGTGTGCCTGGTGCAAGTGCGCATGTGTGGAAAATAAAGAGAAGGGGAGAAGAAGAAGATTTGGCTTGCATCCCGTTGTAAGACCGAGACTACCTACGTACCCCAGTGATCGGGGTCAAAGCCACGTAGTTCTAAACATGGCACAAATCGGCCTCTTACATCATCAAAAGCATCAGCGTATAATCAACAAAGATCAATCAAAAGAGGGTTTAGTGTTACCTCTTGTAGCCCTCCTCTAGCTCCTTGCAATGGGTTGAGTTCTACACCCACCTTCTTGCCACTTCTAAGCTCTATGTTTGATCCTCTTCTTGACCTCTCCTTGCTGGACTACTGCTAAAGCCTCCCACGAAATTCCTCAAGAGTTTCTGCCTAAAGAATGTATTTCTAGGCTTGGAGAAGTAGAGTTTCTCCAAGCACTCAAGGCTTATAGTTGTATATGTGAGAAAAGTTAGTGTTCCTCTGAAATGTATGTGAGGGGTCCTATTTATAGTGCTCTGGGAAGTCTAGGGGCGTGGACCTGCTTAATGGTGAAGATTATGCCAAAAAATCTGGACCAAAATCGCGTAGGATCAAAATTAGAAACAAAATCGGAGATTTGGACAAATCTGGGAGGACATGACCGCCGCTGCCGGCGGTCATCCACTGCCTGACCGCCAGTGCCGGCGGTCTTGAGTGGATGCTAGCCAGCACCTAGCGGTCATCACGAGATGACCGCCGATTGCCTTGCATGTCACCCGTTCTTTCCATTTTCGATCCCCCAATCCCCCTAATTCAGCCCAGATTTGATCCTACCGCGTAATTAACCCTAGTCAACCCAGAATCACTCCATTACTTGATTATCACTCTCCCTAAATCATTCCATAACAGATTAATTACACCTTAATGCCTATTTCATACTAAATCATGCCAAAAACAACATTTCTACATAAATGATGATTTAACTCTGATTTTTGGCAAAAATCAGAGATAAAATTAACCTGCAAGAAATGTGTTAATGGGCTGGGTAAACTCTAGAGAATCCATTTACTTAGACCCTTAAACCCATTCCTAACCCAAAAATTAATCATTATATAATTGGATTAAAAACAACTAAAAGAGTCCAAGCAATGAAATGAAATGTACCTTAATTCTACTAAATTAAATTCTTATCATGCCCTGAATTAAAATCAAATCAATTCATTAACCTCAAGTTAAGCATGTTTGGAATCTAATTTTTAGCAAAACATTCGTGGGTCAAATTCGGGTGTTCACAGATGCCCCTCGTTGATGAGTCCTTAGAAACCAAGGACGAAACAACGTAAGATAGGAACCACCAAATTTGAGTGATGAATGTGTGGTGTGTGTCAAGTTTTGGAGCATCCCATGCTCCTCTCCAGGAATCATCTCATCCTGATGTTTTGGGCCCTCGGATTCTGGGAATCATCTCATCCCAAGTCTCGGGAATCATCTCATCCCGAGGTGATAGAATCATCTGATCTATCGGGTTGTCGACAAAGAATACTCCCATCCTTGTCAGCTGGGTTTCGACTTGGGAATCATCTAATCCCAAGTCTCGAGAATCATCTCATCCCGAGGTGATAGAATCATCTCATCTATCGGGTTATCGACAAGGAATACTCCCATCCTTGTCAGCTGGGTTTTGACTTGGGAATCATCGCATCCCAAGTCTCGAGAATCTTCTCATCCCGAGGTGATAGAATCATCTCATCTATCGGGTTTTCAACAAGGAATACTCCCATCCTTGTCAGCTGGGTTTCGACTTGGGAATCATCTCATCTCAAGTCTCGGGAATCATCTCATCCCGAGGTGATAGAATCATCTCATCTATCGGGTTGTCAACAAGGAATACTCCCATCCTTGTCAGCTGGGTTTCGACTTGGGAATCATCTCAACCCAAGTCTCGGGAATCATCTCATCCCGAGGTGATAGAATCATCTCATCTATCGGGTTGTCAACAAGGAATACTCCCATCCTTGTCAGCTGGGTTTCGACTTGGGAATCATCTCATCCCAGGTCTCGGGAGTCTTCTCATCCCAAATGGCTTCGCCATCTGACTTTCGTCAAAAATGCTATCTCACGGCTTGGCTATCTGGTCTCTTGGCATCTCATGCCCCTATCATTGCCTGAGATATCGCTTCGAAACTATGTTGTCTATGCCTTGGGCATCACATGCCCCTACATCTCTCATTGGGAAGGCTCCACTTAGTATTTTAACTCATTTCTCTCGTCTCTTGGTTTGCGGGAATTGGGTTCCAGCTTTTCACTCACGGTTAACTCATCCTAGGTATCTCACCTTTGGACGTCTTAAGTTCTTTCATTGTCTCATTGGTTTTGAACGGGGCACTACCTCACGGTTGTCTGGGTCCTATGTCGTGCCCCCCCTGAGGCATACAAATCAAAAGTAGGGTGTGATGCCCCTAGTATGCATAAAAGCCTGATAAGTTATTCGTTATAACATATCTCAAATATGTATAGGGCAACCATGAGTGAGAATTGTCATGCTAAGGTGCTTCGGTGGATGGCGAGTGTTCCCCTTGTGTGTCGTATAGACTTTTGGATGTTGGGCTTGTCCAGATTGTTCAAGCTTCGTGGTGCGGTGATAGAAGAGAGTTTGATTCGTGCTGCCGCCAAGTTCTGGGACAAGAGTCGCCGTGTATTCCGCTTTGGCCAAGACATGATGGATCTATGTCCCACTGTTGATGAGTTCAACGCCTTCTTGAACGAGAAATTCATAAAGGGTGTTGCTATGGTTTCTCTTGACGATGCTGTCCTGAAGGAAGTTAGCAAATTTTTCTTTCTACCCGAAGGCCAGATCAACTTTTTTATGAATCAGAACGACCATCTGGAGCTAACCAAGATCATTGACTGAGACTTCCTTGGCAGCTCACAACAACATCTCGACGAGAATTTCAACTGGAGGAAGGAACGCATTTATGCCCTCACCCTTGTGATGACACGTGAGTTCTTACTGGTGGGATCCCCTGGTGTTTGCCCTCTTCGGATTGGTGCGCTGGTGGCTAGACTTTTTTATGAAAAGAGCCTAGTCCCTATCATATTAGCGGGACTCTCAACTATTTGGATGCGCTGGCCGACGATCACAGGGCCCCATTGGCTGGCTCTCCTCTTCTACTCCAGGTGCATATACTTGACTTCCTTTTTTTTTTATTATCATTCTTTTCACCTTCCCCTTTTGTTATAGTGACTTCCTCTCTTCTTGTAGATGTGGTTATGCGAGCACCTTACATTGATTGAACGTCCCCAGACTGATCCCTCAAACTATGTCCGTCGTCGTTACTTAGTCTCTTTCAACACTATTCGGGACTGGATCATCTATATGAAGGATCTCAAGGCTGAACAAATCACCTGGTTCTGCAGGTGGCTTGGGAATCATCTCATCCCATGGTTTGCGAGAACTGGGTCCCCTGCCTCTTGCCACCGATCACCCTCTACAACTCGCGCCGAAGCGTGACCATTGCCTTGCTGCCCGAAGACGCGCCGCCACCTGTAAAGTCAAGGTGAGCAGACCCGTTTGGAGGAGGTTCGACCTGGATGGGTTGCGTGTTGGGTCAGGTTGACCCGGGTGTTTATGGTTGGGCTGACTTTGTGGGCTGGTGTTTGCGGGCTGAGTTTGTGGGCTGGGTTTGGCCTGGGCGTGGGCTGAACCAGTTAGGCCCTGGGAGTATTGGGGTTGGGTCTAGTCTTTTGGCCCAGTCCATTTAAAAAAAAAAACATAAAAATCTAGATATATATATAGGGGCTATATAATTCTGAAAATGTAATTTTGAAAAGGAAATAATTTTGGGAAAATAAATAATTTGGGAACATATATATACTTAGTAAATAATAATTTCTGGAAAGGAAATAATGGGTAAATTTTGAATAATTATTGTAAATGCTATTTGGAAAAGAAAGTATATAGGTATATTTATTAATACGAATTTATTTTTAGGAAGTAATTTCGTATGACTAGTTTTTCTGGAAATATAGTTTTCTTAATATAATAATATTTGGTAATTATAATATGGTAAAGAGTTTTATTAAAAATATAATATTTTGGAAAATGCATAAATATACACATGTTATCTTTCTCAGAAAATTATGATGATTATAATTTGGGAAAAATATAAATAAATTATGGAAATATTTTTAAAAGAGTTTTAATTAAAGTATGGTACCGAAATTATATTCGGATATGCGTACGGTATTATATTTTCGGTAAATGGAAATAATAACAGATATGTAACCGGGATGGGTATTTCGCAGTTTTGGCATCATAGTATACCCATTATGTGCATTTATGTGAGTGTATTATTTTGTTGTATAGGTTCGGATGTCGGGCAGTTTCCCGAGGAGCCGACGTCGGACCGGTCATTGTTTCCGGAGTTGAGTAATCGGCCAAGGTGAGGATGGATTTCCTTCAATATGTGCCTGTATTACTCGGTTATTGTGTTTGATGATTATTGCTTTGTTGGATGTTGCACTTGCTGTGGTTTGTTGTGGTTTGGTTCGGGATGTTTATCCCATGGTCTTGATTGTGGTCGGGATGTTTATCGCATGTTAGTTTTTAGGATGTTTATCCTTGCGTCTTTCTGGTTTAAAGTATAATGGAAGTAATATTAAATTGAGATAAGGATGTCGATCCTCGGTTTTGGATGGGATGTCTATCCCGGGATTTTGGTTAGGGATGTTGATCCCTGTGATTTGATTTTGATGACGGTAATATAATTGTCACGTGGTAAGTAGTGGTACGACTCGATGGTTTAAGACTGTTTCGTGGTGGCCAGGACCTGGGTTAAACCACTGTTTTGTGGTGGCCATGACCTGGGTTACTTGTGATAAGCATGTCTATGCTTGGGATGTCTATCCCGTGATTATTTTTGGGATGTCTATCCCTGGGTTCGTATTTTTGGGATGTCGATGCCTGGGTTCTCCGGATTTGGTCTGGCACCTAGAAAGTGTTGATAACCAGGTCTGACCTCTAGCTTATCCGTGACGGGGCCCGGAAAGATAAAATTGGGAATTGGATTTTTATTTGAGTCTTTTGATTTGTTTTATTTTGGTGGTTTTTACCTGTTTTTGGACCTTGAGTTATTATAGTTGCATATTGATTGTCTTTCCTTCATCGGTGAGCCTTTCGGACTCACCCCTCACCTGCGGGCTTTCATCCCATAGGATGAGTTATTTGTGGTACAGGTTTGGTGCATTCCAGACAGGCTGCGGCATTATCCCTTGGACAGGACTCGGATCCATAGTTTGCATCAGTGTCGCATACAGTGTTTTGTGAGTTATTAAGTCTTCCGCTGTGCATTATTTTACTATAGTTGGGCCATTGGGCCGGTTATGATGATTATTGTTGTTATTATTTTGGGCTGTTGAGCCCGTGTTCCTGTTGTATACACTGTATGCTGGGCTTGTTTTGGTTGGTTCGTCACAGTTCCGGCACGTGTTTACTGTGTACGGTAAATACGGGTCGGGGCGTTTCATTTTGGTAGCCGAGCGGGCGTTAGGTCTTGTTGGGCAGTCTTTGTGTGTTGTTGTCCTTGTTTGCATAGTTCGCTCCATTTGTTTATTATTTTATATCATTTTAGTTAGTGCATTATGGATCCAGTCAAGGGACGCCAGCTGTCGCAGAATATACACATAAAAGGTAATGATGCCATAAATAAGCAGAAATATAAATATTATTGATAATACTAATATTTTCATTACAAAGATAAATATTACATTGATATTTTATAAAAATAAAAATACATTTATCGCCTTGGAACGACGTTGACCCGGAAGCTAGTGGGGTCGTTACTTGGATACTGTCGCTCCACGAGAACCACATGCCGCCTGCGATGTTCTGGCCAGGAAGCTCGAACCGGTTTGCTTGAGGGAACCGGAGTGGGATGAGACCGTGATCGTCTTGAGGCTGCCACTGGGTCTCCATAAGAAGAACCATGTTTGGTTTGTATTGGTTCTTCAGGTCCCTCAGAGTACGCGAGAACTCCTGGGAACGCCTTGCGACTCCTCTGCAGTTCCACACCAGTAGTCGGGCCTTTGGCCAAGTTACGGGCAGACGAGTGACTCTGGGCATGCTCTGGGCCGTCATCGAGAGCTGGTAGTAGGTGCCTTGCTCCAGGAAGTGGCAAGTGGACTCCAGGTTGAACTTCTGAAGTCTTTCGGAGATGAAGAACATGATGGAGTTTGTCGATCCGTAGTAGGAGGTCCTCAGAGTGCCATGGTCCTCCAGGAAGAACGTCTCTTCCATGGGAGTGATGAAGAACCGCGACGAGTAGAATTCGTCGATGAAGACTAGACGCGGCATTCTGCCGAGCTCGTTCGGTAGTTCTTCTGGACGCTCGTTGACCATGCTGTAGGCCAGCCAGTTTCTTCTGCCTAGGTTGGCACCTTCGACGAAGAAGACGGATGAGGGAGCAGGCATGTTGTTTCGGGCGTGTTGGTGTTTTGTTTTTCAGAGTTTTGTGGTTTTGGTTGCCTGGATGTTTTGTTGCTTTTAGATGCTTTTGATGATTTACACCTCACCGCTCCGTCTTTTATACTCTTATGGGGAGCGTGTTTATTATTTTCGATTTTCAAGATTTGCTTTTTGAAAATTTGTCGTTGCTTCATTTATTGCTTTGTTACCTTATATGTTTTTCGGCTATAATGCCAGAGTTTTTCAGCCTTTTTCCTTCTCATGATTTTCTTTCGCTCTGGCTACCTTGTCCTTTCTTTTTATGGCTTTTCTATATTTTCCTGCATCTTTTATCACATGCATTCGTGACCGTTGAGGCTAGACTAGTGGGACCACACCTCGAGTAGAGCGCATGTGCGACTAGTTTACAGCTGTTCGGACATCTTGGAGAGATGGGAGACCTGTCAGACGTTTTTGGCTCATGCGGAATTTGTGGACAAGTGGGTACGTTTCTTTCGAGGGACACAGGACGCTCTCGCGATCGTCACCGTTAGCTATGCGTGTCACGTTTCTTGGGTTTGAGGATGTTTACGTCCGATACGAGCACCGATCAAGAAAACGTGTTTTGTTTTAACTTCTTTATATTTTGGTTTGTTAAACGAGATTTAATTTTTAATTTATTTATAATTTATTTTATATTCTTATTAATAATTTTTGTTTTGTTTTGAGATGTTTTATTTTTATGTTTAACATAAGACGTTGTAATACAAGAATTTTGATTTAAAAAGGAAATTTATTTTATTTATTTCATAATAGTTTTACAATGGAGAAGAAGTACTCTATTGAGTTACTTGCTTTTCTAGATCTTTTACAAGTTTTTGGACGTTTTTCATATGAGGGAAGAGTTCCACGCAGGCTAGTTCGATCTGCAACACCGCTGAGCTGATCTTCTTCAGTGAGACGTTCAGCTGCGTCAGTGTCTGCTGTGGAGTGCTACTTTCAGCTATCGCCTTGCCCTTCTTATCCTCAGCTTTCTTGGGAGCACGTTTCTTTTGCCGTTTTGGGGAGACAACCATGTGTTCCTTCAGGCCGATGATGTTCGTCTTGAACTGCTTCTTGGGAGGTTCTTCATCGGAGCTTGTCGGGAAAGCAGTGCCGCCGATGTAGCTGTTGTTCTCGGATTCTGAGGTAGTTCTTGATCTCAGTGGAGAGTCCATGACTGTGTGTGAGTTTGCCAGTCATGAGGTTTGGTTTTTATAGAGGATGAGATGTCGTTTAAGGGTATAAGCGACATAACGTGTTGAGTTTGGACACCTGGCGGAGTGTGCCAGAAGCTTATCGTGGTAGGGCCCACGGATAAGACGGAATTTCGGGGACGAAATTCTTTTTATGGTGGGTAGACTGTAACAACCCGGGTAAAAATTTTGGATTTTTACCGGGACTGTAAAAGTCTTTCTACAGCGATTTACCGGAAGAATTAATCTTGGGTAATTAATTCAAGGTAAATCGAGCGTCGTTTTTTGAAACCGAGAGTTTTCCCGCGCTCGTGATTTTTCCGTGGATTTTTCGGGCCTAAGTTGGTATTTTTTCGGGTTTCGGAATTTCTCTGAAAATCACACCGGAAAATAACTAAGGGGGTATCAGTTATTTTCTGGTCCGGACCGGACTCACTTCAATAATGCAGACAAGCTGCATTATTGAAGGAATCACAGGTTTCACAGTGATTCCACGGTTTTAAAGGAAGAAGAAAGCAGGAAGGGAAAGAGGAGGAGAAGAAAAAGAAAAGGAGAGGAAAAAAAGAGAGAAAAGAAAGAAGAAGAAAGAAAAAAGAGAGAGAGGGAGAGAAAAAAAGAAAGAAAGAAGAAAAAAAGAGAGAAAAGAAGAAAACAGAAGAGAAAAAAAAAAAAGAAAAAGGGGAATTGGAAATCGGAAGAAAAAAAAAAGAAAGGAGAGAAAATTAAAAAAGAAAAGAGGAAGAGGAGGGTCGGCCACCTGAGCCACCCCCGCCACAGCCCGCCATCTCCTCCCTTCTTCTTTTCGCCGCGCGCGGTAGCCACCGCAGGCAGAGCCGCCCTCGCCTCCTCTTTGCCGTCGTGCTCGCGACCCACTGCCGCCACAATGCCACCAACAGCGCCACGACCGCCGCCCGAGTTCGTCACCTCCCTACCGTAGACGACCGCCGCTCCAGCAGCTGCGAAGCCGGTCCTCTTCCGTCGTCGCCTCTTGCCACCGATCTCCCTCTGCAACTCGCGCCGAAGTGTGACCGTTGCCTTGCTGCCCGAAGACGCGCCGCCACCTGTGAAGCCAAGGTGAGCAGACCCGTTTGGAGGAGGTTTGACCCGGATGGGTTGCGTGTTGGGTCGGGTTGACCCGGGTGTTTATGGTTGGGCTGAGTTTGTGGGATGGTGTTTGCGGGCAGAGTTTGTGGGCTGGGTTTGGCCTGGGCGTGGGATGAACCAGTTGGGCCCTAGGAGTATTGAGGTTGGGTCTAGTCTTTTGGCCCAGTCCGTTTTAAAAAAAAAAAACATAAAAATTTGGATATATATATAGGGGCTATACAATTCTGAAAATGTAATTTTGAAAAGGAAATAATTTTGGGAAAATAAATAATTTGGGAACATATATATACTTAGTAAATAATAATTTCTGGGAAGGAAATAATGGGTAAATTTTGAATAATTACTGTAAATGCTATTTGGAAAAGAAAGTATGTAGGTATATTTATTAATACGAATTTATTTTTAGGAAGTAATTTCATATGACTAGTTTTTCTGGAAATATAGTTTTCTTAATATAATAATATTTGGTAACTATAATATGGTAAATAGTTTTATTAAAAATATAATATTTTGGAAAATACATAAATATACACATGTTATCTTTCTCAGAAAATTATGATGATTATAATTTGGGAAAATATAAATAAATTATGGAAATATTTTTAAAAGAGTTTTAATTAAAGTATGGTACTGAAATTATATTCGGATATACATACGGTATTCTATTTTCGGTAAATGGAAATAATAACAGATATGTAACCGGGATGGGTATTTCACAGTTTTGGCATCATAGTATACCCATTATGTGCATTTATGTGAGTGTATTGTTTTGTTGTATAGGTTCGGATGTCGGGCAGTTTCCCGAGGAGCCGACGTCGGACCGGTCATTGTTTCCAGAGTTGAGTAATCGGCCAAGGTGAGGATGGATTTCCTTCAATATGTGCCTGTATTACTCGGTTATTGTGTTTGATGATTATTGCTTTGTTGGATGTTGCACTTGCTGTGGTTTGGTTCGGGATGTTTATCCCATGGTCTTGATTGTGGTCGGGATGTTTATCCCATGTTGGTTTTTAGGATGTTTATCCTTGCGTCTTTCTGGTTTAAAGTATAATGGAAGTAATAATAAATTGAGATAAGGATGTTGATCCTCGGTTTTGGATGGGATGTCTATCCCGGAATTTTGGTTAGGGATGTTGATCTCTGTGATTTGATTTTGATGACGGTAATATAATTGTCACGTGGTAAGTAGTGGTACAACTCGATGGTTTAAGACTATTTCATGGTGGCCATGACCTGGGTTACTTGTGATAAGCATCCCGTGATTATTTTTGGGATGTCTATCCCTGGGTTCGTATTTTTGGGATGTCGATCCCTGGGTTCTCCGGATTTGGTCTGGCACCCGGAATGTGTTGATAACCAGGTCTGACCTCTAGCTTATCCGTGACGGGGCTCGGAAAGATAAAATTGGGAATTGGATTTTTATTTGAGTCTTTTGATTTGTTTTATTTTGGTGGTTTTTACCTGTTTTTGGACCTTGAGTTATTATAGTTGCATATTGATTGTCTTTCCTTCATCGGTGAGCACTTCGGACTCACCCCTCACCTGCGGGCTTTCATCCCGTAGGATGAGTTATTTGTGGTACAGGTTTGGTGCATTCTAGACAGGCTGCGGCGTTATCCCTTGGACAGGACTCGGATTCATAGTTTGCATCAGTGTCGCATACAGTGTTTTGTGAGTTATTAAGTCTTCCGCTGTGCATTGTTTTACTATAGTTGGGCCATTGGGCCGGTTATGATGATTATTGTTGTTATTATTTTGGGCTGTTGAGCCCGTGTTCCTGTTGTATACACTGTATGCTGGGCTTATTTTGGTTGGGTCGTCACAGTTCCGGCACGTGTTTACTGTGTACGGTAAATACGGGTCGGGGCGTTTCAGTCTGGGTCACATGCCCCTATGCCATCTTTTTGGACTCCCTAGTAGGTTATCTATGGCTCTTGTGCTTCCGGGTTCTCTAGTGTGTTTGAAGGAAGTTGGGTGTGTCATGCCTCTTGAGACATACAAACCAAAAGTGGGGGTGTGATGCCCCTAACATCTCATCATGGTTTTAGAGATGAGGTTCTGGCGAGCCCTTAGTACAAGCTTTTCAAAGCCAATGGGAACTATCCTCTTAATTCCAGATTTTCAGAGAATCGAGACAATGAATATCAAAAAAGAGTAATTCAAATAATGTATCTCATTACTCGGGACTCAAAAATATGCATGCAGGGTTTTATTTCAGAGGAAAGGCCGTTCCGGGGCGTGGGCTCGTAAAAAATCGAGGTGGGACCAAGAGACAGAGGCGGCAGTCATTCGAGGAAGCCCGCCAAAACCTGGTGGTCATGTGGGGATGAGCGCCAGGACTTGGCGGTCTTCTCGTGATGTCCACCAGAACTTGGCGGTCTTCTCGTGATGTCCACCGGCCCTATTTCAGGTTTAAACCCCCCCCCCCCCCCCCCCCCCCCCCCCCCCCNCTCCTCCCAATTCTCATCCATGGCATCATCATCATCAAATCCTTCCAAATCGCAGAAAGAGACTATTAGGAAATATCGTCCCAAATCCAACCCAGAGGAGAACCCAAGTTTGTTATTGAAATCTCCTAGTAGGCACATCTCCACCCAACTCCACAAGGTTCAAGTAAATGATTTCTTCACCAAGAAACCCATTGAATTCCATTCTTGATTGAACTTTGAGTTTATGCCCTTATGCCTCTTGAATATGAATTTGTGTGATGCATGTTGTGTTTTGATGCTTTAAAAGATGCTCCTAGGATGTTTATAAGGCCTTCCTATATGCCTATCTTGTGAATTAAACACAAGAAATCACAAATTGAGGTTTTGCCCAAATTGGGGGTTTAGGGTTCTTGGTGAAATTTGGGGATTTTGGGTGTTTCTGGTGTTGTTTGGTCATTGCGAGTGCATAAGATTGACGTTGGGTGACTGGGTATTAATGGGCTTGTCCCAATTTTAAACTTCGTCGGGGCAGATTTTTTGTGATTTTCTTGCGTTTTGACCCGCAAATGAAACTGTGCTATGATGTTTGAATGCATGATGCAAGTGTGTAATCCCATCCCCATGATGTATTTCTTGATATATGCGGTCTTGGTTTGGTCGTGGCGAACCCGGGTTGACCTGTGTATTGACTTCTTTTGGTGTATCTACACAGAATCCGAAGGATAGGCAGCGAAATCACGCCGGGGCTAATGCAAGCCATCTCATCCTTGAACATGTGAGGAAGGACAGGCCTGTTGGAGAGATTATTGAGAGGGTTGGGTTGTGGGACTTCTTTCGCATGTTCTGAGGAGACAGAGTCGACCTGCAGGCTGTATCGGCTTTGGGCGAGAGATGGTGGGTTACCACCAATACCTTCCACTTTGCTTGTGGTGAGATGACTATGACTCCTTCGAATTTTACTCACATTACCGGGCTATTGTTCCAAGGCGATCAGGTCATCTTTGATCAGCTGCTAGGCCACGATCGTTTTCAGGAGTTGGTGGGACTTGTCCCTGACTGGGTCCGCACATGTGAGGTATCTTTTACGTGGCTACAGAATGCCTTATTGGATCCTCAGTATCCTAGGACGGCTGAGTAGAGAGCTCGAGGCTTGATAGTGGTGAGCTTTAGTAGATCCCTCTTTGCTTCCGACAGTGAGCGGGTTCGGTGCGATCTATTGGCGTCGTTTGTCCACCTGGACAGACCGCGGATTGATTGGGCTTCGGCCGGTTTCGCGAATGCCTACCGGGAGATGTGCAACTTTTCTCGGGTTACCGCCAAGTACTTCTATGGTTCGGCCTGGATTTGGGAGATATGCCTTTTTACCCTTGTTCCTTTTTACCATTTCTGTTTGCTTCTTCATCTGTCTATTTACTTGAATGACCTTGGTAGGTGTGGGGCCAAGAGTATCTTGGACTGTCTGCCCCGGAGCTGCCAGCTGGTGAGAGGTCTTGGCCAGTTTCTCTCCGTTGGGGCTCCCCAAGTCGCGGGACTAGGGAAAATGCCCATGACCGAGTACAGGCCCGTCACTACATAGATCACATCGCCATGTCGGGCAAGGTATTATTTTCTTACTTCTTGTTTCAAAACGAATACCTTTGTGGTGGCATTGCCTTACTGAACATTTGTTGGCAGATCCAGTTTGCTCCTTTTGTGGCCTATCAAGACATATTAGAGAGGAATGATTCCATGACTCTAGTGATGGATCATTGTCGGTGCTTGATAGGGTACCGTGATATGATGGTGTGGTACCTCGGAGACCGTGTCTGTGCTCAGACCATTGAGCTGCCATGTATACCGTCTGATCCGCCACTTTCTATGCGGGACGTCAATGATCGGGATGAGGTTCCCGAGGGTGACCGCTTGGTCTGGCATGCTGATGACCTGACCCGTCCAGACGACTATTCTACCTTCGTCAGCGAGTTCCTGATGTCCCCTTTCACTACCCCGGAGGCTGGGGGATCGGTGACTAGTGCTGGTCCCTCCCGTCAGAGTTCCGCCCCTCGGAGGAGGAGGGGTGTTGGGGCACCTTCTTCTACATCTGGTCCCGTTCTCCCAGCATGCGAAGCCGACTATGAGACCTTTGATGACTCAAATAGGCGCTGTTGGGTACCCGTTTTCGAAGACCTTCCTCCCGATTTTCCTCCGTTTCCGGCCGACATTACTACGGTATCATCTTGATCACTACCTCCCAAGTACCTCCTTTCTTCCCTTCTTTTGTAGCTTGACTGATTTTCTTTGCATGAATAGGTTTCGGCCACTGAGGTTTCTCGACTTTGGACACTGCTAGGGCTGGCCAAGGCGACCCTGACGGCCTAGGCCATCCGGGTACGGGAGTTGACTTCCTGTGTGAGAGAGGGATGTGCTCGCCCCGTGCCATCTTCCAGAGATCCCCGTCCTTCTGGGCCTTCGGTACCACCTTTTCCCCTCGGCCGATTCCTCACCCCACTGATCCTACCTCGGGTGATTCCGAGGATACTATATAGGAGCACACTAGGCCTGTTTGCCAAACCCGGAGTAAGAAGAGACGGTCTTGATCGATGCATGCATGACCTATCATCTAGATGATTGTACTTTGATGGACTATCCTTTCTTTTGTATGCATGCATGTGTCCTATGTTCTAGACTCAAGTATCTGGATGGGATTTACTCTTTATGAATGCATGTTTATTTCTCCTACTCTCGAAATGCAATTATGTATGAAATTTAAAAGATCGCCGAATCGTGTGTCGTGAGTACCGGGATAAGTCAGGTATTAGGTTTGAAAGATTTGCACAAAGTCGCCCAAAGCACCTACTTCTCTTTGTTGGGTTTACCAATGAGAATTATTTCAAGCAAGGATTTCCATGAACATGAGCGTGCCCCGAGTCTCCCCAAACACCATTTGGCCTTAACTTTTGCCTAGGTCGCCCTTTCGGGTTTTCAACCTAGTAGGCATGTCCTAACTTTTGCCTAGATCGCCCTTTCGGGTTTTCAATCTAGCGGACTAGTCCCCCTCTCTCTCCCTTTTTTTTTTTTACTTTCTTCCTCTAAAGGTGGTGGTCAAAACTTACTCAGGTGATGGCGAGTCCCAAGTCTTTTCATCTCGTGGTGACACTTTTCGGTGATATCTCAATCTTGGCCCTTCCTTGGCTTGACAACATGACCCAAAAAATCTAAGGACACTACCCTTGTGCACTAGGAGGAGATCTCTTCAGTAGGTGGAATCCAAACCTAAACCTTATCATCTTTTACCAACTTAGCTTAGCAACCAAGCTTTATTTAGACCGGGCTCTTTTAATAAGTTACCTACGTACCAGAAAATAATGTTCATCATTTTTTCAAATCACATAGAAGTGCTTTTCTTGAGAAAATTTTAAATGGCACGTTGGTTGTGGGTACAAATTTCTTTTTATCCCCTTTTTTTTCTCTTTTTTTTCCTTTTTTTTCTTTTCCCTTTTTTTCCCTTTTTTCCTTTTTTTCTTTTTTTTCTTTTTTTTTTCGGGAGAGATGACCCTACAAGCCAGGCTTATTACTTCTAGAAAAAGCATTTGATTCGAAACAGATTTGATTTACTGGATCAAGTCTCCGTAGTTCATTCTATGGTTCCCAAACCAAGTTGATAAATTTTGATAAGACTTAAGACATCATCTTCATAAATGAGGGGATAAGAACATCCATTACATGAGTACTAAATAAAAGATATTAATTAAAGACAAACGACATTGACTCTTCGAGGTGAAGTTAACATGGGTAGACTTCAGCCCTCTTTTATTTTGAGAACATACAGAAAACAGACTCGACATTTTAAGACTCCTAAGACTTCTTATCCTCCCCATCAGCTGTTCTAAGCATCCTTTTCCATCACCCATTCGATCTTATCTGGGTACACAAGCTTTCTTTGTGGGACCATAGTGACGGTTTCCTTCGGTTCATCACGTTGGACTTCAATCATCATTGTCTCATCCCCTACCCCTTGGTTGTCTTGATCTTCCTTATTGGTCATCATGTCATCATGCAATTTTGAATATTCCTCGGACCTTGTGGCATCACCCCAATCATCCCACTTGCTTTTCCTCAACTCTTGGATGCATTCCTAGAGACTCTCTTTAGCCTTGACGCTTTCTCGAGTGAGTGCGGCATTCCGGAGTTGGATGCCCCTCATCACATCTTCAACAAGTGCATACTGTCCCATGGCATTCTGAATTGCTTCATGGCTACCTGGGCAAATGGTTGGCCGAGTAAGACCCCACGGAGGATTGTTTCCTCTAATTTTCCCATCAAAGTTCGGAAAGTTGATTGTACCTCTTTCTCTTGTTGGAGACTCCGGTCTTCATAAATCGGAAAATCATCCTCCATCAACTCCTCTTTTGGGTTCATTCTTACGTCGGTAGCACCCCCTGACTGGTTAGCATGCTCATTGCTCATAGTTCCTTTTGACTGTCAAAGGTGAAGAGGTGGGTTTTAGTGCCTTGCTCAAATGGGTTTAACAGAGAGGCTAGAAACAAACGGATGGATAGGATGTTGACTGAATCTTGATTCGACATGCTATCTTTTCTAAAACTCAATGCAAAATGACATGTATTATGTAATCCTAACTTCTCAAATTCATAGGGCAATTGGGCTTCTACTCAAATTGTCATAATGAACTTCCCATGGGTTTTGGTAAACCACTGCTTGAAAACATGAAATCTCTTTCCTCTTAATAGCCATGGATGATTCCTCTCCTTTCCTCCTCTTTCAAATCCTCATATATGCATGAATTCAAATCCCGAAATAACAAGATACAACACATATGTACCATGTACTAAACCCCATATAAATGCACGCACCATTTATTGATTTATAATGCATGAGATGCTCAAGGTATGCAACTGGTTGGGGGCCAAAAGATTGCCGCTAGGGAATAGGTTGACCTACTCACATGTGATAAAGGATATCGCCTGAGGTCCAAGGCCAATTAATCCCCATCATTGCTAAGCATCGAGAAACGGGTTCACTCAAACCACTATCGCTTAAGGAAAGCATGTAGCGGATTTGGATTCCCTCGCCCTCTTAAGGTAAAGGCTTCACATTAATTGTCATGAATGCAAGGCACTTATGATGACAAGTAAGAGGCACACAAGATTCCCTAGTGGAGTCGCCAACTGTGAATACCCGACCCAAAATCATTTGGGCCAATATTATTGGAGTCGCCACCCAAGTTTTATTAAGGACAAAACTTGGGAAAAACCTTAATATGACTCCTTTAGGCTACATGGTCATGGCGAACCAAAGTTATAGGATCGGGGGTTCGTCACAGATAGGAAGGTGTTAGGCACCCATCCGTGTTGGGTCAAGACTATTTACAATTATAAAATGCAAGTGTGCCTGGTGCAAGTGTGCATGTGTGGAAAATAAAGAGAAGGAGAGAAGAAGAAGATTTGGCTTGCATCCCGTTGTAAGACCGAGACTACCTACGTACCCCAGTGATCGGGGTCAAAGCCACGTAGTTCTAAACATGGCGCAAATCGGCCACTTACATCATCAAAAGCATCAGTATATAATCAACAAAGATAAATCAAAAGAGGGTTAGTGTTACCTCTTGTAGCCCTCCTCTAGCTCCTTGTAATAGGTTGAGTTCTACACCCACCTTCTTGCCGCTTCTAAGCTCTATGTTTGATCCTCTTCTTGACCCCTCCTTGCTGGACTACTGCTAAAGCCTCCCACGAAGTTCCTCTAGAGTTTCTGCCTAAAAAATGTATTTCTAGGCTTAGAGAAGTAGAGTTTTTCCAAGAACTCAAGGCTTATAGGTGTATATATGACAAAAGTTTGTATTCCTCTGAAATGTGTGTGAGGAGTCCTATTTATAGTGCTCTAGGAAGCCTAGGGGCGTGGACCTGCTTAATGGTGAAGATTATCTCTGAAAATCTGGTCCAAAACCGCGTAGGATCGAAATTAAAAACAAAATCGGAGATTTGGGCGAATCTGGGAGGACACGACCGCCCTTGCCGGCGGTCATCCACTGCTTGACCGCCAGTGCCGGCGGTCTTGAGTGGATGCCCGCCAGCACCTGGCGGTCGTTGCAAGATGACCGCCGGTTGCCCCGCGTGTCACCCGTTCTTTCCATTTTCGGACCCCCAATCCCCCTAATTCAGCCCTGATTTGATCGTACCGCGTAATTAACCCTTAATCAACCCTGAATCACTCCATTACTTGATTATCACTCCCCCTAAATCATTCTATAACAGATTAATTACACCTTAATGCCTATTTCATACTAAATCATGCCAAAAATAACATTTCTACATAAATGATGATTTAACTCTGATTTTTCGTGAAAATCAGAGCTAAAATTAACCTGCAAGAAATGTGTTAATGGGCTGGGTAAACTCTGGAGAATCAATTTACTTGGACCCCTTAAACCCATTCCTAACTCAAAAATGAATCATCATATAACGGAATTAAAAACAACTGAAAGTGCCCAAGCAATAAAATGAAATGTACCTTAATTCTACTAAATTAAATTATTATCATGCCCTGACTTAAAATCAAATCTTCTCATTAACCTCAAGTTAAGCATGTTTGGAATCTAACTTTTAGCAAAACATTCGTGGGTCAAATTTCGGTGTTCACAGGAGGCTAAATGCCCCAATTTAGGAAACTTCTGCAGCGGGCACAGCTCGGAATTTTGAAGATTACTGGAAAGCTAAACATCAAAATTGAGTGAAACTAATTAGAGATGAAACTAGACTTCCAAATTTTTCCAAGGAAATAAAATTCATACTTTTTGGACGTGTCTATAAGGAGCAGCAATTATTTCAATCCAACCCAAGATGTAGATTTTCCAGCACCGACTTAGGCCTGATAACTTGAGCCACAAAAATCCAATTGAGAAGAACTTTATATGGGCAAAAAGCGGAGAGAATTTTCTAAAACTTTGTAGAAGATCCCAACACTCAATTTGGACATCTTCTAGTCGAAAAGTAGCGTATAAATTACGGGTTAGAAAACAGGAAAAGTTCCGACTTGGAGTGCAAGTCAAGAATTTTATTTCCAAGTTGATCTAGGAGCTCCAAACTGACTTATGGACGAATTGGGCACTGTAAATAGGGTCCTAGTGTTCCCATATAAAGGGGCTAAGGTTATGAAGTGGTGGCGAGACGCTTAATTGACCGAATTTTCTCCCAACACACACCCTTAAGCCCAATAGCTTGGAAAAACACTCCCAAATCGTTTTGTCAATTCCTTTAGCCTATTACTCTTAGATATCACGTGGATTTTTTTGTTAGCTGTGTTCTATTGTTAGTCTTTGCAGAGAAGGAGGCGATTCAAAGGGCATTGAAGCAAGAAAACGCAATCCGGAGGCGAAAAGACGGTGAACCAGTGTAGAAGGAGCTCCAGCGGGCAGTCTTGGTAAATCGACGATATCTGAAGCTCTAAACGCTAGTTTGATGCGATCTTGGTGTCCTTGGAAAAATAAGAAGAAGACCTACAACTTTTCAATTGACGATAAGATCTGAATCGACAGTTTTCTTTATTATAATCTCGCTTGGTGCCCTTGGAACGACATGTTGTTCGGCTTAGCCGGCCAAACCCTAGCCCATCTCTTTTCTTTTCTTTTCTTTTCTTCTCGTTTCTCTCTTTTCTTCTTTTCGCCGCTCACCCCTTCTCTCTCTCGTTATCTCTCAAACTCGCATCACTCTTCTCTCTTGGAAACCATCACCGTCGCCACCATCTTTATCTTCTTCCCTCAAGTACATCCACACACCACCGTCGTCTTTTGGTGTTGAACCATCGCCGCTGCATCGTGTGAAGAGGGTGGTTCCGAGGCACTGTGTCTTGGCAGAAATTGCAAGGATGAAGCTAGAGTTGTCGCCGCCGCCTCCATCGGTAAGCCTTCGGTTCTTCTCCCTCTTTCCCCTTTTCCTTTTTGAATCTCTGGTTGTATGGGTAGTTGTTTAACCCGATTTGGGTTTTTTTGTATGGGTGGTTCGGTGCTGTTGCCGATTTGGTTTTTAATCGGGCCTCGTGCTTGTGGTGGCTTGTCGTGGTGTTGTGGTGGTGTTGTAGTGGCGGGTTGATCTTGTGGTTGTTCTGTAGCTGGTGTGTGTTGTTGAGACCAGGCTCGAGTTGCCGGGATGTAGCCGTTGCAGGTTGTCTTTGGCAGAAGAGTTCACTTTTTGGTTTCTGGCAGCAAGCAGTTAGGCTCGGGTTCGGTGGTCTTGGGGTAGTTTTGAGGCCCTTGGTGTGTGGTTTAGTCCCTCCGTGCACTGAATTCAAATTCGGTAAGAACCCGACACTTTGAACTTGATTTTGTTTCATGGGTAGTGCACTATGGATTTTGGTTGAGCCGTGGCTGATGGACGATTGTTGGATTACCGAATTTGGCAGTTTATTGGAGGGGTGTGTTCCTGGTTGCTCTGTGTGTTTTTTCGGCGAGACGGTTTGTGATTTTGGCATTAAATGGTAAATTTCTGGATGTAGTAATGTGATTAAGTTCTGTACACAGCATGTACTATTATTTTTGGATTGGGATATGTACTAAATTATACAAAGTAAAAACTGAGAGTGGGGAGTGAATGGCACGTGGCTGGTTTGTCCAACGCAGGTAGAACCTTTATGACGATAACTCGAGCTCGGGTAAAGCCCTTAAACAAGAGTTAGACAAAGTCGGGTCCAGGCCCAGTAATAAAATGTTATGACCCAATATAATAATTGGACTTAATATAAGTGGGCTTTGAGCCCAAGGACATGTGTGGGTTCTATAACGGATTTGATGGTTTGGGCTTTAGGCCCAAAGATGATGGGGGCTTTGGCCCAATTGATATTTCGACTTAGTTGGGCTTTAAGCCTGTGAACCTTAGGCCCATGACATGGAGGCCTAGTTTCGTGAGAGGATGTAGATTGGTGGGCTTGGTCCGTGAACCTTATAACATATTAGACGGACTGGATTTATCATCGGATGCATTCCACGAGCATGCATGTTTTATTTTTTTTTGAACATCTTTGTGAGATATGGTGTCTATGTGTATAGGCACGAGACATAACTGAGGAGCGGCAAGGACTAGTGGTGGACAGGCAGAGCGCCATCATAATTGAGGTGACTCTATAAGACTTATGTACTTGTATGCGAATACTTGTTGGTATGGTTAGGTAGCACTGTTTGCTGAGTATGTTGCATGTTATTAACTGTGTTGTGTACCTGTTTGCTTACATGCTATAATGCTATGTTAAACATCTATGAGCTGTATTGCCATGTTAATCACCTATGAGCAGTTATTGCCATGTTTATGATATGTGTTGTTTGCTATATCATGTATAACTTGAGCCATAGGCTCTACTTAAGAAAAATTTTGTAATGGTATACAACCAGTATACAACTCTGAGAATCAGTTATACAACTTCATTATTGGTAATATAATGTACCTGGATAACAAACATTCTACTGTGGGGCTGTTGATTGGTAGCACCGAGTGGGAGAGTGGGTACCCCTCGGGATTTGAGATGGTTAAAAATAGAGAGTTTAGAGATGGTGCCTTGGGGATTAGATGGATGCGCCCTTTGGTTAGCTTAGTACTGAGAGCATCCCTCAGAGAGGTGCCGCCAAGGGGAAAGTGGGTGTACCCCTTGGTTATTTTATACTTGATCTTGGTATGCACTGAGTGCACCCCTCAGAGAGCCGTCGGCCACCTGAGGTATTTCAGTGGTTAGTTTTGTTTTGGATCTTACCCTTTCCGATGAGAAAGTATTTTGGGTTGAGCCCTGGACTGATCAGTCGCTACCGTATCCGACGCACATAGTAGAGGGTCCTTAACAATAAAATAAGAAAGATTACAATAAAATAATTCACATAACTTTTGTATGTGTGGTATTTGACACGTGTTGATCGTGTGTGTATACTTGTGTTCGTGGAATTACTCACCCTACGAGCCTGTCTTCGCTTGCCTGTATGTTTGTCTTATATTGTACATTGAGTAAGCAACTCATATAAATCGCCACCGTGGTTTTACAGATCCATAGTAGCTTACTGACAGTTTTCTTCCACATCGAGTTCCAGACTTTTCCTCTCAGCAGGTAGCCGTGTTTCCTTCCTGCGCGGATCCATAGTTTGACACTACATGTGTTTGCACTTGTCATTGACTTATTATTCATTTTCCGCTGCACTTTTACTTTCGGGATGTTGTTTGGGTTTACTTGATTTGGTCATTATTTTCCGTTGTTTGCCGGTGTTTATTCTGGCTGGTTGAGCCTGGTTATACTTTGGATCTTTTACATCCCGATGTTTATTTGTGTTGGATATTTTTATTTGGGATTTTGAGATGATGTTTTACATAAAGTTTTGGCATCCCTGGACACAAGGGTATTTTAGTCATTTCATATTTATTTATGTTTTGTATATTTATTTCTGGGATGCGATCGTTTCAGATTCGGCCTTTTTCTTTATAATAATTGCGTTGGAATTCGACGGACAGATTCTGTCTAAAAGCTAAGGTAAGTGCCCTAAACCCTTCTTTGATTTCGAATCTTGCTGCTTCCTATTGATTTGATAATTTGGCGATGTTATGATGTTTGCTGTTGCTATGATGATGATTTGTGTGGATGAACTATTAGAACTATGTGGCTTTGAACCCGGTCACACGGGTACGTAGGTAGTCTCAGTCTGAAAACGGGATGCAAGCCAAATTGTGTGTTTCTTTTCTTTTATGTTGTCATGATGTTGCTGTTGTGTTGTTGTGTAACAGCCCGGGTAAAAATTTATATTTTTACCGGACTGTAAAATGCTTGGCACAGTAATATATCATGTAAAATAATCTTGGGAAGTATTTTATGATAAACCGAAATCAGATTCCAATCCCGAGTCTCGAACCATACTTCAGATATTTTACGGAATTTTCCGGAGTGGGTAGACCGTAAAAAGACGATTATACCCCTA
>JAKUCV010004965.1:12229-94712 GCA_028386065.3 Turnera subulata
TACGGTTTAAGTATATGTATACTTGCTTATGGATTTTACCCGGTGAGCACTTCGGACTCACCCCTCGCCTGCGCGACCTGGTCGCGTAGATTGATTGTGCGTAGCTCAGGTACGTTCGAGGCAAGCTGTGGCGCACCCTCTGCCAGGCCCGGATCCATCCTGCGTTGCATTATGTCCATATCATTATCTATTATTGTGTTGTATTAAGACTTCCGCTGCCTGCTGTTTATAACACTATGGATTGATGCTTGTAGTAATAATGTTCCCGTATCGGGACAGGTACGATTGATGTATTATGTACTTTTAATCTGTTGGATGCGATATTTACCGCTGTGGTTGTTGTAATAGTATGTGGTCCCACGTGTTTACTGTGAATAACGGTAAATACGGATCGGGGCGTTTCATAAGGGCATTTTCGTATTTCTATTTAGCAAAATTTGGGACTTCGTGCTTTTATATATAGTATAGATAGATTTTAGTTTGTGTCTTTATCAGAATGAAAATCCACGAATCATGAGTCTGGTTTCTGGACATCCAATCCTTCCTTATACGATATATCAACATAACAAAGCAAATCACAATCGAGTATTATTGTGTACAAACAACGTTGAGCTTGATTTACAAGCGTTTTTGTCTGAGCTATGATTGCCTTTCCTGGATACTAGTAGTACAAACAACAAGAAATTAACAAACCATTTTCAGCGACCTGCAATCTTTATTTCTTGTGCTGTGGAAGAATTACCTCACCAAGGGAGTTAGTCCAGTATTCACTCGAGGAGACATCAATTCAGCTGAATCTTTTGATTGAGAAGTGTCCTCCTCCCTTGTTAGTGATGCAAAACACTCGTTCAATTCTATGACTACCTGATTCATGGTAGGCCTGTCAGCAGGAGAACTTGATAAACAACTCAATGCCAATTCCACTACCCTCCACCCAGAATTAACGTCATAGCTACCGTACAGCTTTGGATCAATGATGCTTCTTATATCACCCCTTCCAATCGCAGAACGGACCCAGTCACTTATATGAACAGTCTTGTCATTGCTTTTCTCGATTACAGATCTGCTTGTAATTATCTCCAGTAGAACCACTCCAAAGCTATACACATCACTTTTTTCAGTCAACCAGTTTGTCCTCCAGTAGCTGCAACAAAGAGATATGAAATATACTAACGCTTACTAATGAATCGTAATCAGACTGAGGTTAAGGATGGTTAATTTTTTTTGCTCTAAAGGCTACAGGTAGTTGAGTCCTTCCCCAAAAGACGAACTCAGTACCACTCGAGTTACAGCTCATTGGTTAATAGAATGGAATTATCATATGTCAGACACTTATTCTTGTTGAGTGCAGCAAAGAAAGTGAGAATTCTTGATTATTTCTGTTTGAAAAGGAAGGAAAAAGAAAAAAAATTCTTACTCAGGATCAAGGTATCCGGGAGTGCCGGCAGCAACTGTAGACACATGACTCTCACTTTCAAGTGGAAAAGTTCTTGACAGTCCAAAATCAGATAGCTTGGCTTGAAATTTTTCATTTAACAAAATATTTGGAGTCTTCACGTCCCTGTGTATGATTGGAGGCTTGCAACCATTGTGCAGATACTCCAGTCCTATATTTAAAGTACCATAATAATATGCTATATGCGTTAGTCAATTTTGTTATGATCCAGATAAATAAAATTTGTGAAAAGTTCATCACTATCCAAATCACAAGCTTGTTCACCTTGAGCAGCCTCAACGGCTATTCTGATTCTCGCCTCCCAATTTAAGGTATGTGGGTAGGCACCTGCATCCATTAGAGATCTGTCATTTCAGGGAACAGAAATTGTATATGGAGCCATAAGTAAGATATGGCAACAGAAACAATATCCAAGCAAGCATGAACATGCCTGAAAGATGCTGTTTTAAGTTTCCATTAGCCATGTACTCGTATATAAGTGCCAAGTGGACCCCTTCATTGCAGTATCCAATAAGACTGGTCAGGTTTCTGTGATGAACTCTCAGCAGAAGTTTGACCTGTAAAATTGGAAGAGAACATGTATCATTGTTACAACACAGACGAAATAGTAGGTTATGAGCAGATGCAATCACTCGCAATCTTCCTCACATGAGAAAAAGAAGAAAATATTACTACTCCTAGTTTCTATTATTGGGTTTCAATTAAAAAGCTGTACTTGCCTCTGCCTGAAACTCTTTATACCCTTGAGCTGAGGATTGAGAGAGCATCTTTACAGCCACTTGAGTGCCATCCAGGAAGCCGTAGTATACTATTCCAAATCCTCCCTTTCCCAGGATTTTCTCAAAGTTGTTGGTAATTGTTAGGACCTCAGAGTAAGTGAACTGTCGTCTCTTGACCTCCAGGGCCTCATCTGCGTCGCTGGTTCTCATTTCTACCTTCCCGGCTGCAAAAATATAATTGGTTCATTGAGATAAACATTCTTCTGAGAAATGCTATTTATGAAGGGTTCTTCAAATTTGCACGGAGGCAGAACTTGTCCTAAGCATTTGTATACCTATACTTACCACTTGAGGTCATAAATCGTTGCTTTCTTCTTTTAGATGTGCTTAGTGCCAGTACAAAGACAGCAACCAGGACAAACACTCCAGCAATGGGTGCCGCTACTTTAACTACAGTGTTTTTGTTCTTTTTTGTGCAGGAAACCGATGGGCAGAGGCCAGGATTGCCGTCAACTCTTGTGTCAAGGATTCAAAAACCCAGCAGTGACAGTAAGAAATTTTAGTCTGATTTCTGCAACAAGCATACATCTTTTCTGGCAAATTATGGCACTACTCTACTATGTCATGCCTAAACTTTTGAGGAAGCATTTGAGATAATAGGTCATGCTCACTAGTAACATACATTAGTTATCATTAAACGCATCATTACTTGGTATCAGATAGAAAATAATCACCTTAGTGACAGCGAACCACTTTGTGATCTTGCGTAGAGGTCACCAGGAATATTTCCCGTGAGATTGTTTCCGGACAGATCTCTGGTGGGGCATGGGAAATAGATAATAGCAGCATTTTAGACATGGTATTAACTTGAAACCTGGTGTTCACTTTAATAACAATTATCTTACAGGACTTTTAAGGACTGCATCTCAGAAAAAAAGCGAGGCACATGTCCCGTCAGGTTGTTGTTTGATAAGTCCCTGCCGTTGTAATAAAAACTGTTAGCAACTTTTCCATCACGAATTTAATCAACTCTTCTTCTCAAGATACTTACAGAGACTCCAGTAACTTCAGGTTAGCTAACTCTGAAGTTATCTCCCCCAGCAATCCCCATGAGGACAGATTCCTTGTCATATGAAGGGAATTAAATTCTTAATGAACAACGAGTAAGGAATTATAGATCAAAATAGGTCATTGGTCAAGGTATCCCAAGAACATAAACTTACAAGGATGTGATTCTGGGAGCAGCACCGTAGCTGCAATTAAGCCCCTCCCAGACAAACTCTTCCGGGGCACAGGGATCTCCCTGCCAGTTTCTTGAGATTCCATAGGTTGACTTAATATTTACGATAGCATCAACTGGTATACAGGCAAAAGTTTTTACAATTAAGCATATACTTGATATAAGTGAACAAAGATCAATAAACAAACAAATGAAACGTACCATCTCCTTGATCTGTTGGGGATTGCTTTAGGTCTACTAAATAAAAAGCTTCAAGCGCATTAAGAAGAGGGGGCAGAGTAGAATTCCCAACTTTATAGATGGAAATCACGTTTGTTTGATTACTAGCGGCTGATGTGGAATAAGCTGTGGTTGTGTACAAGTAGTTAGGTGAAACTGGTCCTGCCCAGGGCTGTCCATTCAGGGACACATTGAAAATACGGGACTGGTTGGCTTCAAGCTTTACAATTTCAGCGAAGTGCATGTAATAATACATTGCCATACTCTTATTCTGAGGGTTATCTATATTAATGACAATAGGCTCGCTATCATTCGTTGGTGTGGCTGCTGTACTCATCACAGCTGAGGGTGGCTGGAAACTGTTGTGACCTTCGTAATCAACTGTCTGTGAGGTATTCAAAATTGACCATCTCTCGTAATTTAATGGTAACCAGATGCGGTCAAAAATATCATCTGGATACCTGAGGCATGTAGTGGCAAAATAAGTCAGGGTACTGTACCTTTTCATGCACTGATAACGGAAAAGAAAAAGGTGTGGGGTTAAAAAGGCTCACCTGATATTTCGATTGGTTAGTGAACCCACATCCACTCGATTGAACAATACTAGAGAGCCAGATTCTGTCACATAGGTGGTATTTCTTAGAGGCCTTAATTCTAATGCTGATATGAAAGGGGTACTAGTGTCAGTTTTGACAAGACAGACTTGTATATAGTTCAAGGTAGGGGTATATATAATCTCCTGAATTTGAGGTTTGGACACATTCTGAATCTGCACACTAGCCCACTTATTTGGTCCTAAATACAGATCAAATGCGGGTAATTTGAATAGGCCATCGTAATTTCCATACATGAAAGTAGCTCTGATCAAGTATTTAGTGCTTATGGTGACCTCTACTTTGTAACAATTCCTGACACCCTCAGGGAAGCTCCTGACATACCATTGGTCCTGGTCGACACTACTTGGACGGTACTGGGTTGCTACGCTCTTACTTTCACCTGTATCCACCAAGGAGGAGTCTGAAGTGTAAAGTAGTCCTGATGCTGAATTAGCATAGCTGGTATTTGGTGGTAAACCGCAGTCTATGCTAATGAAACCTGAGAGAGACAGAGAGAGGTTTCATTAGTTTCGTGGTTAGTGGAATTAAAGTTCAAGCGAGTATAATAATAAGTAATGTTGAAAAGTGATGAGAGGCATAAACCTGATTGATCCTGACTCAGAACTTTAAGAGCTAAAATAGCAAGAAAGGTTAAGAAGAAGTGCTGTAACATCGCCATCCCCATCGCTGTGCTGCAGATAATTAGTGCGTAGCCAATGATAACCAACCAACTCCTTTCTGGATTCTGATGTGAAAGACTCAAAAAAGAATATTTGGCTGTATTTGGTTCAAGGATGATTTCTGTTTTCTTGTCTCATATATACATGCATATTCGGAATGCGTAGACCATTGACCAAAAACAAAAATAAAAGTGTGGACATTACAAAATTTGTGTTATGTCAGAGCTCTATGTCATGCTTTCAAGGTTGTATCTGCAATGTTGAATTCTGTGGAAATATTGTTTTGAATTTGCGTAATCAGCCCCTGCTGTTATCATACAGAAAAGATTTCGCATGTTCAAAACAATAGGATAATCATCCACTTCTTCTAACAACATATTCTTTTCTATTTTTTTAATTAAAAAAAAAGACTGAATATCATAATAAGGAGTGGAAAACGAGTATACTGATTCAAAGGGATTAATTAATCTTTTACAAAGTGACATTGAAACTTTAAGGAAGGAGGAAATGGAATGTTCCTATTGTCAAAGCTTGCAGACACTCTGGCACTGATTTTATCTCAGTACAATTTGATTTTTTTCTTTGGTGTTACCAAAAAAATTAATTAGTTTAACAAAAGAAAGTCTAATGTACTCTAAACATTTGCTCAGCTTCATGTTTTCCATTAGAGAAGCTATTATTAACCCTAGACATTTGCTCTATTTAATCTATACTTGATTCATAGTGTTGGGTGTTCAAGTATGAATACTTGTCCCACATCGGATAGAAAGAGACCAAGTGAGTAAAATATAAGTGGAATGGACCCATGTACCCAATGCCTTAAGGTTTTGGGTTACTTTGTGGTGTCCAAGCCCACGAGTGTGGATCTCACTTGGGCCTTGCTTGTTTTCTCCCCGATTTGCCGGCTACTCCCGGCGCTTTTCCTGATTGGTTTGATCAGTTCAAATTACAGAGTTTAGAGAATAACAAGCAATTTGCAGTTTCCACAGCTTTTCCTGATTGGTTTGATCAGTTCAAAAAATAAAAATACAGAGTTGATGCTGTACACTCCATCTTACATTGGGTCAACCCACGACAATATTTAAGTCTCTCCATTATCCTGCATGGAACTAACCCAGTTGATGATGTGAGCTCTGTCGCCAGTTTTTGCAGCCTCGGGTTTGCCCTCTACTTATTCTTAATTAGAACTTACAAGGATATTTTCCAGAGCTATAAATATTATTATTTTCTCCAAGTCAAGTCAACCAAGTTGTTGCGTGATATTTTGAAGTAAATCTTCAATTCTGTCTCTTCTTATTTCCACTCGACGCTTCATAATTATTTTTTTTCTAAAGAACCAAGCATCTTTTTCTCTAAATTGACTTTGGTGGTTGCA
Organism: Turnera subulata; assembly: GCA_028386065.3. Classification (NCBI taxonomy): domain Eukaryota; kingdom Viridiplantae; phylum Streptophyta; class Magnoliopsida; order Malpighiales; family Passifloraceae; genus Turnera; species Turnera subulata. The sequence continues at coordinate 18,515 of JAKUCV010004965.1, forward strand.
TTGAACTTTTAATATTGTAAAATGAAGAACCTCCCGGGGAAGGGCCAAATGAACAACTCATTCTGGGTCAAGGTTTCCAGATATTTTAATAACATCAGTTGGTAAGCGATTGCCCTCTGCAACTTGGAAAGCTGTCAAAAGTCTGAAAATCTGCCAATTTAGCTCGAAAAGTCTGATTTTAAGTGCAGTAGTTCTCACATTTTCCAGGTATTTTAATAGCATCAGTTGGTAGACGATTGTCATCTGCAACTTGGAAAGCTCTCAAAAGTCTGAAATCTGCTAATTTAGCTTGAAAAAACTGAATTTTAAGAGGACTTCTTCAGGAATTTTCGCATCTCTATGTATTAGTGGCATGCACCCATTTTGTAGATACTACAGTCCTACAATCAATTTCCATAAATCAATGCACAATTTGCCACAAATAAAAAATGTGTTATAGTTTAGAAAAATAGCTTCCCAGTAAACCTTCTCTAATGAAAAATAAACCTGCTAAGTACTTTTCCCAGATATCCATTAGCCTTATACAGGTGGATGAGCCGAGCCCCAAATTAATAAAACTGTATCAGGTCTAAAAAAGTAAATATTTTTTGGTGTAAAATCTGCTGCAAATTGCGTGCGAAATTTTACATGAAAATTTTTAATTTGCTGCAAATTAAGTCCTTCCTTTTGGATTTTTAATATTGAGGAACGCATACCAGGCGATATGCACTTTGAATACAAAGAAAACGACAGGTAGCCACTGATAGCATTACTGTAACTGCAGACTTGCTCTTTATATATCAGCCTAGCTAGCATGAAAACTGCAGGGGTGCATAGATTTCCACTTCCTCCAAGACTTTGATTTAAGTTTTCAGTTAACCATCAATCATTTATAATTGGGAATTGATCGACTCCATTCTGCATCATCTCTTTCTTATCCACAGCTCTTTAATTAAATGGATTTAGTGTGATCGAAGTAACAATCTCGGAAATATTCTAGAAGCAAACTGTGGACCATATTTTCAAATAACATCATCATTATTATGCAAACCACGACCGGTAGCATCAAGAATATTTGCTAAATTAATCTTTAAGCTATGGAGGATAAGGGTGTGATGACCCAAGTCTCACATCGGAAGTAGTCAGGTCTTGGGTATATATACCTACCAAATTTAGCGATAATTTTTTTCTGAAATTACTTTGGATTGGAAAAATGGAGAAAAATAATAATATGTTATTTTTAGTTTGTATATTTTTTATTTTTTAAACGCCTTGTTCCTATTGTTGTTGCTTTAATCAAGTTTTCTACCATGATTAATTACACTTTGCTCTTCACGAAAATTTACTCTCTTTTTTTTGGTGGAAATGAAAATTTTATTTTGCTTTGTGTAATCCTAACATGCGCCTATGAGCTTTGGCGTTTAGGGTTTTCTCTTTTCTCTCATTCTCTTAGAGAAAAACCCTAGATCGACAATTTGGGGCTGCCGCCGACTTTCTTCCGGCGGTGAGCCCCCACCAAAATTTCTTTCAACTAGCTTGTTTTGTTTTTGTTTTTAGTTTCGTTAGTTTACTCCCACTTTTTGTGGGTTTAGTCTCACTTTTTGTGGGTTATTTTCTCTCCTTCTGGAGTTTTCTCACCTTTTTTGGTGTTTCAAATAAGACTATGGGAGCCAAAGTTTATGGAGAAAGATTCGATTTGAAGAACGATTCTCTATCTGCTACAGAAATTTACCAACAAAGGGATATTTTCCCCCATAGGTATGTCTCAAATTTACCTGTTGGCATGGTGGTTGCTGCACGGACCATACTGGATCTGGATCTGATGCTCGCGAGTATGTCGCGAGTGGTGTGCCTTTGAAAATCCTCTATTGAAGGAGATAAATCATGTTGTGTATTTTTATATAATAGGTTAAGAAAAATTTTTTGTTGAATTTTTCTTATGTTTTTGCTATATTAGATCTTCAGCTATGTAATTTCAGATCTTTAGATCTGTTTATATGAATGAAGAATGCTCCTTTACTTAAAAAAAAACAACATGTGCCTATGATTGGATATATGGACATCCTTTTAATGGAGTAGTAGGTATGTGGTGTTCAACTATCTTATTTCTCGTTAAGGAAGCTTTAATTTCTTTTTTTCCCTGTATTGGATTGAAGAATAAAAATCTGAACAAAATTATGCAATCACATGAGACAAATTAATAAGGAAGGAATGGCGAGCAGGATTGAATGGGAGGGCTTCAAAAAGTTAACTGGCGGGAAAATCAAGGGAGAAAATTAAGGGGATATATACATAGAGGAAAAAATGAAGGAGAGATTATAGTATAACTATTTTTTTTTTTTGGTATTACATAATTGTTTTGGTAATATTACAGTATAACTATTTTGAAGTGAAGCACTAAAGAAGAAATTAAAGTGTTGTTGAAATTACTGCGGAATTGGTTATTTCTATTGCTTACCTTTCACTTACTAACAAGAGAGAAATCAGGACAAAGGTCTTGCATTGATTGAATGGGAGTAAAATGAAGACAGATTGAAATAAAAAGATCAATCAATTTCCCTACCTTACAGGAATTTAGGAAAGTTAATTATTGATGTATATCAGTTAACTATTTTCCAGAAGTGGAAATCCTGATAATATGAGACAGTTGATCAGATCAAGCAACAGGTAACGAATTATCAGTTTGGGAGTTTGCACAAATTATGCAATCACATTACTTAATTAATCTCCAACATCAGTGGGACTTGATTAGCATAGCTTGCCAGAAAAGAATGGAAACATGGACATAGGGCATGCAGGGTTCACGTACATATATGCCTATAAATTATGGGTCTAGGATTCAGGCTGAAAACACACAGAGCAGCTGGGGATTACTAATTAATCGAGATTATATAGAACAGTATTGATTATTGGATAGGAGAGGAGGATGAGTTTAGAGATGAGAAAGAAAGAAATGAGTAGGGGATTGATAGGGGTGATGATGATAAGTTTGATGTTTGTGTTGCAGGTAGCAGGGCAAGCAAATCCTGCGACACCCATACAGGCTGCACCAGCGTCTCCAATCCCCCCGGTAACATTACCTCAAGCTCCCCCACAACAAAATTTACCACCTCCGGATAATGGAGCAATAACCCAACCTCAACCTCAACCTCAACCCCAACCCCAACCTCAACCCACGCCCACCTTGCCTCCACCAGATAATGGACTCCTACCCCAGTTGCCCATTCAACCCGAATTGCCTATCGGGATCCCGGGCGGCAATCCTTTGAAGTTGGCAGCATGCTTTAAGCAGTGTAGACCTCAATGCAGAATGGGAGGTGTGGGTGCAGGTCGTGGTCGTGGCTTTGGGCGACTCACTTGTATGCCTGGATGCATGCTAAAATGCATGGTCCGACCTTCTCCCCTATCACTCCATGACATTGAATGCACTCACAAGTGTGCAGACTCCAAGTTCCCCAATTTTTACCAAGGTACGTAGACCACAACTTTAATTTATTAACCCATTCCTTCCTTCTCATGCTTCTCTTTTCTCTTCCCTTTTGTATATTGATTTATACATAGTTAACCATTCTCTAATTTGGCATCTTCATACTCATACAACTCTCTTTTTTTTTCTTTTTCTATCAAATAACAGCTCTGGAGGAGAACTTGGAAAGTGACAGAGATGCAGCTTACAAGGCTGAAGTCACTCTCCTTTCATGCTACGAAGATTGCAAGAAGAATTAGCTAGCAACGGAGTTAATTAGTCGTTAAGTGATATTGAGATCTATAATCTATTGTTTCCTTCCCAATCATTGTTGCTCCTCAATTCACATTTTTCCACATACCAGATCCCAATTCTTTATCTAGTTTCTATGCTTCAATAATTAATCATCTCTGCTGTATTTTCCAGAAACAAATAACTATCAGCATGTTTATGCATTCAATTTCTCCTTTTAATAATCCAGTCGCATGTCTGCTATTTCACATGTTCTTTTTTTTTGATGCAATGGGTTGGGTTTTCCAAATGCTCGAACTACTGTAACTTAGTCTTTTAATCAAAGGGCTGCGATCCTCCTTTCTATCCAAAAATAGGTCAGTGAATCTAACACTTTATTATTGGGTGGGTTCCACTGTTTAATCCGTTAAGACAAACCTAAGACACGGTAGTTATATTTGTGGGAAAGCCACAATGGGCTTGAGGCACAAATTGCTATTATTGTACATTTCAGGATTTCTTGGAAGGGGTATAGGGTCCCAAATAAAACCCATGTGGATTGTGAAAGTAACGTAGGAAATTGGAAACCACAATAAAATCAAAATGGACTAATGCCATGTTTGGTCCCTGTGTTGCCCCTTGAAATTGGATTTGGTCCCTGTGTTGAGATTCAATTGTTTTGCGTCCCTCTATTGCCTCCGTTTAACATGTTTTGGTCCGAGGTCCCGGAATCCGGCGAAGTCTGCTGACGTGGAAACTTTTCCGCGGCCACGTCAGCAAATTTGGGCCCACTTGTCAGAACCCAACTTCAAACCCAAGTCCACCCACCCGTACCCGTTCGCTGACCCGACTCGACCCATCCGATTTTTCGTGTCCCAAAAATACCCTCCTCACACACACATCGGACAGACTGTTTTAAATGGCAACACCAACAATTAACAAAACAACCCACTCAATTAAAGCAAACCACGGAAAATCCCCAATTCAAGAGCCCTCTCCATGGAAGCCCTAATTCAATTCAATTATGGTTTTGCAATTCAAAAACCCTAACTCACAAACCCTCAATCAACAAAGGGAGCCCCAACTCGCAAACCCGACGTGACGAAGCAATTCCCCAAATGCAAACCGAAAACCCTAAGTCACACGACGGCGACGGCTGGCAACAGTGAGGCGAAGTGAACCCAGAAGAATCGAAGTCAAGCAGTGAAGCGAAGTAGCGAACCGAGAAGAATCGGACCCAAAAGAAGAATGGAAGGCAGAAGTTAGTAAACCCAAATCCCTCTGTTGTCTCTGTTCCAGTAAACCCTAATCTAATTGGAGGAGTTCGTGTACAAGACGGTGATGCTTGAAAAGTGAGGAAGAAGGGAGGTGGGAGGAAAGCAAGCTAAAGAAGTGAGGTTTGAAAAGGTACGGTGATGCAGTTGATTAGAGCTGTACTATGTGATTTTTCTAAAATGCTTTAAAAATTTTTTCCCACATGGCGATTTGGACGGTTCTGGGTGGCACACTATGTGCAACTTTCTTTTTGGAAATTAGTGGATGTGAAATTGCTTGTTTGTGGTGTGTCGAGGTTTGCTTACAGATTCCATTTTCACTTTTGTATTTTTTTCTTTTCAATAATCTAATAAATCTCTGCCCGACAGGGAATCCAAGCAGAGCTTTTTGCCGGTGGTCCCAAGAGCGTTTTTTTTCTTTATTCTATGTCATTTGTTTACTAACATTGTGTGCCTTGGTTGTTGTTGTGCAGCATGGGTGTAGACAGTGTTACTTTAAAATATAGGATTGGGGGGGCACTAGTTAAAGGGAGAAAGGTACGGAAGTATGTAGGAGGGGAGTCTAAAGTTGCAGAGGAGGGTGTTGATCAACTTGATTATCGAGGTCTTCTTAATTTGTGTGAGCAATTCGGGTATAAAAACCCTGATGAGTTATGGTATAGAAACCCAGCTCTAGGAGTGTCATTAAAGGTTAGCTTGAGAGAGGTTCGAAGTACTAATGACACCTTTGGGCCCTTTTTGCATACATGTATTGAAAGGGATGTGGTAGAGATTTATGTCACACATTCAGAGCATGATCACCTGATGTTGACAACTGAGAGGCCTGAAATTGTGTGTAAGGCACTAGGATATGATGAATGGGGGAGAAGAAGAAGTGACCAGCAGCAAGTGGTAGGTGGGAGTAATGACAACCTGCATGCCAGAGAATTAAATGAGGTTGCTGATGGGGTCAATGCAGACTTAATTGCAACTCAAACAAGTGTAGTTTGCGGCATAAATATTGGGGAGAAGCAGGGTGTGGTAAGTAGTGATGTAGTCAATGCAGATAAGCAGGGAGATGCTGAAGAAGATGATTTGAACTCGGAGTCCGAATCAGAGGTAGAAGGCTACATTGATGATGAAGGGGTAGGACAAGATTATTATATGCATGTCCCCTACCTATCTGACAATGAGGAAGAAGATTTCTTCCATGATGCACAGAACCTGGAAAAAGCAAACCAAGGGAAGCAGGTCAACAACAAGCAGCAAATCAGGGAGAGACATGTCAACAACAAGCAGCAAATCAAGGGGAGACAGGTCAACAACAAGAAGCAAAAGAAGGTGATGCAGTTGCTGAAGAACCACCTGGGAACAATGCAAACAGTACTGGGAATGATGAAGGCGTGCATGAGAATGATGAAAATGGGAGGGAATTCGATGCAGACAACCAAGGCATGCCTTTTGGAAGGGGTGCAGAGGTGTATTTCGGTTCAGATGAGGATGTAAGTTACCATGCAAACTCAGAAAATGAACCTGACAATGAAGGACATGCTGCTGAAGTTGATGAAGTTGGTGAAGTTAATGGTGTTCAGCAAGGAGAAGTTGAAGTTGAAGTTGATATAGGTGTTGGAGGTCAGCGAGGTGATGTACAAGGTGATATTGGTATTCGTGATGTTTGTGGGGCTGATGCTAGGGTGGCAAGTAATCAGCCTAGATATGGTAGGCTCCTATTTTTTCAAAGTGGCATGATTTTTAAAAGTAAGCAAGAGTTTAAAGATGTTGTAGGGGAGCTGGCAATTTTTGACCATAGGGACATTAGGTTTGCAAAAAACGACAAAGATAGGTGTCGGGCAGTGTGCAAAGAGGAGGGGTGTGACTGGGCTATTTTATGCTCCCCTGACCAAGATAATAGGTGGGTGGTGAAGACATATGAGCCCTCTCATTCCTGTGAAGTCACCTTTAGGAATAAGAGGCTTACTACTAAGAAGCTTGTTGCACATTACATCAAAAGAAGAGGCCGGAGTGCACTTGATATGAGGCCAAGGGATGTCATAGAAGCTGCAAATCTTGACTTTGGTATCACCATTACCAAAGCAATGGGTCTAAGTACTAGAAACAAGATTAAGAAAATATTTGATGGAGATGTTGTTCATGAATTTGAAGTACTTCATGACTATACTGCAGCACTTAGATCTACAAATCCCGGGAGCTGTGTGCAACTGGAATCAGTGGGTGGGGTTTTTAAAAGGATATATATGTGTTTTGATGTACTTAGGAAGGGATTCAAAGCTGGATGCAGACCCATTCTAGGCTTGGATGGGTGCTTTCTGAAGGGGAAGTTTAGGCGACAACTGCTGGCTGCAATTGGGCGAGATGGGAACAACCAAATGTATCCCCTAGCCTGGGCAGTAGTTGTGCGAGAAAATTTTGACAATTGGAGATGGTTTCTGCTATGTTTGCTGGATGATATTGGGATAAGACAAGGTGATGGAACTGGTTTTACCTTTATATCCGATCAACAAAAGGTACTTGCTATGGTTCCTTAGATGTTTATGCTAGTTTTACTTGGTTTTACCTTTAATTAGAATTGGCATCTACAGACAATTCTGGGCCACTTGCAAAGCTTCAAATGAGGCAGATTTTAACATAGAACTAGAGAAGTTGGGTGAGGAATCGAAGAAAGAATTCGTCATGGTTAATCCAGCAACATGGTGCAGAGCATTCCATGGTACACACTGTCACAGTGACATAGTGGACAACAACCTTTGTGAAACCTTTAATGGTTTCATCCTTGATGCAAGGTTGAAGTGTGTTGTTGGATTGCTCGAAGAAATCAGGATGCAAGTGATGGCGAGAAATGCAGATAGGCCCAAACTACTGAGCCGGTTCCACAATGGTGTATCACCAAGTGCATGGGGTAAGGTTCAGGACAATAGAGCAAAAGCTGTATGGATGAGAATTTTCTTTAATGGGGACCAAGGTTGGGAAGTTACAAATCCTTCTTCTGGAGACAGGTAGTATTCTAACTTTGATTTATTTCTGTATTCCTTTTGTTTCTGTTTCAATATTATGTTTAACTCTGTTATGTCATAATAGGTATGTAGTGAATGTGGGGAGACGCACCTGCATCTGTAGGTCGTGGGATTTAACTGGGATCCCATGCGCACATGTTATGTGTGTTATTGGATCCAAAAAGTGGAGCGCAGAAAACGATATCTCCCACTGGTACAAATCTGATGCATTCACCAAGACATATCAGTTCATGCTTCAGCCTGTACCTGGAGAGAAATTCTGGCCAAAAACAAACCAAGAGAGGTTAAAGGCTCCTGTCATTGAATCAACCAGGCTGCCTGGAAGGCCAAAGGTGAAAAGATATATAGATCAATATGAAGCTACGGAAGGCAAGAAATTGACAAGGAGAGGCCACAAAAAGAGATGTGGAATTTGCCATATATTAGGCCACACAAGACCTTTCTGTCCAACCCTTAAGGTCTGTTAATTTACTTATGATTGTCTTAATTTTATTTTTAATGTACATTCCCCACAGCCAATAACTACATGTGTTATGAATAATTCTTCATAGAATGCCAATGCAAATGGAAATGCAAGTTCTGGGGTTCAAGCACCTAGCACTGACATGCACAACAGAAATGAGGTTTTTAGATTTATATTTGTCTTTACTTCATTCAACATAATGTTTACACAGTTGTCTCTTTAATGGTTTAACTTGTTTGGTTGTGTATAGACTGCCACTGCCAATGCAAATGCCACTGCCACTCCTAGGGTTGATGTAAATACCACTACCAATGCTACAACCGTTGCTGTTTCTACCGTTAGTGCATCTGTGCGTAGAAGCCCTAGAATGCTCATGAAAAACACAAGTGATTCTGGATCTGTAGCGAGAAAGAGCAACTCTGATGTAGTTGGTAGCAAAGGCGATAGTGAGAATAATGGGATAACGGATTATGAGCAACATAGGCTACGGAAAATAGCACAGAACAAAGCAAAAATGGGGGCATTAGGCTTGAAGCAAACTACTACCAAACCCAAGTCATCTAAGAAAGCAAATGCACATGGCAATGTAAGTGTTGAAAATCATCTTTCTCTATTTAATTTCATTTTTTAACATGGCATGTTAATTGATTTTTTTTTGCGGATTCCCATACTTGCAGGCAGGCTCACATAAACATGTTTCTGTGCATAATAAGAGAACCCAACAACTCTTGGCAAGTGCAAGTGATGTTGCACTAGATCGGGAACCAAAGAGGAGGAGAATAGTGACTAGGAGCATGACTTAGAACATAGAATTAGTTATGTACTTCTGATGTAGTATTGACTGTTGGATGATATGGAAGTGGAATGTAATGGATTCACTATCCTGGATGCCATTCACATGTATTTTGTCTTGTCTTTGAACTCAGTAGATTGAGAAACTATGACATGTTTTGTATGGATTGGTTGATGTCTAAATTATGATAATTTCACTTCTGGGCCACTTGCTTGTGTTCTATTTGTGGACTTTGTTGCAACCTTTGTGTTTTTTATGCAACCTTTGTTGGGTTTTTTATGCAAGATTTTGCTGCAAAATTGACCAAATTTGCAGCTTCATGTTAATGTCATTCTATCTATTCCTCCTTCTCTCCCCAAGTTATTCATCGTTGATTCTTAACCTACCAATACCAAATGCAACGCCATAATCAAGCTCTCATCAAAATTGGAAGCCATTTCCACCACTGCAATTAATAGCAACAACAGAGACAGTTTGGTGGGCTACTGGTTGCATTCATGCCTTCTCATTTAAACTGAATGACATTCATTGCTTAGAAAAACATCAACAACACATTACAGCAAAATGACAACGAAATTGATTCCTTCAAACATTACAAACCGATTATGCCAACAGATTGATAACAAATAATACAACTATAATAAAAAATGTCAAACCCAACACATGGGCATTCATAAAGAAATTCATGAAACCATTTTTTCTTTCTGCCGTTGGAACATCTATCAGCTTTTGCTTCAAATCCCTAACTTGCATCTTCAGCTCCTGCACCTCCATCGAAAGATTGACATTCTCGCGCTGCAACCTTTCATTCTCAATGCATAGCTCCGTCTCGTTATCCCTCAAATCTCTAATCACCTCACGAGCTCTTCCCACAATCGGCTCATCAGCCCAAACAAAAAACCCATAGTGACGGCGACCGCATCGATGGAATCGCATACCAGGATGCTCATTAGTCCACGATGTTCACTGTGGAGACTTCTTGCCGCAATGACACATAATCGCAGGTCCCTCATAACTGTAGTTTGGCCTCTGTCTTCCATATGTCGTGATTCGTTTCCTGCTGGTTATAGCAACTCCCTTTGTTGCAGACGAACCTGATGACCCTTGGGAATTGGGCGACCACTGCGAAGCCATTGCAGCTTGACAAATAAGGGTACAATGAAGCTTTGATTTTTGAGCAACAGACAGTAGAAGAGAGGTTGAAGAAAAGGGCAGCAGTGGAGAAGAGAGGGGGAAGGGAGGCGACCAGATAAGAAGAGGAGAAGAAGAATATAGAAAAAAACGAGATTGTGATTTTTGTTACAATTTTTAAGGTTTTTTAGTGGGTGTGAGGAGGGGTATTTTTGGGACACGGAAAATCGGATGGGTCGAGTCGGGTCAGCGAACGGGTACGGGTCGGTGGATCTGGGTTTGAAGTTGGGTTCTGACAAGTGGGCCCAAATTTGCTGACGTGGCCGCGGAAAAGTTGCCACGTCAGCAGACTTCCCCAGATTCCAGGACCTCGGACCAAAACATGTTAAACAAAGGCAATAGAGGGATGCAAAACGATCGAATCTCAACACAGGGATCAAATCCAATTTCAAGGGGCAACACAGGGACCAAACATGCATTAGTCCAAATCAAAATAGACTGAACTAGTAAATAACTTGGACATGTGTATATTAGAGAGAATTGATTTCTAATGAGTTACGTCAATAACTTGGCGGATCCATAAATCTTAATCTGTGGGTTTATGAGTATACGAAAGTGGAAATTAAGGGCTCATCCCCTTCAAACTGACTATTTCCGAGATAGAGAGGAACTCAAAAGGAAAAATGTTAGACAATGAAGTTGAAAAGTTAGTAGTTTTAACACATATATCAACATAACAAAGCAAATCACAATCGAGTATTATTGTGTGCAAACACGTGATAGTAGTACAAACAGTACCAAATAACAAAACCATCTTCAACGACCTGCAATCTTTATTTCTTGTGCTGTGGAATAATTACCTCACCATGGGAGTTAGTCCTGAATGCACTTGCGGAGACATCAATTCAGCTGAATCTTTTGATTGAGAAGTGTCCTCGTCGCCTCTTGTGAGTGTTGCAAAACAGTCGTTCAATTCTGCCACAACCTGATTCATGGTAGGCCTGTCAGCAGGAGAAGTTGATAAACAACTCAATGCCAATTCTACTACTCTCCACGCTGAATTAACGTCATAGCTTCCATGCAACTTTGGATCAATAATGCTTCCTATATCACCCCTTTCAATTGCAGAACGGACCCAGTCACTTATATGACCACTCTTCTCGTTGACTTTCATAAGTACAGGTCGGCTCGTAATTATCTCCAGTAGAACTACGCCAAAGCTGTACACATCACTTTTTTCGGTCAACCAGTTTGTCCCCCAGTAGCTGCAACAAAGAGATACGAATATACACTAACGTTTACTAAAGTATCGTCATCAGAATGAACCAATAAAGCTCCTTAAATGAGTTAGTACTTTGAAATGAGGTTTGAAATGGTTCGTTTTTTTGGGTTTAAAGGCTACTGCGAGTTGAGCTCTTCAGCCCTGAGGGCGTCCTTCGTTTCGGTACCACTTGAGTTACAGCTCATTGGTTAATAGAATGGAATTGTCATATATGTCAACTTAATTGTTCTTGTTGAGTGCAGCAAAGAAAGTGAGAACTATTGGTTAATTCTGTTGGAAAAGCAAGGGGAAAAGGAAAAGAATTCTTACTCAGGATCAAGGTATCCGGGAGTGCCAGCAGCAACTGTAGACACATGACTCTCACTTTCTAGTGGAAAAGTTCTGGATAGTCCAAAATCTGATAACTTGGCTTGGAATTTTTCGTTTAACAAAATATTTGTACCCTTGACGTCCCTGTGTATGATTGGTGGCTTGCAACCATTGTGCAGATACTCCAGTCCTATATTTAAAGTACGGTAACGTGGCACATACGTTAGTCAATTTTGGTATGATACAGATAAATAAAATTTGTGAAAAATTCATCACTATCCAAATCACATGCTTGCTAACCTTGAGCAGCCTCAACGGTTATTCTGATTCTCGTCTCCCAATTTAAGGTATGTGGGTAGGCACCTGCATCCATTGGAGATCTGTCATTGCAGGGCAGGGAAACTGTGGAGCAATAATTAAGATATAGTAACAATCACAAATTCCAAGCAAGAATGAACATGCCTGAAAGATGCTGTTTTAAGTTTCCATTAGCCATGTACTCGTATATAAGCGCCAAGTTGACACCCTCATTGCAGTATCCAATAAGGGTAGTCAGGCTTCTATGATGAACCCTCAACAGAAGTTTGACCTATAATTTGAAGAGAAAATTGTGATGGTGCAATCACTCGCAAACAATCTCATCCCACTTGTGGGACACGAACATAAGAGTAAGAGAAAAGATTACTACTAGTTTCTGTTATTGGGTTCCAAACATTCAATTGCAAAGGAGGTACTTGCCTCTGCCTGAAACTCTTTATACCCTTGAGCTGAGGATTGAGAGAGCATCTTCACAGCCACTTGAGTGCCGTCCAGCAAGCCGTGGTATACTATTCCAAATGCTCCCTTTCCCAGGATTTTCTCAAAGTTGTTGGTAATTGTTAGGACCTCAGAGTAAGTGAACTGTCGTCTCTTTGCCTCCAGGGGTTCATGTCTGTCCTCGATTGTCCTTTGTACCTTCCCGGCCGCTAAAATATAATGGGTTCATTGAGAGCAACATTTATCTAAGAACCTAAATATGAAGTGCACCTAGGCAGAAATAACCCTAAAGTATTTATATATTTCATGATTAAAAAAAAAATTGTTTGTACACTTAATTATACTTACCATTTGATGAGGTCATAAATTGTTGCTTTCTTCTTTTAAACGTGCATAGTGCGACTACCAAGACAGCAACCAGGACAAGGACTGCAGCAATGGGTGCCACTACTTTAACTACAGTGTTTTTGTTCTTTTTTGTGCAGGAAACCGATAGGCAGAGGCCAGGATTGCCGTCAGCTCTTGTGTCAGGGATTCAAAAACATAGCAGTAACAGTAAGAAATTTAGTCCGATTTCTGCAACAAGCATATATACATATTTTCTGGCAAATTATGACACGACTCTACTATGTCAATAAACATCAATAACTGGTTTCAAATAGAAAGCAATCATGGAGCCTTACCTTAGTGAAAGCGAACCACTTTGTGATCTTGCGTAGAGGTCACCAGGAATATTTCCAGTGAGATGGTTTCCGGACAGATATCTGATGGGGCATGGCAATATAAAAGCAGCTTTTAAGACGTTATAAATTAACTTAAAACGTGGTGTTCGCTTTAATAGCAATTATCTTACAGGACTTTTAAGGACTGCATATGAGATAAAAAGTCAGGCACTTGTCCCGTCAAGTTGTTGTTTGATAAGTCCCTGCCATCGTAATAAAAACTCTTAGCAAATTTCCACCAGGAAGTTAATCAACTCTACTTCGCAAGATACTTACAGAGACTCCAGTAACTTCAAGTTGGCGAACTCTGAAGTTATCTCCCCCAGCAGTCCCCATGAGGACAGATTCCTGTTCATATGAAGGGAATTACTTAAGTTCTTAAAGAACGATGAGTAAGGATGATAGATGAAAATAGGTCATTGGTCAAGGCATCCCTAGAAATTAGACTTACAAGGATATGATTCTGGGAGCAGCATCGTAGCTGCAATTAAGCCCCTCCCAGGCAAAATCTTCCGGGGCACATGGATCTCCTTGCCAGTTTCTTGAGATTCCATAGGTTGACTTAATGTTTGCGATAGCATCAACTGGTACACGAATGGAATGCAGAAAAAAATGTTTAAGCACATTTGATATAATTGCTAAATAGGCAAATGAAACGTACCATCTCCTTGACCTGTGGGGGATTGCAGAAAAAAAAATGGTACACGAATGGAATGCAGAAAAAAATGTTTAAGCACATTTGATATAATTGCTAAATAGGCAAATGAAACGTACCATCTCCTTGACCTGTGGGGGATTGCTTTAGGTCTACTAAACGATAAGCTTCAAGAGCATTTAGAAGAGGGGGCAGAGTAGAATTCCCAACTTTATAGATGGAAATCACATTTGTTTGATTACTGACCGCTGATGTGGAATATGCTGTGATTGTGTGCAAGTAGTTAGGTGATATTGGTCCTTCCCAGGGCTGTCCATTCAGAGAAACATTGAAAACACGGGACTGGTTGGCTTCTAGCTTTACAATTTCTGCAAAATGCATGTAATAATACATTGCCATACTCTTATTCTGAGGGTTATCTATATTAATGACAATAGGCACGCTATCATTCGTTGGTGTGGCTGCTGTGCTCATCACAGCTGACGGTGGCTGGAAAAAGTTGTGATTTTCGTTATCAACTGTCTGTGAGGTATTCAAAATTGACCATTCGTTATAATTGAAGGGAAACCAGATACGGTCAAAAATATCATCTGGATACCTGAGGAAGTTGCAAATAAGTCAGGGTACCGTACCTTTTCATCCACTGATAACAAAAAGAAGCTGTTAAAATGCTCACCTGACATTTCGTTTGGTTATTGAACCCAGATCCGCTCTATTGAACAATACAAGAGAACCAGATTCTGTCACATATGTGGTATTTCTTAGAGGCCTTAATTCTAATGCTGATATAAAAGGGGTACTAGAGTCCGTTTTAACAAGACAGACATGTACATAGTTCAAGGTAGGGGTATATATGATCTCCGTGAATACACTTTTGGACACGTTCTGAATTTGCACAGTAGCCCACTTATTTGGTCCTAAATACAGATCGAATGCGGGTAATTTGAATAGGCCATCGTAGTTTCCATACATGAAATTAGCTCTGATCAAGTATTTAGTGCTTGTGGTGACCTCTATTTTGTAACAATTCCTGACACCCTCCGGAAAGCTCCTCACATACCATTGCTGTTGGTCGACACCATTTGTACGGAATTGGGTTGCTATGCTTTTACTTACACCAGTATCCGCATAAGAGGAATCCGAGGTGTAAATTAGCCCTGACACTGGATTCGGATAGCTAGTATTTGGTGGTAAACCGCAGTCTATGCTAATGAAACCTGAGAGAGACAAAGAAAAGAAAGGGTTGATTAGTTTCTCGGTTAGTGAAAGCTGAGTATCAAGTATGTGAAGAAGTGATAGGGCGTAAACCTGCTTGATCCTGACTCAGAACTTCAAGCGCTAATATACCAAGACAAGTGAAGAAGAAAGTGCTTCTCCCCATCATTGGTTTCAGTTTCAGAGTATAAATAGTAGGCAGTGATTCATTCAGAAAATGCCTCTTACTTCCAATGTTTGGCCCTAAATTCTTTTGACAATAAACCAACTTCTTTCTGAATACTGATTTCTGTTTTCTTGCTCATATATGCATATTCCGAATGTGTGGAGACCATTGACAGAAAAACAAAAATAGAAGTGTGGACATTACAAAATTTGTGTTATGTCACCGCTCTCTGTCATGCTTTCAAGGTCAAATTCTGTGGAAATGTTATCATACAAAAAAGATTTCGCATGTTAAACAACAACAGGATAATCATCCACATCGCATGACGAGTGGGAGGCGATGTAGAATGATTCAAAGGGATAAATTTAATCTTTTCTAAAGTGATTGATGTGTTCAGATAACACATAAAAATTTAGGAAAGGAGGACATCCGATGTTCCTCTCGTCAAAAGCTTACTTAGGACTGAAAGAGAATTCATTAATTTAACGAAAGAAAAGTATAATTTCTTTACTGTTATACTTGGGTGAACCCACAACAATATTTTAAGTCTCTCCATTTTCCTGCGTGGAAGTACCCCAGTTGTTGATGAGAGCTCAGTCGCCAGTTTTTGCAACCTCGGTTTGCCACGTGCTTATTCTTAGAACTTATAAGGATTTTTGTCCCTTTCCATCCTCTCATTATTTCCAAACATACCAAGTCAAGTCAACCCAGTTGAGCCGTGATATTTTGGAGTAAATCTGCAATTCTATCTCTTCAGATTTCCACTCGACGGTTCACAATTATGTTTTTTAAGAAAATGAACAAAGCATCTTTTCACTTATTGACTTAGGTGGTTGCATTTAAAATGCGTGAATTTTGGAATCTAGGTACATTAAACATTTAATTCTGTAAAATGAAAAAAAGTTCTGGTGAAAGGCCAAATGAACTACTCATTCTGTGTCAAGGTTTCCAGGGTATGTTAATAACATCAGTTGGTGAGCGATTGCCATCTGCAACTTGGAAAGCTCTCAAACCTCTGAAATATACCAATTTAAATTCTGATATTAGGACAGACTTCTTTTGGAAGTTTCACACTTCTCTATGTACCACAGCCGAAGTGGTTTAAGAAAACAATCAACAATATGCCATAATTAAAAATGTGTTATAGTTTAGAGGAATAGCATCCCTGTAAAACTTATCTGACAAAAAATAAACCTGGTAAGTACTTTTTCCAGATATCCATTAGCATGTACAGGGGGAAGAGCCGAGACCCAAATTAGTTCCTTCATCCTAGAAACTAGTTGTTGATCCTTTAGTTTCCATTGAGTTGTGTGTTTTGTTTGGTATTGGCATCCTTTTTTTCCAACTAATAAAACTGCATCAGGTCCAAAAAAGTAAGTTTTGGTGAAAAATCTTCTGCAAATTGCATGGAAAATTTTACATGAAAAATTTAATTTGCTTCAAATTAAGTCCTTAACTAGCATAATCTACAAGGTCCTACCTTTTGGATTTTTATGTTTATATTGAAGAACGCATAGCAGGCGATATGCGCTTTGAATACAAAGAAAACGACAGGTAGCCACTGATAGCATTACTGCACCTGCAGACCTGCTCTCCCTCTACATATCAGCCTAGCTAGCATGAAAACTGCAGATTTCCACTTCCTCCAGGACTTTGAATTAAATTTTCAGTTACCAACAATCATTTATAATTGGGAATTTGATTGACTCCATTCTACTTCATCTCTTTCTTATCCACGGCTCTTTAATTAGATGGATTTATTGTGATCGAAGTAACATTCTCAGAAATATTCTAGAGGCAAACTGTGGACCAAATTTTCAAATAACATCATCATCATTATGTAAGCCAGGACCGATAGCTAGCATAAAAAATATTTGCTAAATTAATCTTTAAGCTATTGAGGATAAGACTGAGTAAGAAGGGAGTCGGGGACTTATATACAAAGTGTAAGGTACTATCGGTTTGACGCCAATGGCTATAGAAAATGATATTGTAACTGGCATAATGACAGCGCACCCAACACATTTTTCTTTTTTCTTTTTTTTTTAACACAGCATTTGAACACACCCGATCAGGATATCACTTTCTTTTTTTGGTAGATTAAAGCCTATGGCTTTACAAAACAGGCATAACTATACACGATCAAAAGCACCCTCGCACAAATCTATTCTGGGCCACGCCTATTACATCTTGCCTCAACAAAAACAAAAAGTCTGAGGGTGGGCTCACAAACCGAACCAGGTCAAATGAATGACTAATGCCTAAATTTGCTAACATATCTGCACACTTGTTAGCCTCCCTATAGATATGTTAAATATGTACATCCCATGATCTGCAAATGAGTTGGCGAATGCTATCTACTAAGGAAGTGTTAGCATCCTCCCTGGGTTCTTTACCCATGATTAGTTGATAAACTATCTTGGAGTCAACTTCCACTTTAGATGTTGTATCACTTTGATTCACTTTTTGCATGATTTTTCTGTAAATACATAAGCCCTTAATTTGTGGGTTTATGAGTATCTTCTTCCGTATATTACCGGCCCAAAATTGTGGGGCTCAAAATAACTCAGGTACCTTTGGTAGCGAAATAAGCCTATTAGCTTGTGGGCGTGACAGGTTAATGGGCCTGTTGAGTGAGTAAGTAATGGAGACCCAAGGGATAAAAAAGTTAAGGACTTGTCACGGAAATAGTAACGCGACCGGTCAGTGACAGTGTACGGATTGACAGAATATCGAGTAAAACGAGGGAATTGTTCCAGACATTAGTACATTCGACAATTATTAATTACAGCTCTTGGCTGTGTTTTGCTTTTACTAGTGCTGGCTCCATCCACGGCGTGTATCTTTGTTGGGCTTTGGAGCTGTCTCCTGCTCAAGGTTACATTGCTAGGCGGAGCAACTTGACATGGCCAGGAGGCTTTTCAGGACTAAATGTCATTTTGTTACATTAGCGACAGTTCTTGCCCTTATTGGGCAGTATTTTAACCATGCCTAGGCATATTCTAGTTTAGCAGAATTAAAAAATCACGAATCGCGCGATGTATACATATCAACATTACAAAGCAAATCACAATCGAGTATTATTGTGTGCAAACACGTTGAGCATTATTTACAAGTGATTGAGTTTGAGCTATGATTGCCTTTCCTTGACACTAGTAGTACAAACACCAAATTAGCAAACCATTTTCAACGACCTGCAATCTTTTACTTCTTCTGCTGTGGAAGAATTACCTGACCAAGGGAGTTAGTCCCGTATTAACTTGCAGAGACATCAATTCAGCAGAATTTTTTGATTGAGAAGTGTCCTCATCGTCCCTTGTGAGTGTTGCAAAACACTCGTTCAATTCTGTGACTACCTGATTCATGGTGGGCCTGTCAGCAGGAGAAGTTGATACACAACTCAATGCCAATTCCACTACTCTCCACCCAGAATTAACGTCATAGCTTCCATGCAACTTTGGATCAATAATGCTTCTTATATCACCCCTTTCAACCGCAGAACGGACCCAGTCACTTATATGACCACTCTTCTCGTTGCCTTTCACGATTACAGGTCGGCTCGTAATTATCTCCAGTAGGACTACGCCAAAGCTATACACATCACTTTTTTCGGTCAGCCAGTTTGTCCCCCAGTAGCTGCAACAAAGAGATATGAAATACACTAACGTTTCCCAAAGTATCGTCATCAGAATGAACCAATAAAGCTTGTTGATTGACTTAGTACTCTGAAATGAGGGTTTAGAATGGTTAAAAAAATGGTTCGTTTGTTTGGTTTTAAAGGCTACTGCGAGTTGTGTCCTTCAGCCCTGAAGACGTCCTCCGTACCACTTGAGTTACAGCTCATTGGTTAATAGAATGGATTTATCATATATGCCAGACACTTATTCTTGTTGAGTGCAGCAAAGAAAGTGAGAACTCTTGATTAATTCTGTTTGAAAAGGAAGGGAAAAAGAAAAGAATCCTTACTCAGGATCAAGGTATCCGGGGGTGCCAGCAGCAACTGTAGACACATGACTGTCACTTTCCAGCGGAAAAGTTCTGGATAGTCCAAAATCAGATAGCTTGGCTTGAAATTTTTCATTTAACAAAATATTTGTAGTCTTCACGTCCCTGTGTATGATTGGTGGCTTACAACCATTGTGTAGATACTCCAGTCCTATGTTTAAAGTACCAAAAGTCATATGCGTTAGTCAATTTTGTTTGGATTATAAAAATTTGTGAAAAAATCATCAATCATCCAAATCACATGCTTGTGAACCTTGAGCAGCCTCAACGGCTATTCTGATTCTCGACTCCCAATTTAAGGTATGTGGGTAGGCACCTGCATCCATCAGAGATCTGTCATTGCAGGGCAGGGAAATTGTATCTGGAGCCATAATTAAGATATAGTAACAGACTCAAAATCCAAGCAAGCATGAACATGCCTGAAAGATGCTGTTTTAAGTTTCCATTAGCCATGTACTCGTATATAAGCGCCAAGTTGACCCCTTCATTGCAGTATCCAATAAGGGTAGTCAGGTTTCTGTGATGAACTCTCAGCAGAAGTTTGACCTGTGGAATTGGAAGAGCACATGTATCATTGTCAAAGGAAAGATGAAATTGCAGACTATGTTTTGGGGGAATCAGAAGCACACAATCTCGCCCTCTTGTGGGGCACAAACATAAGAGTAAGAGGAAAAGATTACAACTGGTTTCTGTATTTGGGTTTCAAACTTTCAATTGCAAAGGAGGTACTTGCCTCTGCCTGAAACTCTTTATACCCTTGAGCTGAGGATTGAGAGAGCATCTTTACAGCCACTTGAGTGCCGTCCAGGAAGCCGTAGTATACTATTCCAAATCCTCCCTTTCCGAGGATTTTCTCAAAATTGTTGGTAATTGTTAGGACCTCAGAGTAAGTGAACTGTCGTTTCTTAGCTTCCAGGGGCTCGTGTGTGTCGTCAGTTCTCATTTCTACCTTCCCTGCTGCTAAAATATAAAGGGTTCAATGAGATAAACATTTATCTGAGAAAACCTATGAAGGGTACTTCAAATTTTCACCTAGACAGAACTAATCCTGAAGTAATTGTATCCTTATACTTACCATTTGAGGTCATAAATTGTTGCTTTCTTCTTTTAGATGTGCATAGTGCGACTACCAGGACAGCAACCAGGACAAGGACTGCAGCAATGGGTGCCACTACTTTAACTACAGTGTTTTTGTTCTTTTTTTTGCATGAGACGGATGGGCAGAGGCCAGGATTGCCGCCAACTCTTGTGTCAAGGATTCAAAAACATAGCAATAACAGTAAGAATTGAGTCTGATTTCTGCAATAAGCATACATATTTTCTGCCAAATTATAACACTACTCTACTATGTCATGCCTAAATTTTTGAGGGAGCATGGACTTGCTCACTAGTAACACACACTAGTTATCAACAAGCATCTTTACTTGGTATCGGATAGAAACTAATCATGGAGCCTTACCTTAGTGAAAGCGAACCACTTTGTGATCTTTCGTAGAGGTCACCAGGAATATTTCCAGTGAGATGGTTTCCGGACAGATCTCTGGTGGGAACAGCAGCTTTTTAGACATATTATTAATTAACTTGAAACATGGTGTTAACTTTACTAGCAAGTCTCTTACAGGACTTTTAAGGACTGCATATGAGATAAAAAGTCAGGCACTTGTCCCGTCAAGTTGTTGTTTGATAAGTCCCTGCCATTGTAATAGAAACTGTTAGCAATTTTTCCACCAGGAAGTTAATCAACCCTTCTTCACAAGATACTTACAGAGATTCCAGTAGCTTGAAGTTGGCGAACTCTGAAGTTATCTCCCCCAGCAATCCCCATGAGGACAGATTCCTTGTCACATGTTGGGATTTATTCTTAATAAACACGAAGAAAGAATGATACATTAAAATAGGTTACTGGTCAAGGTAGCCCCAGAAAATGAACTTACAAAGATATGATTCTGGGAGGAGCAGTGCCATTGTAGCTGCAATTAAGGCCCTCCCAGGCATAGTCTTCCGGGGCACATGGATCTCCTTGCCAGTTTCGTGAGATTGCATAGGTTGACTTAATATTGACGATGGCATCAACTGGTACACATATGGGATGCAGGCAAAAATGTTTTAAATCAGGCATACTTGATATAATTGCTAAACAAACAAATGAAACGTACCATCTCCTTGATCCGTTGGGGATTGCTTTAGATCTACTAAATAATAAACTTCAAGCGCATTTAGAAGAGGCGGCAGAGTCGAATTCCCAACTTTAAAGATGGAGAACACGTTTGTTTGATTACTGACGGCTGATGTGGAATAAGCTGTGGTTGTGTACAAGTAGTTAGGTGAAATTGGTCCTACCCAGGGCTGTCCATTCACAGAAACATTGAAAACACGGGACTGGTTGGCTTCAAGCTTTACAATTTCTGCGAAATGCATGTAATAATACATTGACAAACTCTTATTCTCAGGGTTATCAATAGAAATGACAATAGGCTCGCTGTCATTCGTTGGTGCGCCTGCTGTGCTCATCACAGCTGATGGTGGCTGGAAAACGTTGTGATTTTCGTTATCAACTGTCTGTGAGGTATTCAAAATTGACCATCCGTTATAATTTAAGGGATACCAGAGACGGTCAAAAATATCATCTGGGTACCTGAGGAAGTTGCAAATAAGTCAGGGTGCCATACCTTTTCATGCACTGATGACAAAAAGAAGCTGTTAAAATGCTCACCTGACATTTCGATTGGTTATTGAACCCACATCCACTCTATTGAACAGTACAAGAGAACCAGATTCTGTCACATATGTGGTATTTCTTAGAGGCCTTAATTCTAATGCTGATATGAAAGGGGTACTAGAGTCCGTTTTAACAAGACAGACATGTACATAGTTCAAGGTAGGGGTATATATGATCTCCTGAATTAGAGGTTTGGACACATTCTGAATCTGTAAGCTATCCCACTTATTTGGTCCTAAATACAGATCAAATGCAGGTAATTTGTATAGGCCATCGTAGTTTCCATACATGAAAGTAGCTCTGATCAAGTATTTAGTGCTTGTGGTGACCTCTATTTTGTAACAATTCCTGACACCCTCAGGAAAGCTCCTCACATACCACTGCTGTTGGTCGACATTATTTGTACGGAATTGGGTTGCTATGCTTTTACTTACACCAGCATCAACATACGAGGAATCCGAGGTGTAAACTAGCCCTGACACAGAATTCGGATAGCTAGAATTTGGTGGTAAACCGCAGTCTATGTTAATGAAACCTGAGAGAGACAAAGAAAGGGTTGATTAGTTTCCTTGTTTAGTGAAAGCTGAGTATCAAGTATGTGAATCTGAAGAAGTGATAGGGCATAAACCTGCTTGATCCTGACTCAGAACTTCAAGAGCTAATATACCGAGAAAAGTGAAGAAGAAAGTGCCTCTCCCCATCATTGGTTTCAGTTTCAGGGTGTGCTGCAGATAAATTCTAGGCAGTGATTCATTCAGAAAGTGCCTCTCAGTTCCAATGTTTGGCCTGAAATTCTTTTGACAAAAACCAACTCCTCTCTGGATTCTGATTTCTGTTTTCTATCTCATATATGCATATTCCCTATGTGTAGACCATTGACCAAAAACAAAAATAGAAGTGTGGGCATTACAAAATTTGTGTTATGTCAGCGCTGTGTGTCATGCTTTCGAGGTTGTATCTGCAATGTCAAATTCTGTGGACATGTTGTATTTGCGATATCAAACCCCGTTGTTATCATACAAAAAAGATTTCGCATGTTAAAAAACAACAGGATCATCATCCACATCGCTTAAACAACTTCTTTCTTTTTTTTATAAAGAGAGACTGAATCATCATAAAATTCATAATGACGAGTGGGAAGCGAGTAGAATGATTCAAAGGGATAAATTAATCTTTTCTAAAGTGATTGACGTCAGATAACACATAAAAATAAGAGGGAAGAAGGACATCCAGTGTTCCTATTGTCAAAGCTTGCTTAGTACTGACAAAATTTTGTCCTGTTTAAATTTCGATTTGTCCAATTCTTCTTTGGTGTTACCAAAGAGGAATTCATCAATTTAACGAAAGAAAGTATAAAGCCTTTACTGTTCCCCCATGTTAGTTCATGCTTTTTTACCACTCCCTAAATATTTGCTTTCCTTACTCTCTATTTGATTCATATAGTGGGACTACTTTATAGAGGTTGAATAAGTTCAAGCAATTTGCAATTTCCACAGCTTTTCCTGACAAAGTTGATCGGTTCAAAAAATAACAATATAGAGTTGATGCTGAACACTCCATCTAACCCTGGGTCAACCCACAACAATGTTTTAAGCCTCTCCATTTTCCTGCATGGAAGTAACCTAGTCGATGATGTGAACTCTGTCGCCAGTTTTTTGCAGCCTCCTGGTTTTCCCGTGCTTATTCTTAGAACTTGCAAGGATTTTTTCCAGAATATGATTTTCGTCCCTTTCCAATTCCATCCTCTCATTATTTCCAAACATACTAAGTCAAGTCAACCAAGTTGTGACGTGATATTTTTGGAGTAAATCTGCAATTCCATCTCTGCAGATTTCCACTCGACGCTTCATTATTATTTTCTTTAAGAAAAAAAATAAGAAAGCCTCTTTTCACTTATTGACTTAAGGTGGTTGCATTTAAAATGCCTGAATTTTGGAATGTAGGTACATTAAACTTTTGATTTTGTTAAAAAATGGAGGAACTTGTGGTGAAGGACCAAATGAACTACTCATTCTGGGTCAAGGCTTCCAGGTATCTTATTAACATCAGTTGGTAAGCGATTGCCATCTGCAACTTGGAAAGCTCTCAAACGTCTGCATTCTACTAATTTAGCTCGAAAATTCTACCGGTTTTTGCAAATTGCTAGCAAAATTTTACATGAAAAATTTAATTTGCTACAAATTAAGTACCTAATCAGCATAATCGTCTACAAGGTCCTACCTTTTGCATTTTTATTTTAATATTGAAGAACGCATAGCAGGCGAGGCGATATACACTTGGAATACTAAGAAATTGACAGGTAGCCACTGAGAGCATTACTGCAACCGCAGACTTACTCTTCTTCTGCATACCAGCCTAGCATGAAAACTGCAGGTGTGCATAGATTCCCACTTCCTCCAAAGACTTTAATTCTAAGTTTTCAGTTACCATGCTCTCAAAAAAAAAAAAGTTTTCAGTTACCATTAATCATGCATCTATAATTGGGAATCGAATCGACTCCAATCTACATCAATCTCTTTCTTATCCGGAGCTCTTAATTAAATGGATTTATTGTGATCGAAGTAGAAATGTTCTAGAGGCAAACTATGGATCATATAACATCATCATCTTCATCATACAAACCACGACCGATAGCATCAAGAATATTTGCCTATTTGGTAAATCTTTAATTACCTAGCTAGTGAAGATAATAAGCCTGAGTAAATGGGGACTTATCCTCCATTAACGTGTGTTCAACCACATGTTTTTTTTTGGGTACATAACCACATGTTGTTTTTTTAACACATCTATATTACGATGCCAGTTTGACTCACTTTTCCATTATTTTTTTTAATTTGCTAACCCGTAATATGAGTAAACTCTTTTATTTTTAAAATTTTTCTAGGATAAATGTAGATCATGATAATTGATCTATAGTAGATAGATGAGCTTCAAAAATATATTAAAAAAAGTAAAAGGGTTTTACAGGAAAAAATATAATTTTTATTCTTTCTCATATAATTTTTTTACAATTCTTTTTGGTCTTTGTTTTCTTCTCTTCTCTTCGTCCTCTCTCAGCAAACTCTTTGAACAAAATTTACTGTGTTCATTTTTTTTTTCATACTTTAGAAAAAAAAAAAAACAAGTGCAGCTGCTGCAGCATGAATATCACGTGGCCCACAAGAAGAACAACTTCAATAAGAAAGACATGTCATACATCTCCTCCCTCCGTCCCAACTATAAAACAAAAAAAAAAACAAAACAAACATATCTTCCTTCCTTCCTCCACCAAACCAAGACCTCTCACTTTCTCTCTCTTTTGTTGTCTCATCACTCAACTCATGTCTGTCTGTCTCCTGTGGATAAACACTTTTTCTTCTTTTTTCCTTTTATTTCGTACGTTTTTTTTTAACAAAACTTGCTTTCCACGTGCCATCCCCATACACTCCCTCCCACACTTCCCTTCTCCATCCCCACTCAGTCCTACTGTTTCACGTCTCCCTTGGCGCTCCCTCATCATTTCTTCCTCCCTCTTCCTTACTCACAAAAACACACACAAAAGAAACCAATCAATCCATATAAATAAAAATCCATTTTCTTCCTCCACTGAGAGAACAATACTGATTGATGATACTGGTAGTAGTAGTAGTAGTAGTAGCAGTAGCTTAGAAACGGAGTACTTCTACATACTATATTGTATATACTAATTAATATACTATGAGTATGAATTCCCCGTCACCGTCACCGTCACCCAAGAAAACAGCGGAAGCCGTGGTACTACAGCCATCCTCCCCTCGATTCCCGCCATCCTCCCCTCGTTTCCCGCCGCCCAACACCCCTACCTCCGGGGCCCAGCGCAGGATCGGGATCGCCGTCGACCTCAGCGACGAGAGCGCCTACGCCGTCCAGTGGGCCGTCCAGAACTACCTCCGCCCCGGGGACGCCGTCATCCTCCTCCACGTCCGCCCCACTACCGTCCTCTACGGCGCCGACTGGGGCTCCATCGACCTGTCCATCGCCTCCGCCGATGACGACGCCGCGGAGCGCAAGGAGAAGCTCGAGGAGGACTTCGACGTCCTCACCAACACCAAGGCCAACGACCTCGCCCAGCCCCTCGTCCACGCCCGCCTCCCCTTCAAGATCCACATCGTCAAGGACCACGACATGAAGGAGCGCCTCTGCCTCGAGGTCGAGCGCCTCGCCCTCAGCGCCCTCGTCATGGGCAGCCGCGGCTTCGGCGCCCACCGTAAACCCTCCTCCAAGGCCCGCCTGGGCAGCGTCAGCGATTACTGCGTCCATCACTGCGTCTGTCCAGTCATCGTTGTTAGGTTCCCCGACGAAGACAAAGACACTACTACTACTACTCATACAACAAAACCAGCTGGTTCGTCTACATTTCTTTCCTTTTTCCCTCTCCCTTTATTTGATTGACTAACTCTCATTGCTCGCTCAATTTAGTTATGTGAGTAACTAATTATTAGTTCATTTGAGGGAGGTGCTTGGATTACTTTTAAAGAGTATAATTTAAGTAAACGCTTACTTATTCTGTCTATGCTTTAGCCTTTTAGGGATGATTTGTTAGCAGAATTGGCTAGAAATGACAATGCTTGAATTTACGGAACTTCCTTCCTTTGTAGCTACCTATTCTTACTGTTCCCCCAAGTTCGCTTCTTTTCTCATGATTATGGGAAACTTATCTTCAAAATTTGCTCTTTGCTCACTCTACTTGCCATTTCGCATTTGCAAGCTTCTCACTGCTTTGTTGCGTGTGATTTCTTTACGGAAGAGTTGTGAACTTCTGGTTTGGTCAGTTCAGCATTGTATGTGGCACTTGTGAAGAATAAGACATCCGCATTTACCGTGTCCGCTTTGTTAAGTTTGTTTCGAGTAATCCAACCGTTTCAGTCTTCTTGTCTTTGTTCTGTGACCGCGGTTTGGGTTTGAATGTGGCTGCCACTAATGTTCATTCTAGAAGCGCACCTTCTCAGTTTTCCTCTGGCAGCCTCGTTGTCGACCATTTTGTTTACTGTGAGCCTCTTTGTGTCTAGATATTCCAAGGCTGCTGATATATGCCTTGTTCTACCATTTTACGATGTCAAGTTTTGGGAGCTTTCAAGATCTGTAGGCTAGTTCAAGTATGCAGCTTTTTGACGACCAAGTCGACACACCAATGCAACCATCCAATCTTTGAACTTGTCTATTTAAAATGACCGGAAAGGTTTCTTGTTTCTAGTTGTGTTTGTTGTTTAATAGAGTCATGGAAAACGGCTAAGTTTATTGTGTATTAGCTTCCTGTGGACCTTAAACTGATCAAGCATCCATCTTTCTATCTGCCTTCCCTAATGTGCAAACTTGCCTTTTTCCCTCATAATGGATATAAACTTTGGATTGCTTGAACATGCTTAACTGAATTCATATCTAACGGGTCCTTATGCTGACTTTTAATAGGCTATTAAGGATTGAGCAAACAATGAAAATGATTCGCTCAGTCTACTCCTATTTGGTATGATACATTTAGTCAACTATCGCCTCCTATTTATGGATAAAGATTTACTGAGACCTTGATTGCCAAAAGTTGATAAATTTGTTCCACCCATGATTTATGGATTGTATCTTGAGAAGATGATTGCCGAAACTTGTTAAAGATGGTCCACTAGATTTTTATGTTGTTCCTTGATGATGGTGAAGTCAGTCAATATGCAGGACTGACAGTAGGGCACAAAAAGACTGGGAAAACTTATTGGTTTTAAGTGGCTTCCACATTTTTCATTTGCATAGCACAAATAGTTGATATCTTTCATTAACTTATGTCTTTTTCACATTTATATGGAACTTTTTTGTTAATTTTTATGTGGATGTTGATGGACGTAGACATTGCAGCTCATTGGGAAAGCAAAGGAAATGCAGAGCCTAGTGGTTGTGCCATGATAGGGATATGAAATTTGTAAGAAAATGGTGATAGAGTAAAAGATAGCCTTTTGGTTACTGAGACTCAATCAAAGTTGAGCTTTTGTAAGGTGTTTGTTTGGTCCAACTATTGGTGAGAAGCTCTGTACCATATCCTATTGTTAAGCAAATTCATTCATGTTTGAATAATTTTGGGCATGGACTTTAATTATTTCTTTGATTATCCTGCCTTCATGAGAATTAAAATATTGTTGGTAATTGATAAATATGTTTGCCATCACCTGCTGATTGACTGTGTGACATTTATTGCTGTATGACAGTGCAAATTTGACTTGTAAAAGACTCTGTGGCACTGCGATTGTGTATATATATTTCTGTGCTTTCAAGAGAACATACTCGATAGTCAAAGCAGTGTCTGGCAGCTATTATCAGAAAAATACAGAAACAAGGAATATTGATTCTGAAATGAGACTGGACCAAGATAACATGCTTCTTCATGCGCATATTATGTTTCCCTTGATGCGGGATTCACTGGCAGTAGAATGATTTTTAATTAGATTTTGTATGCAAATCACTGACATGACATGTTGTATGCTTCTGGACTCTGTAGATGGATCCTTTTACTTTTACTTGAAGTAGATGAGTGTTTCATTTAACAGCCACTGGGTTTGGATTTACTTTCTGTGTTGGTGCATACATTTCTGTAGTATCGGATTCATATCCAACTTTTGTAGAGTCACAAGTTCTGCTGCAAAAAGTTCCAGAGTGATTCTGGATATAATGAATGATTTCTGGTCACGTTCCTTAGAGATAGATTACACATGTGCTGCATGCATGTGCAGAGACATACATATACTCTTAGAGATAG
Source organism: Turnera subulata (assembly GCA_028386065.3). Taxonomy (NCBI): domain Eukaryota; kingdom Viridiplantae; phylum Streptophyta; class Magnoliopsida; order Malpighiales; family Passifloraceae; genus Turnera; species Turnera subulata. Next base: position 47,446 of record JAKUCV010004965.1, read on the forward strand.
CTAGGACTTCCTATTCCTTCTCCGACAACCAACACTTCTATGTTGGAAAGTATTTCTAAAGAGTTAAGATTGTAATTTTTGGTTTTCTTGTGTGAGAGTAATTCAAAAAAGCTTTTTATGCATTGCAGATGTGGAGAAGGCTTCTTAAATGTTCAATATTGGAGATGGTGAATAGTCAGAAAGATGAAATGTTGGCAACGGTTTCACAATCACGCCTTCTGAGGAAGTTTGGTAGTATTTATCTTTGTTTTGCCTGCCTATCTGCTACCATGCGTGAATATGTAGTTAGGATGATGAGTGAAAGATGATCATTTTCTTTTGGTTACTTTCAGGTCTCTTAATATAAATAGCTGCACTTTTTCGTTTGAATTAATACCTGTTGTAGTGTATGGCAGTGTTATATACTTCGGTTTATGAATACTGGATAGGCTTAATTGTTTTGTATCTCTGCTCTCTGTTTCTGTTGTTTTCCAGCTGATTTTTATCTCCCTAATTTTCCAGCTCATCCAAATGGCTGAAATGGACAGTACATAGAGCTAGAGTAAGGTGGCTTATTTATGAAATTTAGCAAGTCAAATGTTGAGGGTTAAACTTCCTCACACTTGCCATGTTAGGGAGGCATCATTTTGACAGCCAGCTTTGATAAGTGATAACCTTTGCAAAATCAAATACCCTGAATTCACGCGATGATAAATCTTTATTAATTCTTTAATGCCTGCACATTGTCAATGTGCGACTTAATTTATCTACGAAGGCAGCTGATTTTGAAGTGTCACCAAGTGGTGCTGTTTGTTGATGCACATGTTGCCTAGTGTGTTGTTTTCCTCATTGTTGAACTGGAAGTTCCAAAAAGAAGCTTCAAGGTCTTCCTCCCTTGGCAGGTACCTGGAACAATTTAGAGGTCGGGTCGGGTTGTCTTATTTTAGTGTATTTAGAATCTGTTCCGTCTTAAAGTAGGTGAGCCAATATTGTCGTATATTGTATAATTTATAAGTACTCCATTTCTTAAGGGATCGTCGTTTATGATGGAAAGGAAAGGGAATAGTACATTATATACATAGCTCACCTATTTTGGGATAGTACACATTCTTACCAAATACATTAGAATAAGAGAACCCCGAGCTCTAAATTTTACCAGATACCAGTCGAGGGAGGAAGACCTTGAAGGTTCTTTTCTTTCCTTTTTCCGGAAAATGCACGTCCAGATCAAACAATACGTGCTACATCATAACATGTTGCAATAATATAAAAAAAGATGGCTCCTAACGAGAGGTTAAGACTATGCTTATAGAAAATATATAATTAGTTTACCTTGGCAGGTAGGTAGGAAATAGGAATAGGATGGCATGATCTAGAAGTCTACAGATAAGAGCTGATGATTTGTTTAAGGGAAATTTCGTCGTGACTGGCAGCAGCATTTTAGGCTGTTCACATCAATTATAGCAAGTTATTCCACAATTTCTTGAATGGTCGCATGCTTGGCCTCGTCATCCGGTCCAAATGCTAAAATGCGTGTTAAATTTTGTCCATTCGTTGGTTTTGCGCAAGTGAGAAGCGACAACTTTCCATTATGCATTATGGGTGTTTAATCAAAGATTTATGTAGGGATAAAATATCCTTTTCTTGTTAGGGAAGAAGTATCACTCTTTGGATTCTCTCGAATTTATGGGGGCCGACCAATCTAGATTTTGGCACTCTCATGGGGCAGCTCTCCTAATACTGACATTACATTTTCTAAGCTAAAAAGGTATCATTTTTACGTTAGGACGTCCTAACATAAAAATATATAATTAGTCGACTAATTATATATGTGGACCTGTGTTTTCTGTAGTATAGAAACTAGATCTTTATTCTCACGTTGTTTTTTCAGGACAACAGATGTTAGCGTGTTGACCTGGGGGACAAAATACTTGGTGTAACGATAATTTTGATCTGTTTTAATCTAATCCCCTCTGCCATCTTCATAGTTAATGTGGTCCCTTCAAGGATATTTTTATAGTTAATGGAGTCGCTCCCTTAAATCTTATTTCAGTTTTAATGACGATGCTAAAAACATTGGGTCACGTCATCTTTGTGGATGCCACACCCAATAATATCAGAACATTGAGTCACTTTTAAATCTTATTGAAGTGTTCTTGAGTGCTTAAAAACAAGAAAGTTTGCACCATGAACGTCAGTCTAAACTCTAGACACAGGCTTGCTAATGCCATTTTGATTCCCAAAATTTTTTCGCCAAAGAACCACAAAGTTCGCAAATTTTCATCTCTTTCGGGTGTGTATAATAGTATACGTTGAGTGTATCTGCTATTTTTCTGACAAACAAACAAAAAACGAACAGGAAAAGGTAAATCTGGTATCCGTCACTCTTAACTTTACTAATTTGATTCAATCTTGGCTTGGCTTATAGAGCCCATGGTTCGGCACAAACTTTGCAGGGTATCGTTTACCTGCAAAAAATCAAAACCCACTTTACAGACGGAGGGAAATTAAAAGTATGATAAAAGAAGGAAAAAGGTATCCAGAACTAGAAGAGATCATATTCATAGACGGAGCGTGTCAATTTTTGGGGATGGATCATTGGCAATTTGGCATGATCTAGCTGTCGTGTGAATTACTTGTTCTAACTATTGAGGCTAATGCGGCCCACGCAATAAAAAGTTACGGTGGTGTAACTTGTTTCAAAGAGCATTATTTAAGTCACTCTAATTGAGGTATACAGTGGGAAGTATTTTTTTGGGTAGTTTTACACTCCTTCCTTAATTTGCGTGTGGATATATCTCAAACCACAATTATTTCAGGAAGGAGGGAGTAAATTTTATGACATGTTAGCATTTGGAAATGCCGAGGCATGGGTAAGCCTAGCATTTGTATTGCAGGCGATTGGACCAAGAAACTAAACGGCGCTATGCTTGTTAGTACTTTATAACGTGGTTGAGATGAATCATCTGGTGTGCATTGCATTAGAAACTAATAGAATCTGATCCTTACACTAAAAACTGCTACAAATTACAAAGTTGAGTGCAATGGAAGATGGAGAACAAAAGTGACAATATTAATTAAGAACAAGTACAAAGAGTAGCTAGCTAGATCCCACAATGGCCTCCATCAACCATTTCCTTGAAGTCTTCATCAAGGCTGGGCTCAACCTGAACATGAGGGTACAAAACTCCATCTCATTCAAAGCCCCATCCCCGTCCAAATCACCTTCTCTCAACATACACCGCAGTTCCTCATCGCTCATGTCTTGCAGCCCTAGCACCTCCGCATTGCTCTTCAAGCTCTCGAAAGTGATCACACCTTTCTCCTCATCCATCAACAGCCCAAACCCATGGCACAGCTCCTTCATAAACCCTTCAGCACCCAGCTTCTCCACCATGGCAGGAAAGAAATCTTCAAACACCACACCCCCGTTTGTTGACTCCATATTTGTATATAGTTGGCCTAATAATGTCAACTATATATATAAAGCTTCAGGTTTAGAGATGTTGGTGATAACTAATGGAGTTTGTGATGATGATCAGGGTGAAGAAGGTACGTGTGTATTTATAGTTAGTTAGGAGAAAGAAAAGGGAATCAAGGCTTAGGAGGAAAGGAAATGAGCGCAGTGTTCGAGGAAAGAGTGGATGCTAATGACAACGAAGGTACAGGTAATAGAAAGAATAAGGAAGGAAGGAGAGGGAGGTAATGGAGGAAGGTTGTTATTGCCGGCTTTTTGCAGAGTATGATCCGTGTAAGTTTCCGGTATATGATATATATTATCTCCTTCCTCGAAGTTGCATGGGAAGGTACCCAATTTATTTGCTTATTTATAGCTCTTTCCCATATCGGAACTTTAATTTGTTTTGTCAGCAATTGACAAAATTAGACAGTACTTTTTTTTAAAGAAAAATATATTGCTATCTGTCTCATTAAGGATAACTAAGCAAATTGTTCATTGACACACCGGCATTGTTATCTTTTTTTCATCTTTTATTTTCCTGTTTTTGGTATGATGACATTGACGAGGTTTTAATTATAATTTGTAACTCAACCTAATTAGTGGTGCTCAAGTATGAAAGGAATTGGGCTTGTGAAAAATTATGAAATAGATTGCGGTGGTTAACAAGTTCTCTAATTTGCCACCCAACATCTAAGTGGTGCTCAAGTATGAAATTGATTGGGCTAAAGAAAAGGTATGAAATAGATTGTGTGGGGGTAAGACAATCTATAACTATCCTGTATAAATAAATGCAGGTCTGGTTGGAAGTATACTCATTCATTATTCAATATGCCTATGGAGTTCTGGTCACCAAAAACAAAAATGGAGAAGCCTATAGAGCTCTTTGCTCATGACAAGTGGGCCATCAGAAAGAGCATTGGAAGTATCTTTCTCGTATCCTATTTTATATATGTACATGACTTCTGCTCCTATCTGCCAAAGATTCTTTATACATTTTCCACAAGTACCCAATCATGCATTATGTTTTATACTATGGAAAGTCCCCTGCATAATATGAAACTATGAACTATAAAAAAGTTTTTAGCTTGTTTGAGTCTATGTAAAAAAAAATGATGAGACCTTTAGCCCTTGGTGGGATAATGTATACTCCAACTGAATTAGCGAGGAGTTATTATAAATTTGTGAATACAGACAAAAGAAAACAAGATGATAGTTTTCCTTTGGGTTAATTACATTTTGACCCCCTGTATTCTCGTTTATTATTCCCGAACCCCCTAAACTTTTTTTTTCGTCAATCGACCACCTGAACTCCCAATTTCATGCAATTGACCCCCTCTGTTAGAAATTTTAGGTTTTCGTTAAATGATTTAACGGAATGCAGGGATAAGTGACATGTGGCAATATCTTAACCATTCAATTTTTTCTATTTTATTTTTCTTAAAAATATAGAATAAAAAATATTATATCAAAAGAGAAAAAAAAGAAAAAGAGGAGAGGAGAGGAAAAAATTGGCAGTGAGGGAGAGAGGTTTGTTTATTAATGGTTTTTTCTATTTTTTTTTGATACAATATTTTTACTTTGTTGTAAAATAATTAGAAAAAGAAGAAAATAAAAAAAATATTGAATGAATAAAATTTTGACACGTGTCAATCAGCCCAACAATGGGATCTTTCCATATTTTTAGGGAATAATTATTAATTTCCTAAAATTTAAGTATTTTCTATTTTTATGCTAATTAATGGGAGCTTTTATATTTTTTAGGGAATAATAATTATTAATTTCCTAAAATTAGGTATTTTTTTATTTTTAAACTAATTAATGGAAGCTTTCCATATTTTTTAGGGAACAATAATTATTAATTTACTAAAATTTAGATATTTTCTATTTTTATACTAATTATTGGGAATTTTTATATTTTTAAGGAATAATAATTATTAATTTCCTAAAAACTAATTAATGGGAGCTTTCCATATTTTTTAGGGAATAATAATTATTAATTTCCTAAATTTTAAGTTATTTTTTTTATACCAATTAATGGGAGATTTCTATATTTTTAGAGAATAATAATTAGTAATTAATACGAGCTTTACATATTTTTAGAGAATTGTAGTATTAATTTCGATATATTTTTGTTAATATATTTTTGTTTCTTTTCCTTTTTATTTTCTTGAATTTTATTTAATTTTATGTAAAAATAAATTCGTATTTTTTGTTAAAAAATAAAAAATTATTGAACGGTTATGATGCTGCCATGTGTCATCCATCCCTGCATTCCGTTAGTGTAAGTAACAGAATCCATCTGCCCATGGACGGAGGGGGTCAATTGCATGAAATTAGGAGTTCAGGTGGTCGATTGACGAAAAAAAAAGTTCAGAGGGTTCGTGAATAATAAATGAGAATATAAGGGGTCAAAATGTAATTGACCCGTTTTCTTTTCATCGAAAGGAAAACTAATGCTAGTTTCTTCTGCGAAAGTCGGGGGTTAATAACATTCGGACTATCGTTCATGGGGTTACAAAAAGTAAGTTGCTTCCAAGAAGGTAGCTTGGTATGTTATCTTGGGTCCATTTGTTCTAAAGACATAATACCCAAAACCCAAAAGCTCAAAACTGAACTTTTAGTACTGGGTGGGTCCACTTATTCTGAAAGCCTACAAGCTCTTACCAAAACAGGCCCACCAACACTTGTCAACTTTCCAATTTTTTTTATTATTACTTTGCGGTTTGATAAAATAAAATTCCAACCTCAAACTAGAAATATGACCTCTTTATATTATTACAATCCTAATATGTTTATAATAGTTAAAAGTCACTTAGTAAGAAAAAACCGCTCACTAAAAAATTTAAATAAAAAATTAAACTAACAATTTATCTAATTCTGAACCAAAACTTTGAGGTTCGATTCGTCTGGTGCTTTGATTCAAGCACCACTTCCCACCCAGCCATTAAGTAATTTTTATAATATTAATACTATATCTATACATATTTGGATCTTAGAGGGGTGGAGCCTGGGCCCTGTTTGCCCCTAGATCCATACATGAATTTTTATAAATATAATTGATATAAAATTGGGGAAATAATAATATTCACTTGTGTAATTATAACAGCCCGGGTAAAAATTTGGTATTTTTACCGGGACTGTAAAAGTCTATTTACAGTGATTTACCTTTGAATTATTCTTGGGTAATTAATTCAAGGTAAATCGAGCGTCGTTTTTCATAACCGATGTTTTTCCCGCGCTCGGGATTTTTGGATTTTATGGATCAAAGTTGGTATTTTTCGGGTCCCGGAATCCTCAGAAAAATCACACCGGAAAATAACTAAGGGGGTATGCAGTTATTTTCTAGTCCAGTCTGGACTCGCCCCATATGCAGCCAAACTTGCATAATTGAGGCAACTATGTAGGCGGCTGATACACAGGTATAAAGTAGGAAGCAGAGGAGAAGAAGAGGAAGAGAAGAAGAAAAAAAGAAAAAAAGAGAGAGAAGAAGAGAAGAAAAAAGAGAGTAAAAGGAAAAAAAAGAGAAGAAAATATATAATTACTTTGATAAATAATTGTTTGGAAAAGTATTTTACCTTTAGAAAATATATACATGTATATTTATAAATTCATATTTATTTTCAGAAAATAAAGTTTATATAATTATATTTTCTGAAGATATGGTTTTCTAATATAATAATATTTGGTAATTATTATTGGCAAGTAATATATTTTATGGAAAATATTTTGGAAAAAAATATACATATATGATATAATTTTCAGAAAAATTATGTTGTTTATTATTTTGGAAAAAAAGTATATTATTTTATGAAATATTTTGATTTAATAGCTTTGGAAATATATTTTTGTAACCTTATATATACACGAAATATTTTCAAAAAAAGTTTAATTATGATAAAAGAATAATTTCATGATAATATATATATAATCGAGATGTTTTACCGATGAGTTTAATTTGCAGTTTACGGCATCATAGCATACCGATTATGTGCATTTATGTGAGCATGTTGTTTTGTTGTATAGGTTATGATATCGGGCAGTTTCCCGAGGAGCCGGCTTTGGACCGGTTGATGCTTTCAGAGTTGAGTAATCGGCTAAAGTGAGGATGGATTTCCTTCGATATGTGCCTATATTACTCGGTTGTTGTGTTTGATGATTGTTGCACTGTTGAGTGTTGCATTTGCTGTGGTTTGATTCGGGATGTTTATCCCAGTGCCTTGATTGATTTTGGAATGTTTATCCTCATGATTTGGTTTTGGGATGTTTATCCCCGTATATTGAGTTTTTGGATGTTTATCTCTGTGTCTTTTGGTATAAAGAATAATGGATTAAATAATAAAATGTGATAAGGATGTTGATCCTTGGTTTTGGATTGGGATGTCTATCCCGGTGTTTTGGTTAGGGATGTTGATCCCTGAGGTTTGGTTTTGGATGATGATAATATAATTGTCACGTGGTAAGTAGTGGTACGACTCGATGGTTTAAGACTGTTTTGTGGTGGCCATGATCTAGGTTACTTGTGATAAGCATATCTATGCTTGGGATGTCTATCCCGTGATTATATTTGGAATGTCTATCCCTGGGTTACTATTTTGGGATGTCGATCCCTGGGCTCTCTTGGTTTTGATCTGGCACCCGAAATATGTTGAGAACCAGGTCTGACCCTTAGCTTAACCGTGACGGGCCCAGAAAGATAAAATTGGAAAATTGGATTTTTGTTTAAGTCTTTTGGATCTTGGACCAGTTTTGGGTCGAGTCTTTTGGATTGGTATATTTTGGTTGTTATGTCTGTTTTCGACCTTGAGTTTTTTTTTTTTTTTTTGATAAAGCCTCACTGGCTATGCTTTCATTCAAAGGTAGAAAGTATTACAATCCCCCTGTAGTAAGGACCAGATGCGAACTGGGGGTGTTGAAGTCCACAAACGTGGAGAATTACAAAGGGACGACATATGAGCAATCGCATTAGCTACTGCGTTGCAGTTCCTAGGAGCAAAAGTACAATAAAAGGAATGGAAACTCCTAGCTAACAAAAGAATGTCTTTTACCATGGCACCAAAATAGGACAGATCCTCTTCTTCATAAATCAATGCTTTATGCGAATTTGGGAATCAGTTTCCACCAAAATATCACGAAACCCCAATTCTGAGGCCCTCAAAAGCCCCTCCCTAACTGCTAGTGATTGCAGTAGAAGAGGGTCCAGTATTCCATGGAACTTGTTGGTATAAGCACCCAAAAAATTACCATCATGGTTCCGAAAAACTCCCCCAGTGCCTCCACAACCAGCTTTCTCAAAGACAGCAGCATCTGAGTTTAATTTGATCGTACCTACGGGTGGTCTCGACCATTGAGATTGTCGCCGTAGGCTCCTGACGTTTGGAGGAGGGCCATTTAGAAAGCGCTTCTTCATTTCCCAGACCTCATCACACAATCTACGAGCGTTATCTACCACTTGGACCGGATGGGTAACATGACCCTCAAAAAGCTGTTTGTTTCGATCCTGCCAGATGAAAGAAGCAATTGTGAGAAATCTCGCAGAATCCTCATCATTCTCCTTCTTTACAAAGCCATCCACCCAATCAACCATAGAATTCTCCCCTTGAGGCGGGAAACAGCTACCCCATTTCGTGTGGCGCCACACATCTGCTGCTTTTGGGCAAAGAAAGATTGCATGTTCAACGGTTTCCCTTGCTGTAAAACAATGCTCACACATGTCATCATTTATGATTTTCCTTCTCTTCAGGTTGGCTCTCACCGGCAACGCCCCATGGCCCATACGCCACGCAAAACTCTTCACCATGTTCTGCACTTTGGCATCCCACAGTCTAGTCCACGCATTCACCCTGCTGGTACCAGCAGAATGAACGCTGGTAGATGAAGAGGCTTGTTTCCCAAATTGACGGAAGGCATGGTATGCACTTGTGGAGAACATCCCATTTTTTTAGAAAAACCAGGACCATGAATCCTCCACTTGGGACACAGGGAGTGGGATGGACATTATAAGCTCCACGTCTACTGGTAAGAAGGCCTTATCGAGTTTTGGCCTAGCCCATTGTCTTGGGTTGGATGACATCAGATCGCACACCATAGACACCCCAGCCCCCTCCTTCAGTAGTAAGGTTTGAAATTCCACGGCCTAGGAACCCAGGGGTATTTCAGTATATCCGTCGCCACACCATTCCCTACTCTTCTCACCAGACCTTTCAAGAGGGCATCCCTGCTGGCCAAGATGCTGCGCCATGTGTAGGACGGGCGAGAGCCCAATTTGGCGTGCAAAAACTCAGAATTTCTAAAATACTTAGCCTTTAGAATCCGTGAACAGAGAGAGTCCGGGAAGTGCAGCAACCTCCACCCCCGTCCTGCGAGAAGGGCCAAGTTAAAGGTAGAGAGATCCCTGAACCCCAAACCTCCGTCCACTTTTGGACTGCAAAGAACATCCCAACTAAGCCAGTGTACCTTCCTTCCTCCTTCAGCACTCCCCCACCAAAAGTGAGCCAACATCGAATTAAGCTCATTGCAGAGAGTAGTCGGTAGCTTGTACACCCCCATGGCATACGCGGGTATAGCCTACCCTACAGCTTTTATCAAGACCTCCTTGCCAGCTTTAGATAACAAGCTCCATTTCCATCCGTTTACGCGATTCCACACCTTATCTTTGATCTCCTGAAATACCATCCGTCTGGATCTGCCCACCAAGGGTGGGAGACCTAGGTATTTAACATGCAAGACTCCTCTCGAATCCCAAATATAGCTTTTATCCCCTCCCTCAACTCCACTGCACAATTTAGGCTGAACTGTAAAGCAGACTTATCAAAGTTCACCCTTTGGCCTGATGCCACCTGATACTCCTCCAAGATTCGCTTTAAAGTCCTTGCACTAGCAATAGTCGCCTTGGAGAATATCAAGCTATCATCCGCAAAAAGGAGATGTGTGACCTTAAGAGCCCCATTGCACACGCCAAAAGATTCCCAAGACCCTTCTTCCTCTGCCTTGGCCAACATGGCAGATAGGCCTTCACTACGAAGCAAGAAGAGGTAAGGGGAGAGTGTGTCACCTTGGTGCAAGCCCCTCTGTGGGTATATAATAGGAGTTGAACTATCCCCCACCACTACAGTATAGCAATAGGATTCCACGCAACTCATAATCAACTCTATGAACTGGGACGGGAACCTCATCGACCCCATAACCTGCTTGAGATAGGTCCACTCTACTCGGTCATAGGCCTTGGACATGTCGAGCTTCAAGGAGAAGACCCCCTCTTTCGCCCGTTTCTTCTTTGTTAAACAGTGAAGCATCTCATAGCCAGTAAGGATATTGTCAGAGATTAGTTGCCCAGGCACGAACGAGCTTTGATTTTCAGCAATAATTTGCGGCATCCACCTCTTCAACCTGTTTGCAACTGTCTTGGAGGTAATGTTGTATAGGACATTACAAAGGCTAATGGGTCTGTAGTCTTGGAGCCTCCTAGGGTTTTTGCATTTAGAAATTAGAGTGATATTTGTTGAACCCAACTCAAGAGGTATGAAGCCCCCATTTAGCGCCTGCAAAATATGTTGGATGACATCCTGCTTAATCACAGACCAGAATTTTTGGAAAAACCGAGGCGGCATTCCGTCCGGGCTTGGGGCCTTGCTGGGCTTCATCTGGAAAAGGGCCCGTTGCACCTCCTCAGCGGTAAAAGGGGCCGAAAGGTCATCTACCATAGCCCCAGAGACCTTGCTAGCTAGGATAGAAAGGTCAGTAGAGATAGGAGAGGCTAAGCTGGATGAAAAAATATCTGAGAAATATTGAAACACCAAAGTAAGCAGAGCCCCCTTCTCAATTACTGTCACCCCATCATCATCCTCCAGTTCTACTAACATATTCTTCTTCCGCCTTTGATTTGCTTTTCTGTGGAAATAGGTAGTGTTTCTATCTCCACTTTCCAGCCATATCGCCTGTTGCCTCCACAAAAGCTCTTCTCTCTCAAGCAAATCGTCGAGCTTCCTCTCCAACAGCCTTTTACATTGACATATATCTAGTGAAGGCCACATAGAAGATAAACGCTCCAGCTCCAGCCGGACAGCTTTAATTTCCTTTGGGATATTGCCGTGAGTATTGGAACTCCACCGAGAGAGTTTGCAAAGAGTCTCCTCCACTCGAATCCCCACCTCAATCAGGGACGAAGGTCTTCCGTGTTGTCCCCACATCTCTTTCACAATGTGTTCACATTCATCATCTGAAACGCCCGTGTCCCAATTTGTTAATATAAACTATAAATTAAATATGAAATGACCAAATTGCCCTTATCATTTCCGGGACACAAAAAAATCATCAACTGAAACACCGTATCCCAAATTTATCCATTAGATTCATTATATCATGTGAAGTGGCCAAAATGCCCTTCTGCCCCGGGATACAATAAAATCAAGAAAATCTTTAATTATGCAATATATAGGCAACACATTATATCCAAAATAGAGTATGCAGCGGAAGACAAATACATATAACAACAAGTATGCAATGAACCCTATGGATCCGACCCGAGGAGGAAAGCACCGCCACCTGCTGATATGCACCACTGCTCAATGAGCAGTTAACCTGTAAAAGACTGTGAGGGGGTGAGACCAACCACTGTCTCACCGCAGACAAATAAACCAATAATATAAAAATACAAATCAACTACAAGTACACCGGCATTAAGCAATCGCAAACACAGAGCACAAACAATCCACAGTACATAACACCAGTCATCACCAGACTACAACCATCACTTATCATTACTTATTTTATTATCTTTGTTATTAGGTTTAAATATTTTATTAGGGCCTTCTACTGTGTGCGTCGAGCTCGGTCCCGTCTGATCAGATGACCAGGGCATAAGCCCAAATACAATCAGGGCCCAAGCCCAAATACCATCATAGAGAGAAAGACAGATAGAGAGAAAGAGGGAGGTAGAAAGGGGGAGGTAGAAAGAGGGAGGTAGAACCGGTCATAACAGACCCATATGCTAAACCGCATAAAATCCCGAGGGGTATCACTTCCCGCCCGAACCAACCGGTCAACAGCCCCACAGTAGAATTATTATAATTCGTTATTCTCAATTATGCTTAACAAGCTTTGCCATACGTTATTGTCAAACAGGGTTGCGTGGATTTAATATCTTATTCTCAAATCCGGGCCTCCAGCCCTCAAGTCACCACACGAACCACAAAATCATATTGCATTTTATAACTCATAACCAACAAACTCATGCTCAGCTAGCATATCATATCAAACAGGCACGTAATACACATAGTCAGACATATTGCATCAAGGTATCATCACTAAGATGTAAACGCAATCAAGTACATCAGCACAGCAGGCATATATTCATATAGCATTCAATACCAACCAAGTATTACCACTTCTTGTTCCAAGTTTATTAACCGAGCACTGTAGGCAGTAATGCATACAAAGGTTTATAAGTCCTCACCTGGGCCATATTAATTGTCTCGGAACTTGAAGCCTTGTTCCGCCTCAACATATCCTATATTCATAACAAAGAAAATGCGACCATGTATAAGGTACACATACAACAATTACGAATGTACTCTAAAACGTACTTATATCGATGTATCATTTCGAGTCCTTAAGCCCAGTCATTGTCCTCAAGTCCTTTGATCTCAAAATTATCAGGTTAAATTATCCATTGCGCCTAAGGCCCAAATCATGCCTTAATCTTATTTGGGCCTAAAGTCCATATTAAATCAATTACACTTTATTAGGCTCAAAGCCCAAACCATGTCCAAACATATATCTGGGCCTAAAGCCCGTATCATTTAAAACCATTGAGCCTAAAACCATCTTAAATTAATTACTCTTTATTGGGCCTAAAGCCCATTCCATATCCATGAGTCATATAGAGTTATTGGGCCTAGGCCAAGCCCATCATAATAATCAAGCTAACTCGTAGCCCGAGCTCAGACATTTTTCGGCCTAAAGAGACTATGTACGTCGGTACGATTCCGGCCACGTGCCCCCCAACTCACCTCACTCGGTTTCTACTAATATCATTTATTTTTAATACATTGCCTAATCAGTTTATTAAACATAACATGCTCGAAAGTTAAAACACATGACAAGCCCGGAAATTACCATTTACTGCCGATTCTCGATGCAGCCGGAATAGTAAATAGGTTTGCCGAATTCCGAATAGCCTCGTCGGAACAGTACCCCCGACTCACCAGAGAAGTGCAACAGCAACCTAGTAAAGATCCCACAGCCAGCTGTCAAACCCGAACATCGTCAACCATCGTTCACTTTCACAACATGGTAACGAATCTAGAACGGATTAAAGGTTTCATATCCTTACCAGGAAAGAGGATGGTTCATCACCGCCACTGTCAACAGTACTCCAAAGCCTCGAACACCGACAGATCCGAGAACTGCAACGACAACCGGCACTGGTAGAGCCCAATCCGGCCACCAGCAGCGAACCAGTACAGCATAAACACACCATGAACCCGTCGTCACAAACCCGCATCCACCATCAACAGCCACGACTCACACCCGCTCAAAGCCCGGCCACCACGGCTAGCAACAGAGCCAAACCGGACCACCAACAACAGAGGACGACCACCAGCCAATCCGCCACCCAAAGACACAAACCCCACATAGCATCCAATTAACCTCTCGACCGAGACTACAAAAGAAAAGAAGGGACGAAAGGAAGAACAAGGGAAACGAACCGGAGAGATGGCACCGATGGCCTTGTGGGGGACGAAGGGCGACGATGGCACCTACGTCGAATCCATGCCCGATTCGTCCCCCACAAGGCCCACCAAACCTTATCCCGGTCTGCACTACCATCCAGCAACACGGGCAGCGTTCACGGCGACTCCTCGTCACAACCCAGAGAACCCCGAGCCTTCTCCTACATCGTTGCAGCGGCGACTTGTGACTCGGATGGCTGCAATTTGAGGAGAGAGAGGAACACGAGGCGGCAGCGACAACACGCTCATGCGCGTCCTTCCTCTTAACTGCAGTGGCGGCGACGCAAGGAAAGAGAGGAGAAGAAAGAGGAGTGGAGTGCTCAGGGAACAAATCGTGGGAGGAAGAGTGGGAGAGTATGTGTGGCGGCGGCTCGGGGAAAGAAGTGGAAAAAAGAAAAGAGGGTAGAGAAAAGAAAAGGGAAAAGAACTTTTAGGGTTTGGCCGGCCAGGATAAAAATGACGTCGTTTTGATCTTGGTCGCGGTCAACCCTTACCAAGTCAATGCGCCTGTGTAATTCTTTTATTTTATTATATTTTTTTTAACTTTCTTTCCTTTTCTCAAAACGACGTACTTCAACCCGCCTTTCACATCGAAACGCGACTTGTTCCCGATGAAACCCAAACACGTTATAGTTACAACTTAATACAGATATTCCCAAGGAAAATAATTCATTTCCATGACCAAAAATCCGGAAATTCCGCAAGGGTAAAATGGGAATTATAATTTTAAAAATTCCGAAAATCCACAGAAATTAACTACCAAAAATTCGGGGCGTTACGTCATCCCTGCACCAATGCTCCTCAAACTTATTGAGTTTATGTCGCCATCGCCTACCTGCAGTATCAGCCACGAGTGACAATTTGATAGGCCTGTGATCAGACCCATCATATCCAAGGTGCGTGACCCCCCACCTTGGGAAAAGGTTTTGCCACTGACACGATCCCATGGCCCTATCTAGTCTGAGCTGAGCATTGTGTACCCCATCCCTACCATTGTCCCAAGTGAAAGAGTTCCCGGAGTAACCCAAATCACGTAACTCACAAAACTCCACTGCATCTCTAAACGCTCTCATCAATCTATCCGGTTTTGGTAGCCTCCCATGTTTTTCCTTAGCCACCAAAATTTCATTGTAATCTCCAAAAACCATCCAAGGCAGAGCAGAGCGATTCTTTAGCATCCGCAAGAGGTCCCAAGACCGACCTCTATCACTCTCCATAGGGTCACCATAAAACCCCGTCAAACGCCATGCACCCTCTCCCAAATCCTTTACCTCAACATCAATGTGATATCTAGAGAAGGACATCCAAGAGACATGAACATTACTCCTCTACAGTAGGCCGAGGCCACCCTCTCTACCCACACAGTCAACATACACGCCATTTTCAAAACCCACTTCAAACTTTACCCTTTCCATTTCACTGCACCGCCTCCGTGTCTCGGACAAAAACACGATGGCTGGGTCTTCGCGCCTAAGTAATGCTCATAGCCTTCGAACTGCCCAGGGGGACCCCAAGCCTCGGCAGTTCCAAGCTAGGCAGCTCATGGTGATCGGCGGGGCTGGGAGCCAGCCACCGCCGTGTGAGCCGAGAGAACAGTCTCATCGATCTCCTTTGAAGCTGTGTTAATATCATTCTGAGTTGTTACACTACTCTCCTCCAGGGTAAACGAGGAGTTTTGTGCTGCCAAACCAGCAAGTCTAGGACCAGTACTAGAGGAAAGGGATTGGAACGGGTTGTCTGAAGAGATAGTCAAGGAGGAAAGGTAGGGATAGGTTTGGGATTCTAAAGCCGGGGTGACGAGGCCCGTAGGTGAGGGTGTATTATGGGAATGGATGATCCTAGCTAGTTTCTTTAAATTTGAGTGTCTTACTAGGCTTGAGGGGGTATTCTGCCGGCCCAAAGAGAAGGGGGGTTTTTGGTTCTAGATCTTGTTGGGTCGGGAGACTAGTTTGGGCCGTAGGTGAAGATGTGGGGGATTTTGGTTCCGTAGCCGTAGTTTGGGCCAAGCATGAACCAGGGCTGGCCGCATCTAAGGAGAAGGCTTCAGTATGGGCTCGGTTAGTGTGTGGGTATTCCTTTCCTATGAGGGGGGCTTTGGACATTTTGAATTTCTTACCAAAGGTAAGGAGGGTAGGGGCACGGGTCCTCTTTTTTTGGGAACCATTGACAAGGTTCCCCTCCACCGATAGGTCTGATAACTTCCCAACGATCTTAGAAGTTTGGCCCTCATCCAGCTGGTGGACAACTTTAATCTTTGAAGGTTTTGGGGACTTGATCGTGGGCGGGTCCACACCCGCTATTTTTCCATTTAAAGGTTTGCACAAATGAGGTAATTCCCCTTTCAGAACCTTTGCGACATCTGGAACCGCCATTCTCAAACTAGAGCACAGCTCTGACACCCGTGCCTGCTCCAGACCCCCAGCCATGAGTAAAGCCACAAGATGCTCCATACTCTTTCTAGACTCAGACTCTAGGTGTACGACAGCAGGAACGAGGTTGGGGGAAGGTTCTTGTGCATGCACCTCAACAGCACGCGCTACCTTCACCGGGCCTTTGCTACTTTCTCCCTGAGAATAGCTCCGTTTTGGCCTGTACTGCATTCTTCCCAAATCGTCTGGTTTGTCAAAACCTCTACGTACCCAGTGCTCAGCTCTCAAGGACCTCATGGACACCAGGTATTTTATAAGGAATATTGATCTTTGAAACGAGCATGCCTTCTGAACATGACCCATCCGCCCACAGTTGTAACATAAATCTAGCAATTTATCATACTTAAATTGCACCCAGACCTCCTCGCCATCCTCACGTTCATTCATGAACCCAGGAGACAGGGGCTCATCAACATTAATCATGATCTTAAGATTCATGACACAGCTATAGCCGAGACCATTATCAGATCTAAGATCAGAAGATACAAACTCACCGATCATGGCTGCAATGACTTCACAATTTTCGTCACCCATCTCGTCAGGAGACAGACCATGGACGTGGACCCAAAAAGGGGATTTCTTCAGTTCAACTTCCTCTATGGCCAGCTTTGAGTTTCATTCTCTGATAATGAGGTGGTTCCCGTCCACTGTCCATGGAGCCCCACCCAGAACTCTCGCCCTGCCATCCTCGTTCTCAAAGGAGAAAATAAAAACGTTTGGACGTATCTCTTTGGTATCCAAGGGGAAACGAGGTTTCCAAGCTCTATCAATAATCGAGTTGAGGACGAACGGCAAAATGGGCTTGTCAGAAACAAGTTTGCTCACCAGAGCTAAAGTGGAGATTTTCTTTCCTACCTCTGGGTTACGCTTCAATTTTAGTCTACAATCTTTAAAGGTATCAGTTGTATCAGTGGGATCCATTGGAAGACAGAAAGTTACAAACAAAGATTGATGTGAGACCAGATGAAAAGGCAGGGGAAGTAAGGAGGTGAGATAAGTGGGAGTGAGTGAAAGGACAAAGAGGTAGGCAAAAGGGGAGGAAGGGGAGGTCAGAAAGACAAAGGGACAGAAATAAGTAGACTTTAATGACTAGGACTGGAGGAGACAAGGAAGGATTGACAGAAGCTCAAGCTAAATGCCATTTTCGAAGGCATAGTATGTATGGCAAATCCCTAAGGAGCTCTTATAATAGAGAGGGGACCAAAACAACAACCGTAAAAAAATGTGTAGAAGGCCACCCTTGAGTATTTTATAGTGTTGCATATTGATTGTCTATCCATGGTTAGTGGGCACTTCGGACTCACCCTTCACCTGCGGGCTTTCATCTCGTAGGTTGAGTTATTTGTGGTTCAGGTTTGAAGCATTCCAGACAAGCTGTAGCTTTATCCCTCGGACAGGACTCGGATCCATTAGTTTGCATCAGGTTTTGCATATGAAGATATTGAGTTTAAACGCTTCCGCTGTGCTATATTTTGGGTCCCCGGATTTGGGTAACATGTTTTGATTTTGGGCCGATGGGCTAGATTTTTTATGTTTATGACGTGACATTGAGCCGTTGGGCCGGTTTCTTTGATTTATTCATTGATATTATCTTTAAGCCATTGGGCTGTGTTTCGTGTTATATTTACTGTTGAACAGTTCCGACACGTGTTTACTGAGACTGGTAAATACGGGTCGGGGCGTTTCAGTAATGCATAGGCATTTGAGAATTTTTGAGACTAAATAAAATTGAACTTGTATTTAGCTAAGGAGATTGGATGACTTTTCGTGCACATATTAAAAAATAAATTTTAATTAGTTACACAAAGAACATATAAAAAAAAAGTGATTGTAAAGATGTAATAGAAAATGTAGTTGAAAAATAATAATACTCACCTTATATCTAAACTTGATAAATTGTATTTAAAGACTGTAAAATTGTATTTAGATAAAGGGGAGGATGAGAGTGTATTAGTATATTTAATGAGAGACTGAATAACTAATAAATTCAAGAGAAAACATGATAAATACTAATTCATAAATCTAAGAGATAAATCTTAACTTACTTATCTCAATATAAATCTTATGGTTATTTTAAAAAATAACAATCTGAATAAAATTTTTTTATTATTATGTTTAGATGAGAGATTGCTTATAATAACAAAGATATTAATTCATCAATCATTAAATAATATGACGCCATATATTTTTACAAATTCCATGAGGAAGGAAGATCAAACCTTTCACAGCTTGCCAAAATCTTTCCATGCTAAATTACATGGCAACAGATTATTGTGTAAGTTGTAAAATCTGCTTCTAAAACCTTTGACGCCTACCGTTAAACGAATAGAAAGAAACATCATAGTGTTATGTAGACCCGATTTTTTCATTGTTTCTGACTCCTATAAGATTCCTCCAGCAAATTTCGTTATTTATTATAAGAGAAATTTTCCAAAACCAATCACTCTTAATATTTTTTTTAAGTATTATTATTAAAATCCCGACTATATTTGTTATTAAGATGTTCTAAGGCCATGAACTCTTTAATTAGCATTAATGTTGAATTTTTATGATGCGGTGCGGTAGAAAAAACAAAAAATGTATGTATAATTAGGTTATTAGTCTCAAGAGAGACAAGAAGTGCATGTACGCTAGTGAAAACGTAAGCAATTTAGTTTCGACACAAATATTTAGGCCTAGAGAAATAAATAATATATTATTATCTTTTAAAAATTGACATATTATAGAGGAAAATTAGTTAAATTTTATTAGGCGTTCAATATCAGCATACTATGTATTACTGCATATTGTATCTATTACTTACATAAATTTTAGAAATATAACAGTTTTGAAAAATATGTGAATTTTTTTCATATTCAATGACAACTTTCTATAAATGAGGAGAAAATTTTAGCTTAGTTTTATTCTTTTAAATTGTTTTTTGAAATAATCTAAGTTTTTCATAGTGAACTGTCGAAGTTAGTTGTTATATGATTTCTTGGAGGCTTTTAATTATTTTCTATTGTTGGTACCGCGCGGACAACAAACTAGTGTTCTCTAAAAAGTGATCAGTTGCATATTTGGCAAGTAGTAAAGATAATTAAAATCCCTAACAGCTTATTCTAACGGCAAAAATATTGTGATACATTAATGATGCTAATCATGGGAAAGCTATTAGAATAAATATTTTTTTTGGTCGAAACCGGGAGGTATATTAAGAATATACTTGAGCAAGATACATGATTAGAAGTCGGTTGCTCACTCCGACTCTTATCTTTAAAAGAAAACACATGCGTACAATAAGAAGCAAAGCAAAACATAAAGAACCTGGCTGCTCTAAACAAAAAAGCCAAACATAGCTAAACAATAGATAATCGGACAAGACAGAAGTCTTGTTAGATGATTGGGGGATCAGCTAGGGCAAGGAGTATCCGGTGGGCGGTCGACTTCCATGCCTGATGTGGATGCTCCTGGGGAGTAGATCAAACGATGACAGTCTTCCGTAAGTGTGACTGCTGTGTGGTGCTGGTTTCTGCGGGCTCACGAAGGGGCAGGATGGGTAAAATTGTTAGAAATTGCGGGGTAGGGAGCTAAAGGGGGAACGGAAGACACGACAGGTCTGGTGTGGGACTGGTTGTCATCGGAGGTAGACGGATAAGTACTGGCATTGGATACATCTTTGAGGGTTTGTCTTTTAGGGGTGTCTTTGGTTACAAGTTTCGAAATTTTCGAGGGTTGGGATCTCTTCATGGATTGTTTAGGGGTTCGGGAGGAAGGCTTATTTTTTGTTGTCTTGAGGGTCCCTACTCCGATGAAGTCGCTAAGTGTAGGGAGGCTGGGGGGAGGTTCAGGTTGAGACGGGTTCCTACTGGCCTTTGGTGAAGTCGTTGAAGGTTGTGTTTCTGACAGGGCAGTTGGGTTAACTTGTAGGGGCAGGGTAGGTACAGCTGGTCTCGGGCTTATGACTGGGAGTGTGTCTTCCTGGGGAGTACCATCCAAGAGATGGAACCTGTTTGATGAATTGCTTGAATGATGAGGTAACGAATGAACCGGAGGGCCGGTGAGGTGGCGCCGAGTCGGGCGTCCAGGCCGTCGTGGTGCATTCATCCATTCCCCTCTTCCCTCCCGTGCCGGTAGAGTGGGCACTCCAGATTGTGGTATTGTCTCGGCATTTTTTGGTTGCGGGGCTTCAGGACAAGCTGAGCTGCTATGATTTAGTCGCCCGCAAACATAACATACCGGCAAACCCTCATAGCTTACCTTTAAAGGTTCGCCTTCGAGGTACACCGTACCCTTCAAAGGTTTTGTCAAATCTAGACATACAGCAACTCTAGCGAATTTAGCCCGACTAGGATTAGAAGAGTTACCGTCAAGTCGGATTGTTCGGCCCACCATGTTGCCGAGTTGACGAAGGATTCTGGAGTGGTAGCGATTGGTGGGGAAGTCAGGGAATTGGATCCACGCCACAATCGAATCAATCTGTCCAGTAGCAGCTCGGAAGTTCGGGGTCCAAGGTTGCACACTTAGCGCGCTGCCAAAGATACTCCATGGGCCGTCTGTCAGGGCATGAAGGTAGTCTTGCGTCGCCCAGAAACGAACCATGTAGAAATTATTCTTCAGATCGATGATTTTGAAAGCGCCTGTCGGTTTCCACAGGTCCTGTAGTTTGGCCTGCAAAGTCTTGAACCCAATGTATCGCCCATACAGTTTAACCACAACTGCATTCTCCCATTGCTTATCTAACCTGGCTTTGAGGGGATCGGATAAAACCAAGTTGTCCATCCCATCGGTTTGAACCACCATCAGATCTCCTTCCTCATACTCGGCCTCTCCTTCAAGTTCCCACGGGTCGGACAAGTACAATGGATTAGACCCGGTAAACAGGGTATCCCGATAAGTAGGCCGAGCATCCTCCATGACCTCGTCTGATCCTGTGGATGGTATGGGTTCTGGGGTCAGTTTGTTCGGTTCGACCATGCTGGTTGGACCAGGGGCAGTCCCGGTCCTAGTGATTGTTGGTGCGTGCGGGTTGAGCTCCATGGGCACAGTTCTGGTGAAGGGTCGGGGTTGCTCGGGAACTGCCTGAACCGGATGGCGAGGCCTTCTTGGGTTCGGCATCACTGCTGCCGCCGGCGACACGGCCGGACGTGGGGGCTGCTGCAAGCTTGTGAGAGTGGTCAGACCCGTGACCGTGCCTCCACTGGCTGCGAGTTCAGGGGTGCGGGTAACCGAATGCTGTGGGTCTCGTGCCGGGGAAGGTGAGTGCGAGCGGCGTCGGGAAGCTGGTAGGGGAGCTCCGGCGTCTCTGTCACGGGAGCGCGAGCGCGATCTTTGGAAGGGGCTGCCGGCAAGGTCGCGGTTCCGGACCTTGCAGGTGGCTCTGTCCACCGCTGTCTCCACGTCCTCAGAGCATGCCGGCGAGGACATGGATGCAGACGGGAGATGAGAGAGGTGGAGCACGCGCGCGCAGAAGGAGGCGTGTGGGTCAGGGGCTTCAAGGTTGAAGACGCGTGATGAGCGCGTAGTATTATGCTGGAAGAATAACTACTGGAAGACGCGTTCATGATTAGGTTATGTTTACCATTAGAATAAATATTGAGGATTCTTTGTAAATTCGCCGTGTTGGGGCCATTACAAAGTTCCTGTTTGTAAGTTTTGCAAACCCAACTCTTTTGTTCATTCTTCTCCGTGTGTTCATTAGAGATGTAAGATTGCGGGTGAAGCAGAGGATGAGAGATTGGAGAAAGGGGGAAGAATCCGTGAACTACTCTACTGTACGCATAAGGGGACGCCACGTTAGTGATTCAGAAGCCACTGCATGCGAGTGATGTCAGGGAAGATCGTCGTAAGGCAGGATATTAGATTTTTTTTTTTTTTTTAAGAAAATTGTCTTTAAAGGCAGGATTTTGATTGTTTTATTGGTCTAACTTTGTTGAATTTAGATGATCATTTATGTCTATGACTGCTTTCTTTCCCAGTCTTTTCCTGGTATGGCTTAGATGGGTTTCTCTTTGAATTATGACAATGTGTCCAGCCAATTTTTTCTTTGCCAGATTGAGCTTAATTAAGAAAAATTTTAATTTACTATGCAAACCAGTTCATTTTGCTAGTACTTGATGTATAGCCAAAAAGAACCAGTAAGGATAACGAGGACTTGATACAAGTGACTGTAGTGGCGTCCACCAAATGGAGATGCCAGCTCACTTGTGTGCAGATTCTGCAGACGAAAGAAGAAGAGGAAAAAAAAAAAAGCGTTCTAATTAATCTAAAATATTTTGATTCTTCTTTCCGCCAAAGCATCCAAATACTTTTGCAGATCACAGTAAGGGGAAAGCCAAAGAGATCAATAGATGGTAGCCGTTATAATGGGTACGTGTGGAAACGGACAACTAGTCAGGTGACACAGTGGTGTGCTTTGACTCTGCATAACGAAGTTTTAATCAGCAGGAGCACTTCATTTTCTTTTGTTATTTGATCGATGAGTGTTTGCCAAGAAGAGCTGGTGATTTTTTTTTGGCAACATTGCAGGGAAAATATGAAGATGGGCAGGAAATAGCAGTTAAAAGGCTCTCAAAAGCATCAGTGCAAAGGCTGGAGGTTATCAATGAAATCTAGTGAGACTTTGGTTTCTATAAAGCATAGGGAGAAGCTGTTGGTCGAAGCTCGGATGCATTTCTCATGGGTTAGCCTTCCAGCCAAAATAGTCTTACCGTTTATCTTATGGAATTATTCTATGTTTGATGAACTAATTAGAAAACAATAACTTAAGAGATTCGTTCATGTCTATAACATCAGTTGCTTTGTTGCTTTTTTGTGTTCTGCTCCTGATTTTATTGCCCAGTCCTGGAGGTAGCCCGTTGATTTCACGTCATGATGATGGTTTCTAGGAAATAAGCTGAAGAGAACAGGGCTATAGAGAGTGGTTCACAAAGAAGAAAGAAGTTAATTAGGAAGAGATGATCTCATTAACATGAGATTGATTCAAGGGACAAATTTTCGTCCTCAAGTAAGATTGGTGTTTTATCTAAAAAGGTAAGATTAGTGATGTTGAGTCACTGTTTAGCTTAAAAAGATAATAACAAGCCACCGAGGTTGACTTCCAATTGCAGTTGAAGGAAAAAATTATGGAAAGGGTGTATTTAAGAGAGGTTTGTGTGAGTATTTAGTTATGCAAAAAAAAAAGAATAAGGACTTGCAAAGAACAAAGGAAAAATAGAGGGCTTAAGGAAGAGAGGAGCAACACGATTTGGTTTTGAGGAAAGCACACACTCAATTTTGCATTACATGATATATCTATACAAGTACATCACTAACTTAGTATTTTATCTTTTTCTAACACAACCACAACTTTACATATTAATATTTAGATATTTTCATAGATTTTTCTAGATAACTATTATTAATATCTAGATATTTTCTTAGATTATTCTAGATAATTATATAAAGTATCATGATATTTTGGTCTTTGATTAGACCATTCTAGATTACTATAAAATATCAAGATTTTTTTTAGCAAGTAATCATGCTTTAACACTCCTCCTTGATTTCTTGCTGCAAATTCCCAAAGCATCTGTGAGCTTCTCAATTCTTTCTTTGGGCAATGTTTTTGTCAAGATATCTGCTGGACTATTTTCATAATTGCAATGGACAAGACTAACTTCAATAGCTTGCCGCACTTTTCTGATGGAGTGAAACTTGATCTTCATGTGCTTTGTCCTGTCAGGAAACACCGGATTTTTGGGTATTGCTATTGCAATGACATTTTTGTGACTTGGCTCATCAACCAAGCACCAAGTCTGATTCTTTTTTATCATATTCTTCTCCTCCTGCATTGCATTTCTCCATCCTGAAATTTTACTTGCTTCTTCATAAGTTGTGGGCTCTAGAACAGCAACATTACATCTCTGATATATATTAGTAAGGGTTCTAGTGCCTCTAACTGACTCTTCTTCTTCTTCCTCCTCATCTTCTTCTTGAGGCTCATCATTATCTTGATTTATTTGTTGAGACAAGACTTGAGAAGGTTGATGATCATCCTTGGAATTTTGCCAATTCCAAGATGCATTTTCATCAAACTTAACATTTCTACTAATAATAACCTTCCCAGTTTTGGATCCGACCCGAAGAGAGGAAAGCACCGCCACCTGCTGATATGCACCTCTGATCATCGATCAGCTAACCTGTAATAAACTGTGAGGGGGTGAGACCAACCACTGTCTCACCACAGACAAATAAACCAATAATATACAAAACAAATCAACTACAAATACACCGGCATCAGGCAATAGCAAACACAGAGCACAAACAAGTCACAATACACACACAAGTCATTACCAGCCTTCAACCACAACTTATCACTCCTTATCTTATTTTCTTTGTTATTAAGGTTAAGTATTTTATTTAGGGCCCCCTACTGTGTGCGTCGAGCTCGGTCCCGTCTGATCAGACAACCAGGCACGAAGCCCAAATAAACCAGGCACGAAGCCCAACATATCCATAGAGAGAGAGAGAGAGACAGAGAGAAAGAGGGAGGTAGAAAGGGGGAGGTAGAAGGAGGGAGGTAGAACCGGCCATCACAGGCCCATATGCTAACCCGCATGCCATCCCGAGGGGTATTACTTCCCGCTCGAACCAACCGGTCAACAGCCCCACAGTAGACTTTATTATAATTCATTATTCTCATTTATTCTTTAAGAGTTGTACCATACGTTGTTTCAAACATGGTTGTGTGGATTTAACATCTTAAACTCAAATCCGGGCCTCCCGCCCACAATCCACCACACGAACCACAAGGCCATATAACACATTATTTAACACACAAAACAACTCATGCACGACAGGCATATTATATCACACTGGTACACAGTTCACAGATCATGCACACCGCATCAAAGATATCATCAACATAAACACTTTGCAATTAACAACATCAGCACATCAAGCAAGCATGCATACACAATTCAATACCATCAATTAATACCACTTTATATACCAAGACTATTAACCGAGCATTGTAGGCAGTAATGCATACAAAGGTTTATAAGTCCTCACCTGGGCCATATTAATTTTCTCGGAACCTGAAGCCTAGTTCCGCCTCAACAACCTCATGTCCATAACCTCCTATGAACATATATACCATGTAAGATATTTATTCACGGAAATCAAATCAAATACATGCTAATGTTATCGTCTTAAGCTTTAACCGTACACTAGGCCCGTTACTAAGGAATCCAGGTCTAAACCCAAAATTCAAATCCAATTTATACCTGGGCCTAAGGCCCACATCATAAGAACCCTTTGGGCCTAAAGCCCATCTTAAAATAATATCCATTTATTGGGCCTAAAGCACATTCCCCAAAACCATTGGGCCTAAAGCCCATTTAAATTGGTTACATTTTATTGGGCCTAAAGCCCATCTCAATTACTAGCCATTGGGCCTAAAGCCCACTTCAATTAAAGTCACTGGGCTTAAAGCCCATTTTAAATTAATTACTCTTTATTGGGCCTATAGCCCGTATCCCTAATAGTCCTTGGGCCTAAAGCCCGTATTCCCTTAACGTGACATAACTTGGGTCTAGGCCCGGCCCATTCACTTACTCACATTAATCGAGCTCCCGAGCCCGANCGCCGTCACAAGCCCTTATCCACCATCATCAGCCACGACTCACCCGCTCAAAGCCCGGCCACCACGGCTAGCAGCAGAGCCAAACCGAACCACCAACAACACAAGACGACCACCGGCCACCATCGACTCGGCATCCACCTCCCTCACCAGTAAGCAACACAAAACCGCCATCATCATCAAACAATCACCCAGGGCAGAACAGACCCGCAATCAGAGAAGAGAAGAAAGAAAAAGATAAACGCAAAGAAGGGAAAGGGGAGTCGGCTTACCCGACTAATGACGACGGCGACGGCACGGTGTTACTGAAGAGAAGAACCCGGCCGTGAGGAGAGGAGACGAACCAGCGGCGGCGACGAGCTCCGGCCGCAACGAGAGACCCGACGGCGACGAACTGCGTGGAGAGGCAAGGAACAAAAGGAAGGAGCACCGCCGGCTCGGGAGAAAAGAGGAAAAGAAAAGAGAGGAGGAGTGAGGAGGAGGGATGAGAGGGAGAGAGAAGAAGAGAAAGAGAGAGAAGGGTAAGGGAGGGAGGCGGCACTGAGCGGCAGAAGAAGAGAAGAAAGAAAGAAAAGAAAAAGAAAGAGAGAAAGGAGAGGAAAAGAGAGTGAGGGGCTAGGGTTACCCGCAGCCTAAACGACCCCGTTTTGGCTAGCGTGGTCAACCCTGATCAAAGCGCATTTTTTTTTTCTATCCCCAAAACTACGTAGTTTCGACCCAAACTACTATAACCTCCGCGTCAAGCCCCGAGGCACATTTACTCCAACAAAAACCCGGACCAAGGACAAATTCCGACTTAAAATAAATTTATATTTCCAAGGAAACCATTTATTTCCTCGACTAAAACTCGAAAATACCCCAAGGGTAAAAATGGAATAAACTTCCAAAAATTCCGAAAATCCACAGAAGTTAAATACCGAAAATTCGGGGCGTTACAATATTTCTCTGAATGATTTGTTTTCTTGCAGAAAGAACAAGCTGGAAATTGTTTTTTCTGACCAAATTTGGTGTCGCCATTGCACTTCTTCTGCTTTCCCTTCTTCTCTCCAGCTTGCTTTTGACTATTGGTGCTAGACTGATGCTTGCTTTTATGTTTAACATTCATAGCTCCCTCTACTTGAATTCCTTGCCTCAGTGCTTTCCTTTGCTTTTGAGCTTGTAAAGAGTGAACAAGCTCTTGCAAAGTTATTTCAAACAGATCTTTTGATTCTTCCAATGAGGAGATTTTTGATTCAAACCTCTCTGGAAGATTCACCAACACCTTCTCAACTACCCTCTTGTCTGGAAGATCTTCTCCCAAAAGTCTGATTTGGTTGACAATTTTCATCAACCTATCAGAAAATTCTTTGAGTGACTCAGCCTCCTCCATCTTCAAAAACTCAAATTCGCGTCTGAGATTGAGGACTTGCATTTGCCTTGATTTTTGGCTTCCCAAAAACTCCACCTTCAACTTATCCCAAGCTTCTTTGGCGGTTTGACAAGCCATAATTCTTGTAAAATTTTTTTCGGACACCAACGAAAAAATTGCAGACAAAGCTTGATAACCTTTTGCAATTTCTTCGTTGTGTTGCTTGATTTGATTTATAGTGGCTTGTTCTGAGAGTGGTGTTGGATTTACACCAACATCAACAACCTCCCACAAGCCATAAGCTTGAAGATAAGCCTTCATCTTCACAGCCTATGTTTGGAAATTTTTACCTGCAAACACAGGTGGTGTTGGTACTGTGAAATTTTTTAACATCATGAAAGATTGAGAAGATGGAATTTTTTAAAGTTATAGAAAGGCTGAATTTATGGGTATTGTATTTTTGGGGTTTATGGTCCCTTAAGAACAAGGGTGCTCCGCCACCAATTGAAGGAAAAAAATTATGGAAAGGGTGTATTTGAGAGAGGTTTGTGTGAGTATTTAGTTATGCAAAGAAAGAAAAGAATAAGGACTTGCAAAGAACAAAGAAAAATAGAGGGCTTAAGGAAGAGAGGAGCAACACGATTTGGTTTTGAGGAAAGCACACACTCAATTTTGCATTACATGACAGATTTATACAAGTGCATCACTAACTTAATATTTTGTCTTTTTCTAACACAACCACAACTTTACATATTAATATCTAGATATTTTCATAGATTTTTCTAGATAACTATTATTAATATCTAGATATTTTTTTAAATTATTCTAGATAATTATATAAAGTATTATGATATTTTTGTCTTTGATTAGACTATTCTAGATTACTACAAAATATCAAGATTTTTTTTAACAAATAATCATGCTTCAACAGCAGTGCAAGTAAAGCAAAAGAACAAAACCATCAAAATCCATATGGAAAACACCCCAGTCAAAATTCCAACCTTTAACGAAATTTCAAGCCATCCTTAACAAGGAAAAAGTTGTGAAAGAAAGGTTTTGCAAGCAGTTAGTAAATCCTGCACACGTAGTCTGTCCTTGCAGATTTTTGTTTTATATTAAAAGGTTTTAAACCACATGCTTTGACTAATCTGCATTCATTTGTTGACACGATACAATTTTGTAAGACCAAGACAAATCTTAGTAAAGACCGTTCATGGGAAATGGAGAGAAAAGAAGAGCGATCTTCCCTTTTGTTTCTTTTCCCTTGATTAACATGCTCCAGTAAAGAATCGACTGTTATGGGACTTGGCAACTGCAGAATTGCTGCAAGTTTCTCCCTTCTGCTTTGCTTATCTTGTTTGGAATTGGGCGCTTCCACAGACACCATTGCAGCATCTCAATTCATCAAAGATCCTGAAGCCATTGTATCTGCAGCCAATAAGTTCAAACTGGGATTTTTCAGCCCAGTTAATTCCACAGACCGTTTTGTTGGAATATGGTACAGCAATATTTCTGTAACAACTCCAATATGGGTAGCCAACAGAAACAAGCCACTCAATGATTCTTCAGGGATTTTCACAGTTTCTGAGGACGGAAATCTTGCGCTTTTGAATGTTCAGCGGGAGATTCTTTGGTCATCAAATGTTTCAAGTGGGTTTGTGAATTCAAGTGCACAACTTACAGATGATGGGAACCTAGTCTTGACAGGTGGCCCCAACGGAAATAGTGTGTGGGAGAGTTTCCAGCAACCTAGTAATACTTTCTTGCCGGGGATGAAACTCAGTGCCAATCCAAAAACAGGCAAGAAAATACAGCTATCCTCATGGAAAAGCCCCTCCGATCCATCCAGCGGAAGTTTCTCGGTTGGAATGAATCCCAGAAGCATTCCCGAGTTGTTTGTATGGAATGGAAGCAGTCCATATTGGAGGAGTGGTCCATGGAATGGTCAGGTCTTTGTAGGAGTTCCTGACATGATTTCCTCTTATCTTAGTGGATTTAATGTTGTAAGAGAGGGAGATGGAACATTCACTTTAACATTTATCAATCCATACAATTCTGTGCTCATCAATGTTGTTGTGAGTGAAGGACTGCTCACACAACTAGTTTGGAATTATTCCAAGGCAGCTTGGGATAATGACTGGCAAATTCCAAAGAGCAACTGTGATGCTTATGGAAAGTGTGGGTCATTCGGGATTTGTGATGCACAAAATTCACCAATTTGCAGTTGCTTGAAAGGGTTTGAACCAGAAAACGCAGAGGAATGGAGCAAGGGAAACTGGACAAGTGGTTGTATTAGGAGCAGGTTGTTGGGCTGCAACAGGATTGAAAATGACAGTGAAGAGGCAAAAGAAGATGGGTTTTTGAAGCTGGATACTGTGAAAGTGCCAGATTTGGGTGAGTGGTCACCTTCATCCTCTGAACAGAGATGCAGAAATGAGTGCTTGAGCAATTGTTCATGCATTGCTTACGCATATTATACTAGTTTTGGCTGCGTATTGTGGAGGGGGAACTTGATTGACATGCAGAAGTTCTCTTATGGAGGGTCAGATCTATACATTCGCTTACCATATTCAGAACTTGGTAAGTGATGGGTTTGCTGTCTGATAAATCTTATACAAAATCTTTAACTTGTTTCTGCAAAATAATGTGTAAACGTTTTGCAGCTGTAACAAAGCACAGTGGAAAGAAATGTGTACTCCATTGCTTTCTATTTTCTCAAAACAAAGCTACTTGCCATTGCAGGTAACAAGAGCAAAAAGAAGCGCATAATCATCGGATTGATAGTGATTGTTGGAGCAATTGTCGCCGCCAGTGTCGTGTTCATTTCTTGGAGGTGGATATCTAGGCATGGAGGTAACATAGATCTATCTTTGTGACAGTGAATCCCCAGAGTCATTATTTTCATGGAATACAAAAGGCAATGCAATTTGCTAGATATGCTCTAACTTCCTGAATATAGGTATCAAAGAATGGAAGGTCAAAATTGGGAAGATTTCAGTCGCCATAGAGGAGGAACATCCAGTAGTTCTTGATCGGAAGATGAATGTAGAGAATATATATAGAGACAAACTCCAGGAACTGCCCCTATTCAGTTTAGAGACACTTGCAACTGCAACAAATAACTTCCATGAGTCTAACAAGCTGGGGCAGGGTGGTTTTGGTCCAGTGTACAAGGTACTTTGGTACGAAGTGGAAATGCAACGATTATTGCAGACATTAATAGCAATTCACTGCAATGCTGATATAACTTGCAGGGAACAATGCCTGATGGAGAGCCAATAGCAGTCAAAAGACTCTCAAGAGCGTCTAGGCAAGGGCTTGAAGAATTTATGAATGAAGTGTGTGTGATTTCTAAGTTGCAACACAGGAATCTTGTGAGATTGCTCGGTTGCTGTGTGGAAGGAGAAGAAAACATGTTGGTCTATGAGTACATGGCAAACAAAAGCTTGGATGCATTTATCTTTGGTTAGATTTCTTTCTCTTTTCATTGGTCAAGTCTCTTTGGGTAGTTTTACTCTCTTCTTGGTTGCTCTCGTTACCATCTTATCCGTCCAAGCAATCATGTTTTTCTTTACGTTTTTTTTTTCATGCAATGCATCTAGATCCACAAAATCAAAAGTTCCTACATTGGAAAATACGCCTCAACATTATTGAAGGAATATCTCGAGGTCTACTTTATCTTCACAGGGATTCTAGACTCAGAATTATCCATAGAGACTTAAAGGCAGGCAACATTTTGTTGGACGAAGAACTAAATCCAAAAATTTCAGACTTTGGAATGGCCAGGATTTTTGGAGGAAATGAAGCTGAAGGCAACACAGCAAGAGTTGTTGGGACCTAGTAAGCAGTTCTGGATCCTTTCTAAATTATCTTATCCAGTTTCCTATTCTCACATCACAGTTTGTGCTCAAAAGTCTTTTTCCAACTTTGTTGATCACATGCAGTGGTTACATGTCTCCAGAATATGCTATGAAAGGACAATTTTCAGAGAAATCTGATGTCTTTAGCTTTGGGGTTTTGCTGTTAGAGATTGTAAGCGGAAGGAGAAAT
The DNA here is from genome assembly GCA_028386065.3 of Turnera subulata. Taxonomy (NCBI): domain Eukaryota; kingdom Viridiplantae; phylum Streptophyta; class Magnoliopsida; order Malpighiales; family Passifloraceae; genus Turnera; species Turnera subulata. The sequence continues at coordinate 79,043 of JAKUCV010004965.1, forward strand.
ACAAGTTTTTTTGACAATGCACAAGCGTTGAGCCTTTTAGGATATGTATGTGTATTCGCATTTCTGCCTTAGCTATTTCATCATGAATGGGGTTCACCATTCCTAACTTTCTAATCCATTTTCATGCTTTCAGGCCTGGAAATTGTGGAATGAAGGAAAGGTCCAAGATTTAGTAGATCCTGTGATATTTGATCCTTGTTTCCAAGAGGAAATCCATAGATGCATACATGTGGGTCTATTATGTGTGCAAGAATATGCAGAAGATAGGCCTGCTGTTCCTATTATCATTTCAATGCTAAATAGTGAGATTACGGAACTTCCGGCTCCCAAGCAAGTAGGATTTGTTGAAAGGAAGCATCATACAGATGCAGATTATTTCCAGCAGAGCAAACAGAGATATTCACTTAATGAAGTAACTCTGACAGATGTTGCAGGCCGATAAATAGCACTTACATTGAAATTTTTTTCCTGTGACTGGATGGATATTCAATCTGGAGCTAGTTTTAGCCCTTCCAATATGGTAATTATGTAGAAAAACAGTGAGTAAAATAGATTTGTTTGTTGAGGATAGTCTGCTCATAGGACATTCTGTCTATAGATGTTGAGATAAATAACATTTTTTCCATTGGCAGTATGTACAATCCATGATTGTTTAGTTCTTTGTACCAGTGTTTCAAACATTCCAACCAAATATATCTGTGGAAGCTGGTGACTTTCTGGTTGAAATTAACTTTTAACAAATATGTCTTTGTCATGGAAAATCAGTTGGGATCATCAGACTTTGCAACTAGTTTACTAGTGTGTGGGATACAAGTGACTGTAGTGGCGTGTGTGCAGATTCTGCAGAAAGAGAATAGAAAAAAGGGACTTTAATGTAAACTATTTTCTTACTTCTTTCTGCAAGAACATCCAGAGACTTTTGCAGATCACAGTAAACGGAAAACCAAAGATATCAATAGACGGGAGCAGTTATAATGGGTACATGTACAGGTTTTGTAATGGAAACGGACAACTATCCAGGTAACAGAGTGGTGTGCTTTGACTCTACGATGCAGTTTTAATCAACAGAAGCACTTCATTTTCTGTTGTTGTTTGGTCGATGAGTGTTTGCCAAGAAGAGTTAGTGATTTTTTTGGCAACATTGCAGGGAAAATATGAACATGGGCAGGAAATCTTGCGCTTTTGAATGTTAAAAGGCTCTCAAAAGCATCAGTGCAAAGGCTGGAGGAGTTTATCAATGAAATCTAGTGAGACTTTGGTTTCTATAAAGCATAGGGAGAAGCTGTTGCTCGGTCAGCCTGTTAATACTAGCGAGTATTTGCCAAAGAACAACTTGTATGCATTCCTCATCTGTCAGCCTTTCAGCCAAAATTCTTTCTACTATTTATCTTGTCGAATTACTCTATGTTTGATGAACTTACAGATTTATAACATAGGCATGAGTTGCTTTTCTGTGTTCTGCTCCTTTGATGCTTTGCTGGCCCTGAGTGGGGTAGTGCAGAGTCCTGGAGATAGTCCCTTAATTTCGGGTTTGTAGGATTGGCAATCAGAAAAATAATTCGCATAGGCGAAACAAAACGAGAAGAAAAGGGATGAAATAGAATAATAGTTTGCAGAGAAGAAAGAAGTTAACTGGTGAAGGGATGATGATAATATTGTTTAGGACTTTTCACAACTTGATGTCTTTGATTTGAGATTGATTATGTTGAGTCAATGTTTTAGTTAACGCCTAATAACAAGCTCCGAGGTTGATTTCCAGGGGACAATGACCATTCTGCAGCCAACAAGAAAAAAAAATTGTAAAAACAAAAGTTGTGAAAGCACCTAGTGAATTTTTCAGACCTAGCCTGTTCTGGTAGAAATTTTGTTTTCTATTAAAAATGATTTTTTTTTGAGAAACTATTGAAAATGATTTTAAACCACTGGTTTTGAATAAACCGCAGTCATTGTTGACTTGACTTTATACAGAACAAAAAATATTAGTAAATTTTGTAAAACCAAGACAATGAAGACGATCTTCCCTTCGTTTCTTTTCCCTCGATTAACGTGCTCTAGTAAAGAATCGACTGTGATGGGATTTGGCAACTGTAGAATTGCAGCAGGTTTCCTCCTTTTGCTTTGCTGTTCTTATTTGGATTTAGGCGCTTCCATAGACACCATTACAGCTTCTCAATTCATCAAAGATCCTGAAGCCATTGTATCCGCAGCCAATAAGTTCAAACTGGGATTTTTCAGCCCTGTTAATTCCACAAACCGTTTTGTTGGAATATGGTACAGCAATATTTCTGTAACAACTCCAATATGGGTAGCCAACAGAAACAAGCCACTCAATGATTCTTCAGGGATTTTTACAGTTTCTGAGGACGGAAATCTTGTGGTTTTGAATGTTCAGAGGGAGATTCTTTGGTCATCAAATATTTCAACTGGATTTGTGAATTCAAGTGCACAACTTACAGATGATGGGAACCTTGTCTTGAGAGGTGGCCCCAACGGAAATAGTCTGTGGGAGAGTTTCCAGCAACCTGGTAATACTTTCTTGCCGGGGATGAAACTCAGTACCAATCCAAAAACGGGACAGAAAATACAGCTATCTTCATGGAGAAGCCCCTCTGATCCATCCATCGGAAGTTTATCGGCTGGAATGAATCCCAGAAGCATTCCCGAGTTTTTCGTCTGGAGTGGAAGCAGTCCATATTGGAGGAGTGGTCCATGGAATGGTCAGGTTTTTGTAGGAGTTCCTGACATGAGTTCCGCTTATCTTAGTGGATTTAATGTTGTAATAGAGGGAGATGGAACAATAGCTGTAAACTTTATCAATCCAGACAATTCTGTGCTCATCAATGTTGTTGTGAGTGAAGGAATGCTCACACAACAAGGTTGGAATTATTCTATGGCAGCTTGGGATAATCAGTGGCAAATTCCGAAAAGCGACTGTGATCCTTATGGAAAGTGTGGGTCATTCGGGATTTGTGATGCTCGAAATTCACCAATCTGCAGTTGCTTGAAAGGGTTTGAACCAGGAAATGCAGAGGAATGGAGCAAGGGAAACTGGACAAGTGGTTGTATCAGGAGCAGGTTGTTGGGCTGCTACAGGATTGAAAATGGCAGTGAAAGGGAAAAAGAAGATGGGTTTTTGAAGCTTGATACTGCGAAAGTGCCAGATTTTGGTGAGTGGTCATCTTCATCCTCTGAACAGGAGTGCAGAAATGAGTGCTTGAGTAATTGTTCATGCGTTGCTTATGCTTATTATACTAGTTTTGGCTGCATTTTGTGGAGGGGGAACTTGATTGACATGCAGAAGTTTTCTTATGGAGGGTCAGATCTATACATTCGCGTACCATATTCAGAACTTGGTAAGTGATAGGTTTGCTGTCTGATGAATCTTATACACAGTCTTTAACTTGTTTCTGCAAACAATGTGTAAACATCTTGCAGGTGCCACTAAGCAGAGTAGAAAGAAATGTTTACTCCATTGCTTTCTAGATTCACAAAGCAAATATACTTTCCATTGCAGGTAACAGGAGCAAAAAGAAGCGCATAATCATCGTATTGATAGTGATTGTTGGAGCAATTGTCGTCGCCAGTGTCATGTTCATTTCTTGGAGGTGGATATCTAGACATGGAGGTAACATAGATCTATCTTTGTGACAGTGAATGCCCAGAATCATTATTTTCATGTAATACAAAAGGCAATGGATTTGCTAGATATGCTCTAACTTCCAGAATATAGGTATCAAAGAATGGAAGGTCAAAATTGGGAAGATTTCAGTCGCCATACAGGAGGAACTTCCAATAGTTCCTGATCGGAAGATGAATGTAGAGAATATATATAGAGACAAACTCCAGGAACTGCCCCTATTTAATTTAGAGACACTTGCTACTGCAACAAATAACTTCCATGAGTCTAACAAGCTGGGGCAGGGTGGTTTCGGTCCACAAGGTACTTTGGGTACTTCAGTGGAATTGCAACTTTCATTGCGACATTAATAGATATTCAATGCAATGCTGATATGAATTGCAGGGAACAATGCCAGATGGAGAGCCAATAGCAGTCAAAAGACTCTCAAGAGCGTCTAGGCAAGGGCTCGAAGAATTTATGAATGAAGTGTTTGTGATTTCTAAGTTGCAGCACAGGAATCTTGTGAAATTGCTAGGTTGCTGCGTGGAAGGAGAAGAAAACATGTTGGTCTATGAGTACATGCCAAACAAAAGCTTGGATGCATTTATCTTTGGTTAGATTTCTTTCTCTTTTCATTGGTTAAGTCTCTTTGGGTAGTTTTACTCTCTTCTTGGTTACACTTGTTACCATTTTATCCATCCAAGCAATCATGTTTTTCTTTTCGTTTACTTTTTCCTCAAATGCATCTAGATCTACAAAATCAAAAGTTCCTACGTTGGAAAATACGCCTCAACATTATTGAAGGAATTTCTCGAGGTCTACTTTACCTTCACAGGGATTCTAGACTCAGAATTATCCATAGAGACTTAAAGGCAAGCAACATTTTGTTGGATGAAGAACTAAATCCAAAAATTTCAGACTTTGGAATGGCCAGGATTTTTGGAGGAAATGAAGCTGAAGGCAACACAGCAAGAGTTGTTGGGACCTAGTAAGCACTTCTAGATCTTTTCTTTATTACATTATCCAGTTTCCTATGCTCACATCAAAGTTTGCGCTCAGAAATCTTTTTTCAACTTTGTTGATCACATGCAGTGGCTACATGGCTCCAGAATATACTATGAAAGGGCAATTTTCCGAGAAATCTGATGTCTTTAGCTTTGGGGTTTTGCTGTTAGAGATTGTAAGCGGAAGGAGAAATACAAGTTTTTATGACAATGCACAAGCGTTGAGCCTTATAGGATTTGTATGTGTATTCGCTTTTCTGCCTTAGCTATTTTTTCATGAATGGGGTTTACCATTCCTAACTTTCTAATCCATTTTCATGCTTTCAGGCCTGGAAATTGTGGCATGAAGGAAAGGTCAAAGATTTAGTAGATCCTGTGATATTTGATCCTTGTTTCCTAGAGGAAATCCATAGATGCATACATGTGGGTCTATTATGTGTGCAAGAATATGCGGAAGATAGGCCTTCTGTTCCTATTATCATTTCAATGCTAAATAGTGAGGTTACGGTACTTCCAGCTCCCAAGCAAGTAGCATTTGTTGAAAGGAAGCATCAGACAGATGCAGATTATTTCCAGCAGAGCAAACAGAGACATTCACTTAATGAAGTGACTCTGACAGATGTTGCTGGCCGATAAATAGAAGTTAAATTGAAATTCTGTTCTGTGACTGGATGGATATTCAATCTGGAACTAGTTTTAGCCCTTCCAATATGGTAATTATGTAGAAAAGACATAAGTAAAATAGTTGTGGATAGTCTGTTCACAGGACATTCTGTCTATAGATGTTGAAATAAATGACATTTTTTCCATTGGCAGTGTCTTCAACCATGATTGTTTAGTTCTTTGTACAAATATTTCAAACATTAATAAAAAGAGGTTCCATAACAAATGGTAGTTTAAGTGATCTTGCTGTGAAGAAGGGATGGCAACACTTTTGAATGAAATCTATCATTTGAAGGAAAATATTTCATAGTAAATCTATCCTAACTTCAGGATTAGATGTTGTTGATCGATGTTTGAAGTCAGGTGCTGTTATTTTGTAATATCTTGATGACTTAGGGAGCTAAAAGTTTAGTTTACCAATGTTACTCAAACATTTTGTTGCAATTGACTAGTGGACTAATCTCTCCCCGTGGCTCGACTAGAACTCAAAACTTGGACCTTGAGTTTTAAGGGGAATGCAGTACGCCTTACCACTACAACTATGCTAATTGGTATGTTCTTTATATTCAAGTGAATTTACAGAAAACTTCCACAAGAATTTGATATATTCAGCCTTTTTTTCGTTGTTTCAAACCCATTTGAGTGGCAGTAGTTAATCCCCAGAATCTCTCTGTCAGATTGAATTCTTGACATTCAAGAATAAAGATGTGCATGTGTTCTTCTGGAATTGCCAGAAATATTCAACTGTTCACACAAATCACAGAAAGCCATATTAAGCCACATGGAGATAAATTACAACAACAAATAAAGATAAGCAGATCTTGTTGATCCTCTTGCTTAGCAGATCTTTTGAGAATTATTTAGAAGAAGCTGGTAATTTGAGAACATTGTGGAAGAATTTTATAGTAGTGGTGAAGAAAAGGGCAACCTGTACTAATTGTTGGCTTTTGATCTTCAACTAATTCAGAAATGGCTCAAGAACATCGATGTTGGATGTTGAACATCGATGTTGAAGAGCTACTGAAACTTGGCAAGAAGACTAGAACATCGATGTTGAAACAAGAACATCGATGTTGGCTTCAATTTGGAAATTGGCAGAAGGTTTAAAACATCGATGTTTCGATTTGAACATCGATGTTGGGACTTTCAACAAAATTAGCAGAATACAAATAACATCGATGTTGGGGTTACAACATCGATGTTTTCTGGAAATTTTCCAGAAATCTGCAGAAAAGGAAGGTTGGTTTTCTAGGTTACTGTTGCATTAATTTTCTCTCAAATTCTCTCAAACACTTGACTTGAACACGATTTGAACAAGTCAAGGAACACTTTGTGAAGTGAAAAACACACAATGTATCTTTATTTCACTTAATTAAACTCAGATTACAAGACCCAACTTATAGGCAGAAAATCAGCCTATGAACCCAACAAATCCTAATCAGCTGACCCTACTACTTTAAGTAGTGGACTGCTTTTCCTAATCAGCTGATAATAACACACCATATAATACAAAACACACTTACAATCAGGATAAACATCATGATTAAAGGACACATCACACTTTAACTAAAGTGACCACTCCACTAATACCTTATTGACTCCACTAACATCTTAATCACACTAAACACTCCACTAACTAATTAATCACACTTCACTGTCATCAGCTTGGTCAACAAACAACACTAATTAGAAACACTAATGTACTCTATAAACACTAGGATTCTCTGTGTAATATACTTGCACCGAATGCTATTCGGTCGCCATATCTTTGGAAATCTTTTGGAAACCTATCTTTCTTTGTTCGCTGTCTAGCAGAAAACTCTTATTTGATCTTTCTTTTTAAGAAATCAACACAAGAAATCAACACATGTACCAGTAAAAGTTGTCAAGCCACATCTTGATTCTTCTGGGATATTGCAGACTGTAATTATCAGACTCTTTGAGAAACCTAAGACTAAAACCAACTTGCATCGAACTGGAATTCGTAGTTGATTTAGCGAAACAGATTGTAGTTGAAACTAGGATAAGTATTTATGCAATTAATGACGAATATTTCTGGACAAAATGTTCATGTACTGCTTATGCTTACTACACTGGTTTTTCTTTGCAGATTATGGACTGAAAAGTTGATTGACATTTTAAATTTGTCCCGAAGAGGGATCGGTGATATGGTTACAAATACATAATTATATTATACGTTTAACAAGTTCCACATGCATCACCCTTGATTTAACATTCGCCCAATTATTATTGTACTGCCATTTAACTGTATTTTAACCTGTTATGGAAAGTGTTGGAATATATGGGTGAGTGGTGTATCCCACATGAAAAAAGAGGCCAAGTCAATAATATATAAATGAAGTGGACCGTATATCTAATCCGGTTTTGGGTTACCATATGTGGTGTCCTAGTCACGCGAATGGCACTCACTTGGGCCTCAAATTGTTAGTTGGTCGATGAGTATTTGCCAGGAAGAGTTTGAGAGTTAGAGATTGATCTTGCAACATCCCACGGAAAATATGAAGATGGGCAGGACATAGCACAGTTAAAAGGCTCTCAAAAGCTTAGGAGAAGCTGTTGCACCAGGAGTATTTGCCCAAGAACGGCTTGTATGCGTTCCTCATCGGTTAGCCTCTCAGCCAAAATTCTTTCTACTATTTATCGTGTCGAATTACTCTATGTTTGATGAACTAAGATGGCAATAACTTAGAGATTAGTTCATGTTTATATGACAAGCATGAGTTGCTTTTTGTGTTCTGCTCCTCTGATGCTTTGCTGGCACTGAGTGGGGTAGTGCAGAGTCCTGTAGAGATAGTCCCTTAATTTCGGCTGGTTTGTAGGATTGGCAATCAGAAAAATAATTCGCATAGAATAATAGAATAATAGTTTACAGAGAAGAAAGCAGTTAACTGGTGAAGGGATGATGATAATACTGTTTAGGACTTTTCGCAACATGATGTCTTTAATTGAGACTGATTATGTTGAGTCAATGTTTTGGTTAACGCCTAATAGCAAGCAGCGAGGTTGATTTCCAGGGGAAGTATACATCCTTGTACATATGATAAGGACAATGACCATTCTGCAGCCAACAAGAAAAAAAAAATGTAAAAAAAAAGTTGTGAAAGCATCTAGTGAATCCTGCAGACCTAGCCTGTTCTGGTAGATTTTTTGTTTTCTATTAAAAAAGATTTTAAACCACTTTGTTTTGATTAATCCGCGGTCTTTTGTTGACTTGACTTTATATAGAACAAAAAGCATTAGTAAATTTTGTAAAACCAAGACAAACTTGATAAAGAGCTAATGCGAAAATGAGAGCATAGAAGACGATCTTTCCTTCGTTTCTTTCCCCTCGGTTAACGTGCTCTAGTAAAGAATCTCCTGTTATGGGATTAGCCAACTGCAGAATTGCAGCAGGTTTCCTCCTGCTTTGCTGTTCTTGTTTGGAATTAGACGCTTCCATAGACACCATTACAGCATCCCAATTCATCAAAGATCCTGAAGCCATTGTATCCGCAGCCAATAAGTTCAATCTGGGATTTTTCAGCCCTGTTAATTCCACACACCGTTTTGTTGGAATATGGTACAGCAATATATCTGTAACAACTCCAATATGGGTAGCCAACAGAAACAAGCCACTGAATGATTCTTCAGGGATTTTTACAGTTTCTGAGGACGGAAATCTTGTAGTTCTGAATGTTCAGGGGGAGATTCTTTGGTCATCAAATGTTTCAAGTGGATTTGTGAATTCAAGTGCACAACTTACAGATGATGGGAACCTTGTCTTGAGAGGTGGCCCCAACGGAATTAGTCTGTGGGAGAGTTTCCAGCAACCTCTCAATATTTACTCGCCGGGGATGAAACTCAGTGCTAATCCAAAAACAGGCAAGAAGATACAGCTATCTTCATGGAAAAGCCAATCTGATCCATCCACGGGAAGTTTCTCGGCTGGAATGAATGCCAGAAGCATTCCTGAGTTGTTTGTCTGGAATGGAAGCAGTCCATATTGGAGGAGTGGTCCATGGAATGGTCAGGTCTCTGTAGGAGTTCCTGAGATGAATTCCGCTTATCTTGATGGATTTAATGTTGTAATAGAGAGAGATGGAACATTTGCTTTAACCTTTATCAATCCAGAAGATTCTGTGCTCATCAATCTTGTTGTGAGTGAAGGAATGCTCACACAACCAGCTTGGAACTATGACAAGTCAGTTTGGGATAATGAGTGGCAAATTCCAGAGAGCGACTGTGATGCTTATGGAAAGTGTGGGTCATTCGGGATTTGTGATGCCCACAAGTCACCAATTTGCAGTTGCTTGAAAGGGTTTGAACCAGAAAACGCAGTGGAATGGAGCAAGGGAAACTGGACAAGTGGTTGTATTAGGAGCAGGTTGTTGGGCTGCAACAGGATTGAAAATGGCAGTGAAGGGGCAAAAGAAGATGGGTTTTTGAAGCTGGATACGGTGAAAGTGCCAGATCATGGTGAGTGGTTTTCTTCATCCTCTGAACAGAAGTGCAGAAATAAGTGCTTGAGCAATTGTTCATGCGTTGCTTAAGCATATTATACTAGTTTTGGCTGCGTATTGTGGAGGGGGAACTTGATTGACATGCAGAAGTTCTCTTACGGAGGGTCAGATCTATACATTCGCTTACCATATTCAGAACTTGGTTAGTGATGGGTTTGCTGTCTGACGAATCTTATATACAATCTTTAACTTGTTTCTGCAAAATAATGCGTAAACGTTTTGCAGATGTAACAAAGCACAGATAGAAAGAAATGTATACTCCATTTCTTTCTATTTTCACAAAGCAAATATACTTGCCATTGCAGGTAACAAGAGCAAAAAAAAGCGTGTAATCATCGGATTGATAGTGATTGTTGGATCAATTGTCGTCTCCAGTGTCGTGTTCATTTCTTGGAGGTGGATATCTAGACATGGAGGTAACATAGATCTATCTTTGTGACAGTGAATGCCAGAATCATTATTTTCATGGACTACAAAAGGCAATGCAATTTGCTAGATATGCTCTAACTTCCTGATTATAGGTATCAGAAAATGGAAAGTCAAAATTGGGAAGATTTTAGTCGCCATAGAGGAGAAACATCCAGTAGTTCTTGATCGGAAGATGAATGCAGAGAATAAATATAGAAACAAACTCCATGAACTGCCCCTATTTAATTTAGAGACAGTTGCAACAGCAACAAATAACTTCCATGAGTCTAACAAGCTGGGGAAGGGTAGTTTCGGTCCAGTGTACAAGGTACTTTGGGTACTGCAGTCGAAATGCAACTTTCATTGCGACATTAATAGCAATTATTTGCAATGCTGATATGATTGCAGGGAACAATGCCAGATGGAGAGCCAATAGCAGTCAAAACACTCTCAAGAGCGTCTAGGCAAGGGCTTGAAGAATTTATGAATGAAGTGTCTGTGATTTCTAAGTTGCAACACAGGAATCTTGTGAGATTGCTCGGTTGCTGTGTGGAAGGAGAAGAAAACATGTTGGTCTATGAGTACATGGCAAACAAAAGCTTGGATGCATTTATCTTTGGTTAGATTTCTCTCTTTTTGTTGGTTAAGGTCTCTTTGGCTAGTTTTACTTTCTTCTTAGTTACTCTTGTTACCATTTTATCCGTCCAAGCAATCATGTTTTTCTTTTTGGTTTCTTTTTCCTGCAATGCATCTAGATCCACAAAATCAAAAGTTTCTACCTTGGAAAATACGCCTCAACATTATTGAAGGAATTTCTCGAGGTCTACTTTACCTTCACAGGGATTCTAGACTCAGAATTATCCATAAAGACTTAAAGGCAGGCAACATTTTCTTGGACGAAGAACTAAATCCAAAAATTTCAGACTTTGAAATGGCCAGGATTTCTGGAAGAAAAGAAGCTGAAGGAAACACTGCAAGAGTTGTTGGGACCTAGTAAGCACTTCTGGATCTTTCCTTTATTACATTATCCAGTTTCCTATTCTCACATCACAGTTTGTGCTCAAAAATCTTTTTTCACCTTTGTTGATCACATGCAGTGGCTACATGGCTCCAGAATATGCTATGAAAGGGCAATTTTCCGAGAAATCTGATGTCTTTAGCTTTGGGGTTTTGCTGTTAGAGATTGTAAGCGGAAGGAAAAATACAAGTTTTTATGACAATGCACAAGCGTTGAGCCTTTTAGGATTTGTATGTGTATCCCCATTCTGCCTTAGCTATTTCATCACAGATGGTGTTTACCATTCCTAACTTTCTAATCCATTTTCATACTTTCAGGCCTGGAAATTGTGGAATGAAGGAAAGGTCAAAGACTTAGTAGATCCTGTGATATTTGATCCTTGTTTCCAAGAGGAAATCCATAGATGCATACATGTGGGTCTATTATGTGTGCAAGAATATGCAGAAGATAGGCCTGCCGTTCCTATTATCATTTCAATGCTAAATAGTGAGATTACGGAACTTCCGGCTCCCAAGCAAGTAGGATTTGTTGAAAGGAAGCATCAGACAGATGCAGATTATTTCCAGCAGAGCAAACAGAGATATTCACTTAATGAAGTGACTCTGACAGATGTTGCAGGCCGATAAATAGCAGATAAATTGAAATTTTGTTCTATGACTGAATCGATATTCAATCTGGAACTAGTTTTAGCCCTTCCAATATGGTAATTATGTAGAAAAGCCATAAGTAAAATAGATTTATTTATTGTGGATAGTCTGTTCACAGGACATTCTGTCTATAGATGTTGAAATAAATGACATTTTTTCCATTGGCAGTATCTTCAACCCATGATTGTTTAGCCCTTTGTACCAATATTTCAGACATTAATAAAGAAAAGTTCCATATCAAATTTTAGTTTAAGTGATCTTGCTGTGAAGAAGGGTTGGCAACACTTTTGAATGAAGTCTATCATTTAAAGTTAAATATTTCATAGTAAATCTATCCTAACTGCAGGAATAGATGGTGTTGATCGATGTTTGAAGTCAGGTGCTGTTACTTTGTAATATCTTGATGACATAGGGTGCTAAAAATTTAGTTTACCAATGTTACTCAAACATTTTGTTGCAGTTGACTACTGGACTAATCTCTCTCCGTGGCTCGACTAGGATTCAAAACCTGGATCTCGAGTTTTAAAGGGAATGCGTACACCTTACCACTTAAACAAATGCTATTTTGTATGTTCTTTATATTCAAGTGAATTTCCTGAAAGTCTCCACAAGAATTTGATGTATTTTCAGCCGCTTTTTTGTTGTTTCAAACCCATTCGAGTAGTAGTAGTTGATATTAGCGACATGATTGTTTAGCCCTTTGTACCAATATTTCAGACATTAATAAAGAAAAGTTCCATATCAAATTTTAGTTTAAGTGATCTTGCTGTGAAGAAGGGTTGGCAACACTTTTGAATGAAGTCTATCATTTAAAGTTAAATATTTCATAGTAAATCTATCCTAACTGCAGGAATAGATGGTGTTGATCGATGTTTGAAGTCAGGTGCTGTTACTTTGTAATATCTTGATGACATAGGGTGCTAAAAATTTAGTTTACCAATGTTACTCAAACATTTTGTTGCAGTTGACTACTGGACTAATCTCTCTCCGTGGCTCGACTAGGACTCAAAACCTGGATCTCGAGTTTTAAAGGGAATGCGTACACCTTACCACTTAAACAAATGCTATTTTGTATGTTCTTTATATTCAAGTGAATTTCCTGAAAGTCTCCACAAGAATTTGATGTATTTTCAGCCGCTTTTTTGTTGTTTCAAACCCATTCGAGTAGTAGTAGTTGATATTAGCGACATGATTGTTTAGCCCTTTGTACCAATATTTCAGACATTAATAAAGAAAAGTTCCATATCAAATTTTAGTTTAAGTGATCTTGCTGTGAAGAAGGGTTGGCAACACTTTTGAATGAAGTCTATCATTTAAAGTTAAATATTTCATAGTAAATCTATCCTAACTGCAGGAATAGATGGTGTTGATCGATGTTTGAAGTCAGGTGCTGTTACTTTGTAATATCTTGATGACATAGGGTGCTAAAAATTTAGTTTACCAATGTTACTCAAACATTTTGTTGCAGTTGACTACTGGACTAATCTCTCTCCGTGGCTCGACTAGGACTCAAAACCTGGATCTCGAGTTTTAAAGGGAATGCGTACACCTTACCACTTAAACAAATGCTATTTTGTATGTTCTTTATATTCAAGTGAATTTCCTGAAAGTCTCCACAAGAATTTGATGTATTTTCAGCCGCTTTTTTGTTGTTTCAAACCCATTCGAGTAGTAGTAGTTGATATTAGCGACATGAACTAATAATTAATCATCAGAATCTCTCTGTCAGATTGAATTCTTGGCATTCAAGAATCAAGGTGTTCCTGTGTTCTTCTGGGAATTGCCAGAAACATTCAACTGTTCAAACAAATCACAGAAAGCCACATTAAGCCACATGGAGATAAAATCCAGCAACAGATAAAGGCAATTAGGCAAGCATGTACCAGTAAAAGTTGTCATGCCACATCTTGATTCTTCTGGGATATTGCAAACTGTAATTATCAGACATTTTAGAAGTCTAAGACTAAAACCAACTTGCATTGAACTGGAATTCGTAGTTGACGTAACAAAACAGATTGTAGTTAAAACTAGGATAAGTATTTATGCAATTAATATGGAATATTCCTGGACAACATGTTCATTTGCTGCTTATGCGTATTACACTGGTTTTTCTTGCAGGTTATGGACTGAAAAGTAGATTGACATTTAAAAGTTGTCCCCAGGAGGGATCGATGATATGATTACAAATACATAATTATATTATATGTTTAACAAATTCCACAAACATCACCCTTGATTTAACATTCGCCTAATCATTATTTTATTTCTGCCATTTAACTGTATTTTTAACTGTTAGCAGCGTGTTCCTGCTGCTCCACAGGTATGGAAAGCAAATGCCTGATCTTCATCTTGTTGATGGCAGCAGCAGAATTCAAGCTTTTGGGACAGGTCATTCTTCAATTCTCTATAGTCCTGCATCTATATAATCTTTTCTCGTCCTCAGTCAAAGCTTCCATCCGCTGCTCGGCAAATTCATCCCGACTGCAAACAATGTTAAAAACATGTGAAAAAGTACTAATTAACAAATTGTTACCCCTAATCAAGTCGCACCTACAAAATAAACATTCTAACCAAATATATCTGTGGAAGCTGGTGACTTTCTGGTTGAAATTAACTTTTAACAAATATGTCTTTGTCATGGAAAATCAGTTGGGATCATCACACTTTGCTACTTCTTTACTAGTGTGTGGGATACAAGTGACTGTAGTGGCGTGTGTCCAGAATCTGCAGGAAGAAGAAGAGAAAAAGGCCTTTTTAGTGTAAACTATTTTCATACTTCTTTCTGCAAAAACATCCAGAGACTTTTGCAGATCACAGTAAACTGAAAACCAAAGAGATCAATAGATGGGAGCAGTTATAATGGCTACGTGTACAGTTTTCTAATGGAAACGGACAACTATCCAGGTGACAGACTGGTGTGCGTTGACTCGGTGACAGGTGATAATGATGCAGTATTAGTCAACAGAAGCACTTTATTTTCTATCGTTATTTGGTCGATGAGTATTTGCCAGGAAGAGTTGGTGATTGATTTTGCAACGTCGCAGGGAAAATATGAAGATGGGCAGGAAATAGCAGTTAAAAGGCTCTCAGATGCATCAGTGCATAGGCTGGTGCTGTTTATCAATGAAATCTAGTGAGACTTTGGTTTCTATAAAGCATAGGAGAAGCTGTTGGTCAATGCGTATTTACCAAAGATAAGCTTGTATGCATTCCTCATCGGTTAGCCTTTCAGCCAAAATTTTTTCCACTATTTATCTTGCGAATTACTCTATGTTTGATGAACTAAGATAGCAATAACTTAGAGATTTGTTCATGTCTATAACGCAAGCATGAGTTGTTTTTTTTGTGCTCTGATCCTCTGATGCTTTGCTGGGCCTGAGTAGGGTAGTGCAGATGGTAAATGGTGAAGGGATCATGATAATATTGTTTAGGACTTTCCACAACATGATGTCTTTGATATGAGATTGATTATGTTGAGTCAATGTTTTGCTTAACGGATAACAACAAGAAGCTGCGAGGTTGATTTCCAGGGCAAGTATATATCGTTGTACATATTGTTGGAAATATGAACAAGCTGCAGTAAATTGCACAACATCATATTTTTTGTGATCAAGTTGAAAGTTGGTCCTACCCAATTATTCAAGAGTGTTAGTTGGAGTTTGCTTTTTGATTATTGTATTGTGTTAGTGTAATCCTGAGTGTAGCCTGAGTTGTAATGTTTCCATTAAGTGTTGTCCTATTATGAGCATCTTAAGAAAAGTTAGAGTGAGCTGTCATGTTTAGTGGGTTAA
>JAKUCV010004966.1:0-30687 GCA_028386065.3 Turnera subulata
CATTACTCTCAATCCGATACCAGCACATGTTACCGAGCCTAAGCCCATACTAATATGCACACCAACACTATTAACATTATCCACTTTCTCCCGAATACCCAATCCAACCTACTCGAACGTCCCGGAAGGCCAAGCTACATCCGGTTCTCATCATGTAAATACTTCTCTATATTCTAGGGTGTACCTGGGGTATTACAGAGATGGACCACAGTCGCTTCATAAAATTGAATCCGCCATTCAGCATTAGCCACTGCACGGTCAAGCCTTTCTCGAACACCCCGACGCTCCCAAGTAAAACAAGAACCCACAAACCCAAGGTCAATGATTCCATAATCATTAAGACATTCCGAGAAGGCTCGGCATGTGGAGGGAGTAATCGGGGCACCACCCGCCTTCTCCGAATCATCAACAAGTGCATTGAAATCACCTGCAGCCAACCAGGGGGCCTGTGTGCGACTAGAAATATCGCGTAGACCTTGCCACAATTCCATGCGTATGGCAGTTGCCGGACTACCATATACCGCGGTAAAAAACCACGACGCACCATTCACCATGTTAACCTCCACATGAATAAATTGTCGATGAATCTGCATGGAGTTAATCAGATTACTATCACCATTCCATAAAATCCAGATCCCCCCAGAAAAATCTACCGCATCACTCCTTATACTCCAGTCAAACCTTAACTTCCGTATTGACTTATTAGCTTCATCCCCACTAATCCACGTCTCAAGTAAGACTAAAATCTGGGGTCGATGTTGTGAAACCATATCCCTAGCTGCTCGCTGGAACTCATCACTCTTAGCACCTTGACAATTCCAAGTAATGATGGAAAATTGATTCATTAAAAAATAAGGGATAGGTAACTACAACAGATAATACCTAAGCGAGAGGAGTGGGGGGAATTTTCCCATCATCCATGTGCTCGGTCACCGTCTCCACACCTTGCATGGAGTCATCCATCTCATCCTGACGCACGTCAGGTGCTGTACCTCCCCCCAGATTTGCGACAGGGGCAGGAGCTCCAGAAAACACAAACTGCTGTTGTTCACCTGATGTTGTAGTAGAATCCTTTGCCTTATGACCCCTGGCTGCAGAATCAAAAGCAACTTGTAACGGTCCGGTTGGATGTGAGGTCCCCGCTGCAGTCTTGCCCCGTGAAGAAGCATTTGGAGTTGCCTTCCCAGTGAGAGGGCCACCCGTAGGAAACAAAGGAGTGTCCGTAGCCTTAGCTCCGGATGAGGCCAATTCCATCGAGCGTCGCAAGAGCGTAGGCCAAAGAGACTCCTCAGAAGTGGACTTAGAAGGTTCTTTCACCGAAGTATGTAATGTAGTAACCGGACTAGTACCTTTAGAACCAGTTTGTTTACGTGGGGCTGGCCCTTTCTTCTTGCCTGATGCACTGGCTTCAGTTCGAGCACGCTTCAAGACTACCGCCTCCCCAGTAACTACTGTCCCCCTATTACCAACCGAAAGTGTACTGGATCCGTCAAGGGGCCCCTCGCGCCCATCATCCATTGAAGCTAGTACATCAAATCTTGAACCACCCCTTGGACCGTCACTGGCATTACGAATACTCGGGAAGGCCCGGGGTTGTCTTGGAGGTCTACGCGCCCTTTGTGGTGCTTGCATCCACGGTCTGAATTTTCCTTCTCCTTCTGGGTCAAATCTGGAGCCATCCAACTCCATCTCCTCTCCTGGTACAGCAACCTGAGAGGTCTCCTTTGCAGTATTCTCACCAGTCATCACAGGACCCTGATTCGGCTTACCTTGTTGTCGCATAGGGCAAGTTAATACATTGTGAGTGGCTCTGCCACAATGGAAACACAATTGGCGCAGGCCTTCGTATACCACATTATACCATTCCCCATCCACAGCTACCATAGAACACAGGGGCTTAGTCAGGTCAATGTTACACGCGATCCGCGTAAACTTGCCGCGATCAGCCTCTTCCGTGCTTACACAAATACAGATAATAGACCCTATTTCGTTACCCAATGTGCGGAGGAGGCTGTTATGATATAACCAACAGTGTAGCTCAGGTATCTGGATCCAGGCCACCATAGAGCCAATGGAGTTCTGGGATGGCTTGAAATTAGGACGCCACGTTTCCACCGTCAAATAGTGCCCAAAGATCATCCATGGACCATCAGTGAGTGCGTGGAGATAATCACCATGACTGGAAAATTTCACATAATAATAATTATTCTCCAAATCGATTACCTTAATAGATGAAGATAATTGCCACAGAGTCTTGAGGCGGTTACATAACACCGTATACCCTATTCTCCTGCCCCACAACTTCACAATCAACGTACTCTCCCATCGGCGATGCAGTTCTGATCGAAACCGATCCGAGATGTGCACCATCGGGCCTTTGTCGCAGTGGGTCACTGTGATGTCTCCCTCCTCAATGTCAAAGGAAGTATCAATTCGTGGAGCGTCAGCCTTATGGGAAGCGCTTGGAGTAAGAGACGATCTTTATAAGACGACTGACCCAGAGTAGGATGGTCCACAGGAGGAAACAGGGGTCGGTTAGCAGTCGGATCCGAGTGAGATTGAGGTTCGCTGTCTGGCGGCACCGGAGGAGGAGCAGAGCTAGGCAGCCCTAGCGGCTGTGAGGGGGTTGCCATGCAAACCCTAGGAGAAACTTAGAGCTTACGAAAATAACGGAGCGTTGAATTTCTGATTCGTTTTTACAATTAGAATACTTTAATAAACAAGCATACGGGTATAGCAATAGCACGTGTACAAGAAGTTAGCAACACGATGCCATGTTCACGTGGAGAGCCATTTATTTTTTTTTTCAACATTCTAGTCCCTTAACAAATTATTGTGTATAATATAATAAAAAAAAGTTTATTGGGTAGTTTATGGACCATAATTTTTGTCAAACCGAGTAAAGCAACCCATTTCCCGACTGCTCAGAGGTGGGCCTACCTCATGTTCAATAAAAAAGCTATATTTCTTGTTAATTGCCACTACGCCGCGGCTTACCTCCATGGCATCTTTGGAGATCAAATCCCCAGCTGATAAGTTCTTCAAAGTTTATACCAACCAGGTTCACCATGTTCCTTTTTTTTTTTATGCTAATGTTCCTTTTTTTTTTATAGGACGATGATATATTATTTTAGAAATTATAGGAATATGTACAAGGTAAAAATCATGGAGCACAGAGACAACAAAACCGGGAAACTAGAGTCCCATTACAACTTAACCAGCAATCACAATCTCACACAAAATCTAACACGCACTTGACTCCATTCCAATGACGAATACCTTCCGAAGTTGTGAGCAGGTTCACCATATTCCTAATGCTGCATCTGACAAGGTCCATCCTGTTGATGTTCATGAAGGTGACAGGGAAACTAAAGTACTCATGCACCAGCCCTTAAAAGGCTCTGGAGAACAAAGCAGAGCGCCCACAGCATGGGGAAATTGGGGATGGAGCAACTTGAACCACCAATGCGCACGAACCCTGCTAAGATCGAAGAGCAAATCTGGAAAGACAGGTTCCTATGTGAACACCAGTGCATTTCGAGCTAACCATAATGTCCACAAAACCGCAAAGCTTAGCAAAGACCAGGCTTGTTGAGACGTAGACGAACCAGCAAGGTCCGGCCATTGAACAAGCCAATCTGCCATCCTTGCCGGGGGGACCCAAAGAATTCCCCACCAGCGACATAGACGATACCACAAAGAGGATGCCACCGAACAATGTAGAAAAAGATGATCAATGTCCTCCACTGTAGAAGAACACAACGGGCATAGAGACTCCACCCGTAAGAGAATACCGCGAGCTAATAGGGCCGAACGTGTAGCAAGGCCACCGTTCAGCAACCGCCATAGGAAGTGCTCGATATGTGGTGGCGCCACATTCAACCAAGGCAGGGGGCGAGGTATTACCGGAGGAGGACACCTATGGAGTAGTCGATAACCCACCTGAGCTGAATACGAACCACTGGGATCCCCAACCCAACTCCATGCATCAGGGACTCCACTCTGAAAAGAAACATCGATAAGCAAGGAATGTAAAGTCTGACACTCCTCACGTTCCCACGAAAAACGATTGCGACCCCAAGCCCCATCAGCCAATAGCAAACCATCCCGACGTACAGTGTATAAGGAGGCTTCTTGAAACAAGGATAGCCTGAATAATCGTGGGAATCGGTCCTTCAAGCAACCCATGTGAGACCAGACATCATACCAAAAAGTCACAGCACATCCATCTCCCACTCGTAGCTGCAAGCTAGTGCAAAGCCTGCGCCCAGAAATGCCCTGAAAATCCTTGCTGCGAACAATCGCAGCCCAACCACGTGACGCCTTCCCCATGTCAAAAGCAACTCCCATTCCTGGAGAATTATCTTCACATTTGGCCTGAACAATAGAACACCACAAATGGTTGGAGGTACTATGATACCGCCATAACCATTTAAATAATAAGCACTGATTCTTGACCAAAAGAGACTCAATACCCAACCCTCCTTGGTCCTTTGGAATTGCAAGCCTATCCCAAGCTATTAAAGGGAGTTTACGTTTTTTACCAACCCCGCCCCATAAAAATTCCCTCTTAATCCTTATCAACTTCTTTGCAACCCCAACCGGTAATTGAAACATGGATAAGTAATACAACGGCAAAGAAGACAATACTGAACGAAGGAGGACCACCCGACCAGCAAATGAAAGAAAGCGTCCTTTCCAAGACTTCAACTGACTCCGAAATTTTGCAACAGCGGGCTCCCAACTTTTAGCAAGCTTCATGTTTGCCCCCAGAGGTAACCCCAGATACATAAAAGGGAGCTTATCAGGTCTACACAGCATGCGACCTGCCAAATCTTCCACCTCCGCCTCACGCATATTAACTCCCGGCAAGCCACACTTATGAAAATTAATATAAGGCCCGACAACATCTCAAAGCAACGCAGAATCCGCTTAAGCATAAGCAAAGCGTCATATGTAGCGTGTGAGAATAAAAGTGTATCATCAGCAAACTGAAGAAGAGTCACTGGAATACCATGCACACGAATAGGATCAATCATTCCTTGACTCACCGCCATATCAATCAGAACCGGAAGACCTTCTGCAGCGAGTAAGAAAAGAAAAGGAGATAAAGGATCACCCTGTTTCAAACCCTTCTGCATAGTAAATTGGTGTGAAGGGGACCCATTAACTAGCACAGAAAGGATTGAAGACTCCAAGCAGGCACGAATCCAAGAAATCCATGTCACGCCAAAACCCATCCGAGGCAGCCAAACACATATAATGCAAGGAGTCAACCACCAAACTACCTAGTAATTTATAAATAATTATTACCATATATAAATAAAAATAAATTCTAGGACGGACTTGGCCACACGCAGAAGATATTATTCAGCATTCATGTATACTAATTCAAATATTAAAAAAAATGTGTGGAATGTCGTACTTATAATTGATTTGTATTTTTTGGGGGAAAACCTAGACTTTCATTTATTAAGTGTCATATACTTGAAATAGGAACTGCATATGCTTGTCATTTTACAACACAGTTGGGGAATTAATGCCGCATTTGTA
This sequence comes from Turnera subulata, assembly GCA_028386065.3. Taxonomy (NCBI): domain Eukaryota; kingdom Viridiplantae; phylum Streptophyta; class Magnoliopsida; order Malpighiales; family Passifloraceae; genus Turnera; species Turnera subulata. Next base: position 5,554 of record JAKUCV010004966.1, read on the forward strand.
ATCCCGGGACCATGATCACAAGTACTGCCTCTTCACCAAAGCAAAGACCATATCTTGCGGACCATCAACATTAATGTGCAGATGAAGAAATCAAAAACTGTATACGATGGGCCTATGGTGTGTGAGAATGATGTGATGGCAAAGCATAACAACAGCACTCTTGTCTTGTCACACTATCAAAAAAAACAGGGCAAAACAAACATGGTAAGAAAAGATCCATCTGCAGATCCCATAAAAGGATCAATGCCATCAAATTAATTATTCGATGCAGTGCATTACCTACCTAACTCCTGCAATATCGATCCTTTGTTTTTCAAACAAAAGAAAAAATTGATAAAATATTGAACTCGATTCGGTGCTGTATTAATTTCTTCTAGCACCAGTTAACGATTACTAATTAAGAGTACAAAACTACAAATTAATGATGCGGTCAACCGGTACCCTGCGGGTGGCAAGATGGATGGCAACATTGAGATGACAACTTTAATGGAATGGATTGCTTAGTGTTTCCTGTTTACTGGTCTGCTGCAAATATATATATATATATATATATATATATATATATATATATATATATATATATATATATATATATATATAATTAATGAATCACGAATGGTAACAACAACCTCTTTTTTATTTTTTTTTTGGAAAGTTGCTAATTAACCACAAACAAACTTTTTAATATTGGTTTTGGTATGTGGATGTAGCTATTTGGACAGAGATCGAGAATTAATATGTATGGCGTTGGAATATGATCGTGATCATATAGTATGCAAGTAGTTTATAGTGATTTGCCACCAATTTGATCAAGGACTTGATCGCAGCTTTTTATAGTGGAAGAAAGCATGGAACAAGATGAAAATATTAAGCCAGACATCACATGCATTTTCCAGCATTAATGTCCTGTTGTTATGCGAAGGTTTTGGAATCATTTAAGTGATGGAGAATTTGTCGGTGCATACTATCTAAGAATCTGGAAGATGATTTCCAATAATGTTGATTGCCTCCTATCTCTGAGGAGAGCTAATTCATATTTTCAAAAAATTAAAAGAAAAAAAACAAAAGAAAAAGGGAGAAATTGGTTTGGAAAAAGATTTTGACAAAATGGTGGCTTAATTAGAACTGCGATGTGTTGTACAGATGCAATTAGTGAATTACGTACGATTGACAATTGTTTTGGGGGGTACTGGAGGAAAAAAGGTCACATTGGTGGGCACGCTGAGATGACCATCAACTCAGTGCGGTGCATATCAAATTAATGAGTCGGGGTATGATTACGTGTGGAGAAATTTGGGGACCAAACCTTTTGTGTGGTTAGGGTGTGCTCCCTTTAAAGTGGAGTGCTTTATGTGGATGGCGCTCAATAATGGGATTGCGGTACGTTCTGTACTTCTGCGAAATAACATAATTGTGTTTGATAACGCTTTTTGTCCCTTTTGTGAAAAAGCTATAGAAAGTCGGGATCATCTTTTTTGTCACTGTGATTTCTCATGGAGGTTGTGGAGTAGGATGTGTAGGTGGTGGGGTGTGGTGGTGTATGCCGAGGACTTTGGAGGAACTATTTATGCAATGGATGGGATTAGCAGTCTCGGCGAGTGCTCGGGCTTCTTGGATAGTTGTCTTCTACACCACTATGTGGAACATCTGGCTGGTAAGAAATAGAGCTGTGTTTGACGCTACTGTTGTGGATTGGGATAAGCTGTTTGAGTTCGTGATATTTAGAACTCTAATTTGGTTTAAGGCAACTCAACCAAGCTACCCGTATAACTTGTCTGCATTACTAATTAGGGCGGAAAGTGCCCTTGCTTGGCACGGACCTATGGTCAAGTTGATGCTACTGTGAGCTAGTCTGGTGCTGCAATCTTGTCTAGATGGTGTTCTTGTTTAGTCGAAAACTTTGTTTCCTTATAGTTATTGTAATGTAAGGGTAATTGTTGTTTTGTTTTCAGGATTCAGTCATTTTTGTAATGACGGTTTCTCTGAGTTGGAACTCTCTATTTATGAGCAATAAGATCTTCGTCTTATCAAAAAAAAGTACTGGTCTTCATTAATGAGTGATTTCGAGTTTTATATCCTGGAGATCTCATATATCATATATAGCTAGCGGCAGGAGTTATTTGTTTCCAAGTGGCTTTCCTTATATCCAGTTATATCGATCCCTTTCTTCCCTGGTAGATGTAAAGATTTCCTTCATTTTTCTATTCTAGTTGACAAACGTGAGACTCGGAGTTGATACCTCGCCCTCTTAACTTTTTACACAAGAATACCAATGAATCACAAGCTGGATTGGTAAGGAACCATATTGCTTGTCAGTATCACCAGTACTGGTCTTCATTAATGTAGTTTGTTCCGAGTGCCTTTCATTATATCCAGTCGATCATCCCCCAATTTCTTCATCACTTGGTAGATGGAAGGATTTGTTTCCTTCAATAAATGAATTGATTTAGCATAAAGAAACTAAAATGGGGAAATTTTGTACCCACAAAAGTGGGAAAATAGATGAAAACTAGCTTATCTTACTGTGACGTCCCAGTCCAGACAGCCACTTAATTAATATCAATACGCAAAAACAAGTACGGAAATAGAAGGAAATTAGATCAAGCATTAATGTCTATGCAAGGACCAAGGCAAAAGGAGGATGTTCATCTTGTGGATGTTAGTAGCTAGCCTACTTTCAAATACTAGAGTATTGATTAATTAATTAATTAATTAAACTATGGCAGCTCTTAGTGGTAAGGTAGACGCTGTCGTTGAACTAGAATGTCCCCAGAGAAGGTTGAACCCAAGGGACAAGGTAGGTTGGCAACTTTGATGATTGAATACGAAAAAGTGAGTGAGAATGTCCCTAACCCGGACATTCACGTGGATTTTATGGTTAGTCATTTCAAGGACATGCAGCCATTGGGGCGTAACACAGAATTGCAGCATATATTCACCCCAAGGAAGAGCTTTCTCTCAATAAATTTCCATTTCTGTTCTCTATGTTATTGCTCGCTCTTGTGCTATATAATTAGCGATGAGACAATAAAAAGCCCAAGTATTGGGTCTATATATCTGCAGCTCTAGCGTCTGGCCTCAGATTTGCATGGAGGCTTTTATATATACTTGTTTTATGATGGATGCACTTATCTACAAAGGATTGATTGTTGTGGTGGAACTTCCAAATTGATTATTTATGTTTATTATGTGTTCCAGATCTGAAATTTGGCCTAACTGGAAGGAGAATAGCAATTTTGCTTAGTAGCTGATCTGCCTTGTTAAGGTTCCTGCTGCAAATTAATAAGATTTAATATTCCCGAGGCCAATAGCAACGCAAGAGACTTCAACATCCTCTAAACTATAATTGAGATTGAACTTCCATACTACTCCCTCCGTGGAGACTTCAACATCCTTTACGATTTTTGCACCACGTTAAGGAATGTATTTAATAAATTTAATATTATTAAAAGACTTACTTATATGACAAATTTAACCTTCAATCAATCCAATTACTTAGTAATAATTATTGTAATATTTGGTTAAGAGATAAATATAAAATAAGACACCTTAATGTTCCTTGAAACTCTCCATAAGACACTTTAATGCTCAATGAAACTTTGTATGCGTATTGAAACAAAACTACAAAATTACAAGTCCAAAAAGACTTCTTATAAAAAGAAAACAGAGGAATACTTCCCTAGCAAAAAAAATTACATAAACTGCTCATCAGTTTACAAGACAGTTGGGGAATTAATGTGGTGATTATGATTTTGGATCTATGATCACGGGCTGGCCTCTTCATAATGAAAATATATACACATATTTGCCGATCATACAACTAATTAATTAATTGTGCACGAAGAAAATGAAAAAGTATATACAGTGGGCCAATGACGTGTCACATATGCATGATTCTGTAGCAGTACATATAGCACTATTGTTTTCGCGATGCTGTAAAGAAAAAGAACAGGTATATAATTAAGGACAAATTAATTAATCTGTGGATTCTATAAATGTCAAAGGCCAAAACCTAAAAGGATCAATAACTTCAAACAGCAAAATAGACTTACAAATCTATAAAACAAACATGGTCCTGCAAGAGTCTCTGGAACATATATAATTTCCTACTTGGACTCCACCTATAGATAATAACAGGGGAGTTGTATAAAGTGGCATATTAGCATTACAATTCCTGTGTGAACATGATCACAATACAAGACGTGCTCTATCTTACAATCTAAGACTTTATCACTTATCACGTAACACTGCTTATCATCATATCATCTAATATCCCCCCTCAAACTCAACCCGGTTTGGGACACAGGTTGAGTTTGGTTTTCAACGTTTGAAACCTTGCTGTTGAAAGCGGTTAAGTCAATATATCTGCCAGTTGATCTTCGCTGCAGATGAAATGAACTCCCAGTTTGCCTTGCGCTACTTGTTCCCGGACGAAGTGAAAGTCTATTTCGACGTGTTTTGTTCTTGCTTTGAGCACCGGATTGTGGCTAAGAAAGGTTGCCCCCAAGTTATCACACCATAATGTTGGTTTGGGTATAGAAATTCCCAATTCATTCAACAGATTTGTCACCCACATTAACTCTGTCGTGCCGTCGGCTAAGGCCTTGTATTCTGCCTCAGTTGAGGACCGAGCTACGGTCCGTTGCTTGCGAGAAGCCCAGGCCACAAGATTCCTGCCATAAAACACAAGGAAGCCCGCTGTGGACCGTCGATCATCAGGTTTGCCCGCCTTATCCGCATTGGTGTATACCTGCAGATCGTGTGTGTTGGTGCGTTGAAGTAAAAGACCTGTTCTGGAGCTTTGCTGCAGATATCGCAATATTCGCTTGACCGCAATGAGATGTGGTTGAGTTGGGCTGTGCATGAACTGGCTCACTTTGCTTACGGAGTATGCGATGTCTGGTCTGGTAATGGCCAAGTACTGCAATGAGCCTACAAGTTGTCGATACTGATGCGGGTCCTTCAATATTTCTCCATCATCTTTGCATAATTGATGCATTGTGGAGGCCGGAGTCAGAACAGATTTGCATGTACTCATCCCTGCTTTTTGTAGTAACTCACGCACATATTTTTCCTGAGTTCGGAGGATTCCAGTTGTAGTGTAATGAACTTCAACTCCTAGGAAGTAGGATGGCTTGCCAAGATCTCGTGGTGCAAAGGTTGTGCTTAGTCGATCAACTAGATTGGTAACAAGAGTTGCATCATTACCTGTAACAAGTATATCATCTACATAGACAAGAAGATATAGTTTGTGAGTGCCACGAGTGAAAATCAGCAAGGAGGGATCGCTTTTTGAAACAAGGAAGCCTTGAGTCACTAAGAAGTCACTGAAGCGTGAATACCAAGCCCTTGGAGCCTGTTTAAGGCCATACAAGGACTTGTGAAGTAAGCAAACATGCCGTGGATATGTTTGATCTGTGAAACCTGGTGGCTGTGTCATATAAACACGTTCACGAAGATGACCATGCAGAAATGCATTTCTAACGTCCAGTTGTTTAATAACCCAGTTGTGTTGCAAGGCTAATGAGAGAATAACCCGAATTGTTGCAGGTTTCACCACGGGACTGAAGGTCTCACTGTAATCAATCCCTGCTCTTTGATGAAACCCTTTAGCCACTAAACGTGCCTTGTAGCGCTCCACACTTCCATCCTGCTTCCGTTTGACTCGATAAACCCATTTGAATCCCACAACGTTCATACCTGGCTGGTATGGAACCAAAGACCATGTTTGATGTTTGATTAGTGCATTCATCTCATCCACCATAGCCAATCGCCATTCTCGGTGCTTGGAGGCAACAGTAAAACAACTAGGTTCTTCTACCGGTATTGGTTGAATTGTGGTTAAGTGTAAAAAAGGGGAATATCATTCTGGTGGTTACCTATTTTGGCGAAGAGTCATTGAGTGGTGTTTTGCTGGAGGTGTTGGCGTGGAGTCGTTGGTTGGTGGATTGGTGATTGAGGTAGGTGAGGCTGTTTGTGTGGACAGATTTTGCGTGTGAGGAACAGAACTAGGTGTTGTGTTTTGTGGAATAGTGTTTATATTGGTTGCTGGAGATATGGTATCTGCTGGTTGTGGATATGGTTCAGGTGGCGTGGATGTTGTTGGGGTAGGTTGTGGTGCCATCGTAGACGTCTTATCAGAGTGCAACGCGGGGAAAAACACTTGGAGTGGCACAGTTGTCCATTGGTTTTCAGCAGCAAAATGCATGTGACATACTTCCTGTTCTTGGACAAACGGAAAGACTCGTTCATGGAATTGGACATGTCTAGCGATATAAAAACGTTTGTTTTTGTAATCAAAACACCTATAGCCAAGATGACTAGTACTATAACCTAGGAAGACACATGGGATTGACCTGTAGTCCATCTTATGACGATTGTAAGGTCGAAGGTATGGAAAGCAAAGACAGCCAAAGACTCTGAGAAAGGAATAATCAGGTTGTCGGTTAAACAAAAGCTGATATGGAGAGTGATGTTTTAAAACAGATGTGGGCATACGATTAATTAAATATACTGCAGTTTCAAAAGCAAAATGCCAATACTTGGTAGAAACAGCGGCTGTGGCGAGAAGAGTAAGTCCTGTTTCGCCTATGTGACGGTGACGGCGTTCAACCGCCCCTTGTTGCTCTTGAGTGTGAGGACACATGAGTCTATGTTGGATGCCTTGATTAGCAAAATATTTATTCAATTTGCGGTACTCACCACCCCAATCAGTTTGTATTGCTTTTATTGTTGTACTGAACTCTCTCTCAACTCGTTTCTGAAACAATGGAAAAAGCTGAAACACATCCGATTTATTATGAATAGGGAAGAACCAAATGTACTTAGTGTAATCATCAACAAAAATTATGTTATAAGCATGACCGTCACTACTCAAGTATGAGGAGGGTCCCCAAACATCACTATAGACTAACTCTAGTGGTGCTTGTGCACGTTTATTACTAATGGAAAGATGACTCCTAGACATTTTACCTAGTGGACAATGTGGACAAGGAAAACAACTTGTTGAACCAAGAACAGGAAGACTATGACGTTGGAGAATCCGCTGCTGCACTTGTTGATGGGGATGACCCAATCTCCTGTGCCAAACCATTGGCTCCACACGTGTTGCAAGAAAGACTTCCAGAGGACGTCGGATGGTTGCAGAAGGCATTTGGTAAAGACCATCAATGCTCGGACCGGTTAGGATTGTTTTCCGGGTATCCTGGTCCTTTATACAAAAATAATGGGGATGAAATTCAAAGTAAACATGGTTATCAGAGGTAAACTTTTGGACAGAAAGAAGAGATTTTGTGACTGAGGGAACATGCAAAATATCATCTAAACGTAACTGTTTTAAAGGGGTAGTTAAAGTCTGTGAACCAATACCAGAGATATTTAGATGTGCACCGTTGCCAACTTGTAACAAGTCAGGTCCTTGGTAATCATCATAATGAGCGAGATGATGATAATCAGGGGTGACATGGTGACTGGCCCCTGTGTCTGGAAACCAAGTTGCAGGAGCATATGATGATGGCGTCAAAGGCACAGAATGAGCTGTATGAGCACTAGGCATAGGAGCAGTGGCTCGTTGATAACATTGCAGGGCTGTGTGTCCATTTCGGCCACAAATCTGGCAGCGGGGGCGATTATTATTGTTCTGCCAATTAGGGCGATAATCTGCTCCACCACGCCCATTACCACGCCCACCATACCGACCACCACGACCACGGTTGCCAGAACGTCCTCCTCGACCACCATTTGATCCCTTATCAGTGTTCGGATACACAACACGCTGCACAACATGGGCAGATGGCGCAGCAGTGGCAGCAGAAAGAGCATTAGAGGACTGGGCAGTTGGGAGATCAATATTTAGAGATTTTACTGGGTCATCATAAATAAACTCATGACTCATGAGTAAACTCTGCAGCTCAAAAAATTTCACAGGTTCAAGTCTAGTTTCAAGAGAAGATGTCAGTGGCTTAAACTCAGATTTCAAACCACGAAAAACATATACGTTAAAATCATTAACAGATAAAGGCTTCCCTGAAGCGGCCATCTCATCGGCAAGGCGCTTGGCTCGGTTAAGGAACCGTAAAACTGGCTCATCATGCTGCTGTTCTAGACGTTGCATCACCATGGTGATAGCCATCACTCGTGTGTTGTTGGGAGAGGCCAAGGATTCCTCCAGGGCTAGCCACGCTTCCCGAGAGGTCTTCTTGTTGACAACGACCGCAAAAACATCAACAGTAACTGAGGACAAGATGCCACTCAGTATGAGACTGTCATGTTGGATCCAGTGAGTGTATGCTGGGTTTGGTTGAACACTTCCATCCTCGGTAGACAGAACCGTTGAAGGTGGACAGGGAGAGGTACCATCGATGTAACCCATTACTCCCAACCCCACCAAAAACGGCTCCATCTGAGCACGCCAAAAGACATAATTCGTCTCAGTCAGTTTGATGGAGATGTGGTGGTGGACTTGCGAAAGAGGATGAGTGGCAGGGTCAATTTTGGCGGCCATTGGAGAATTGGGATTGGGATTACCGTGGGAAAGAGAAGAACTGGAAGCTATTTGAGAGGATGAAGACTTAGGTGTTTCAACCTCTTTAGGCTCTGTCGTCATTCAAGACTTAATAGGGCTCCGCTATATGGGAGTTGTATAAAGTGGCATATTAGCATTGTGCCTCAGCCCTTGTATTATATAACTGATGTATGAGTGTTGTACAAGAAATACAATTCCTGTGTGAACATGATCACAATACAAGACGTGCTCTATCTTACAATCTAAGACTTTATCACTTATCATGTAACACTGCTTATCATCATATCATCTAATACCACCCTACACCTCAATGGAGAACTAATTTGTTTATGCTACCCGCTATGTACTAGCTAGTCATCAATATGCCTGTGCCAGAAATTAGATATAAGTTTAAATCAACCGCAAGCTCATTGGAAAAGAGATTCTTTTAACCAATTGTGGCTAGAAATGTGATCATGGATCAAAGATATTCAGGATTTTCCTTATGGTATGGTGATATACACTGGTGGGCAGTGGGCAGCATGAGATGACAATATAGTGTACTTCTTCTCAAGATTGCTGGTCTGCATAAATGAATGGTTTCGAGTTCTAACTCCCGGATGGGCTCTTTTGTTCTCATTCATAGCAGGAACTACTTTGGTGGCTGAAGTTTGTTCCAAGTGGCTCTTCTTATATATATCCAGGCATCCCTTTCTTTAGTAGATGAAAGGATTTGTTTCATGCAATAAATGAATTTGTTTAGCATAAAGACAAATAAAATGGGGAAATAGATGGAAACTGTGTATATTTTATTGTGAGGTTTCATCTTTTAAAAACCTAATTGACCCAACAATTCAGATTTAGAAGATCTCCACCAAGTAGACATCAGATACAGAATTAACAATCACGGAACGTAACTTTCCAACACAAGGAAAGGCCACGCAGCAATCAAGACAGTGGCTGGGTTAAACAACCTAATTAATGAAACAAGAAATAACAAACTGTTATGTGGATCTATCTGAAGAGATTGCACATGACAGCATACCAGGATTTTATGGTTTTTGGCAGAAGTCGCAACCGCACCAAAGCTTAATTAGGGAAAATTTGCTATATGATTTAAGAAGTATGACATCGAGATTGGTTTTGAATTTATTTTTATCTTTTTGTTTAACCGGGACTCATTTGATTAATTTTCTAAAAGATTAATTCATCATCATTATATATATATATATATATATATTAATTCATTGTACAATATGGCGCGTGCAATATATTCTGCCAACCTAATCTTATGCCTCCATTTAAATCGATTGGCTACCTTCTAAACTACCAAACTCCAAACCAATTAAGAAGGTGCCCAGTTCGTTTGGTATCAATTTGGAATTGAAATTGAATTCAAATTATTAAAAATTTAGAATTTGAATTCATTATGAAATCAATTCCCATGATTGGTATACTTTTTAATAATGAGGAATTGAATTCAATTCTAATATTTGGTATAAATCAAATTATCAATTGAATTGCTAAAATTATCTAAGTTGTCCTTTTGCTAAAAAAAATAAAATAAGAGTATAGGTGTAACAGCCCGGGTAAAATTTTTGATTTTTACCGGGACTGTAGAAGTCTTTTTACTGTGATTTACTGTTGAATTAATCTTGGGTAATTAATTCAAGGTAAATCGGGCGTCGTTTTTCAAAACCGAGAGTTTTCCCGCGCTCGTGATTTTTCCGTGGATTTTTCGGACCTAAGTTGGTATTTTTCGGGTCCCGGAATTCTCGAAAAAATCACACTGGAAAATAACTAAGGGGGTGTCAGTTCTTTTCTTGTCCGGATCGGACCCGCCTGCATTATTGTTATCACTTGATTAACAGTAATTCATCGGTTATAAAGGAAGAAGAAAGCAGAAGAAGAAAGGAAAAAGGAAAAAGAAAAAGAAAAAAAGAGAAATAAGAAAAAGAGAGAAAAACAGAAAAAAATAGAAAAAAAAAAAGAAGAAACAGAGAGAGGAATGAAAAAAAAGAAATAAAGAAAAAAAACAGAACAGAAAATCAGAAAGAAAAAAAAGAGGAGAGAAAATAAGAAAAATAGAAGAGAAGAAAAAAATAAGAAAAAAATAAGGGAGGAGGAGGAGCACCACCGCAATCCCCCCTACATCTCTTCTCCTTCCTCCTACCACCGCCGCGACTCCACCAACTTCACCCTCTGCCGCCGCTCGAGTTGCTGCAGGACGCGAAGCCACCGCTTCCCCTCAGACCAGCCGACGACGACGAAGCAGCTGCGCTGCCTGGACGAGACGACCCGACGAGCAGTTCCGTCAGACCCGTTTCGCTGCTGCCGCCTCACCTGCAGCCGACGACCCGCGATCCGACTTGGATCCGTCTCCTTCCGCTTGCATCGCACCGCCGCACCACCAGCAGCCGCCTCGCCGCGTAGCGCGCCTCCACCGTCGCTTCTCCCGTGTCTCGTCGTTGCAACGCCGTCGCCTCTCTTCCACGTCGCGCCGCCGTCGTTTGCAGAACCAAGGTGAGCGACCCGTATGCTAAGGGTGTGACCCGTTTGCGTGGTGGGCGACCCGGATGCCTGGCGGGTTGGGTCTCGTGGGCTTGGGCTGGTCTGTGCGCGCCTGGGCTTAGGCTTGGGCCTTGGGCTGGCTTGGACTTGGCCGAGTCCAGAAATAATAAAAAATAATAATAATAGTATATATATAAATACATAATTATATTCTGAAAAAAATAATAAAAATAAAAACGAAAATTTCCTGGTAATAAATATATACATTACATAGTTAATATATTTCCGAAAATATATAATTGTTCTTTTAATGAGTTTTGCCTTTAGAAAATATATGTATATTTATAAAATTATATTTGTTTTCAGAAATCGGTTTTCTTTTGATTATATACTTTCCGGGAAATAATATATAGCATATGATTATTGTATATATATTTTTGTTAAATAATAACAATTGGTAATTATATTATGGTAGTTATATTTACGGAAAAGAATAATTGCTTTGAGTAAATAATTTTGGAAATGTATATATATATACCTATATATATATCTTCCTAGAAAAATTATGATGATTATATTTTTGGAAATGACAAATATCTTCATGAAAATATTTTTAAGAGTTTTAATTAAAGTATGGTACCGAAATTATATTCAGAAATACGTACGGTAAAATATTTTCGGTAAAAGATAAAAATAACGGATATGTAATCGGGATGGGTATATTTCGCAGTAGAGGCATCATAGCATACCGATTATGTGCATTTATGTGTATATATTGTCTTGTGGTATAGGTTTGGATATCGGGCAGTTTCCCGAGGAGTCGGCGTCGGACCGGTCACTGTTTCCGAAGTTGAGTAATCGGCCAAGGTGAGGATGGATTTCCTTCAATATGTGCCTGTATTACTCGGTATATTGTGTTTGTTGGTTATTGCATTGTTGAGTACTGTGTTGTTGTGGTTTGTTTCGGGATGTTTATCCCATGTTGGTTTTTGGGATGTTTATCCCCGTGTTGATTTTCTGTGTCTTTTGGAATAAGTATAATGGATTAATTAATAAATTGTGAAAGGATGTCGTTCCTTGATTTTTGGATGGGATGTCTATCCCGGTATTTTGGTTAGGGATGTCGATCCCTGTGATTTGATTTTAAATAATGATAATATAATTGTCACGTGGTAAGTAGAGGTACGACCGGATGGTTTGAGACTGTTTTGTGGTGGCCATGATCTGGGTTACTTGTGATGGGCATGTTGATGCCGGTTTGATTGGGATGTTTATCCCTGAGTTTGATATTGGGATGTTGATCCCGGGTTCTTTTTGATCTGGCACCAGGAACAGGTTGATAACCTGGTACGACCCTAGCTTATCCGTGACGGGGCCCGGAAAGATATAATTGGATTTTATTTGAGTCTTTTTGGTCTTGGACCGGGTTTTGGGTCCAGTCTTTCGGCTTGGTATGTATTTGGCGGTTTTTGCCTGTTTTTTGACCTTGAGTTTTATAGTGTGCATATTGATTGTCTTTCCTTCGTCGGTGAGCACTTCAGACTCACCCCTCACCTGCGAGCTTTCATCTCGTAGGATGAGTTATTTTTGGTACAGGGTTGGTGCATTCCAGACAGGCTGCAGCGTTATCCCTTGGACAGGACTTGGATCCATAGTTTGCATCAGTGTCGCATACAGTGTATTGTGAGTTGTTAAGTCTTCCGCTGTGCATTGTTTTACTATTATTGGGCCATTGGGCCGTGTTGAGTTATTACTGTTGTTTTTATTATGGGCTGTTGAGCCCGGATTTCTATTGTATACATTGTATGCTGGTCCTATTTTTGGTTGGGTCCTCACAGTTCCGGCACGTGTTTACTGTGTACGATAAATACGGGTCGGGGCGTTTCATTTTGGTAGCGGAGCAGGCGTTAGGTCTTGTTGGGCAGTCTTTGTGTGTTGTTGTCCTTGTTTGCATAGTTCGCTCTATTTGTTTATTATTTTATATCATTTTAGTTAGTGCATTATGGATCCAATCAAGGGACGCCAGCTGTCGCAAAACATACACATAAGAGGTAATGATGCCATAAATAAGCGAAAATACAAATATTATTAATAATACTGATATTTTGATTACAAGACGGAAATATTACATTGATATTTTATAAAATTAAAATACATTTAACGCCTTGGAACGACGTTGACCCGAAAGCTGTTAGGTCCGTTGTTGATGTTGACCGTGATCCTGTCGCTCCACGAGAACCACATGCCGCCCCTGTCGTTCTGGCCAGGAATCTCGAACCGGTTTGCTGCTGGGAACCGGAGTGGGATGAGACCGTGATCGTCTTCAGGTTGCCATTGGGTCTCGGTGAGAAGAACCATGTTCGGTTTGTATTGGTTCTTCAGGTCCCTCAGGGTACGTGAGAACTCCTGGGAACGCCTTGCGACTCCTCTGCAGTTCCACACCAGCAGTCGGGCCTTTGGCCAAGTTACGGGCAGACGAGTGACTCTGGGCATGCTCTGGGCCGTCATCGAGAGCTGGTAGTAGGTACCTTGCTCCAGGAAGTGGCAAGTGGACTCCAGGTTGAACTCCTGTAGCCTCTCGGAGATGAAGAACATGATGGAGTTTGCCGAGCCGTAGTAGGAGGACCTCAGAGTGCCACGGTCCTCTAGGAAGAACACCTCTTCCATGGGAGTGACGAAGAACCGCGATGAGTAGAGCTCGTCGACGAAGACTAGTCCGGGCATCCTGCCGAGCTCGTTCGGTAGTTCTTCAGCACGTTCGTTGACCATGCTGTAGGCCAGTCAGTTCCTTCTGCCTTGGTTGGCACCTTCGACGAAGAAGACTGATGAGGGAGCAGGCATGTTGTGTTAGGACTTGTGGGTGTTTGGTTTTTCAGAGTTTTGTGGTTTTTGGTTGCTTGAATGTTTTGTTGCTTTTAAATGCTTTTGATAATTTACACTTCACCGCTCCGTTTCTTTTATACTCTTATGGGGAGCGTGATTACCGTTTTTGACTTTCAAGATTTTGCTTTTTGAAAATTTGCCGTTGCTTTCATTTATTGCTATGTTACTTTATACGTTTTTCGGGCTACTAAGCCAGTGTTTTTCAGCTCTTTTCTAACACATGATTTTCTAGCGCCCTGGCTACCTTGGCGTTTCTTTTCATGGTTTTACTATATTTTCTTGCATCTTTTATCACATGCATTGTGACCGTTGAGGCTAGACGGATGGGACCATACCTCGAGTAGAGCGCATGTGCGACAAGTTTACAGCTGTTTGGACACCGTGGAGAGATACGAGGCTTGACAGACGTTTTTGGCTCATGCGGAATTTGTGAACAAGTGGGTATCGTTTCTTTCGAGGGACACAGGACGTTCCCGTGATCATTGCCTTACGAGACAAGGATATCTTCTTCACGAGGTTAACCGACGTCACCGTTAGTTCTGTATGTCACGTTTCTCAGGATCGGGGACGTTTACGACCGATCTAGAGCGCCGATCATGAGACATGTTTTTGTTTTAACTTCTTTATGTATTGATTTTGTTAAACGAGTTTTGTTTTTAATTTCTTTATATTTGATTTTATATACTTATAGTTGATTTTTATTTTGCTTTGAGATGTTTTATTTTTCTGTTTAACAAGAGATTTCGTAACACAAGAGATTTTGATTTAAAAAGAAAATTTATTTTATTTAATGCATAACAGTTTTACAACGGAGAAGAAGTACTCTATGGAGCTACTTGCTTCTCTAGATCTTTTACAAGTTTTTGTACGTTCTTCATGTGAGGGAATAGCTCCGCGGACGCCAGTTCTATCTGCGCCACCGCCGAGCTGATCTTCTTCAGCGAGACATTCAGTTGCGTCAGTTTCTGCTGTGGAGTGCTGCTCTCAGCTATCGCCTTGCCCTTCTTATCCTCAGCTTTCTTGTTGGCACGTTTCTTACGCCGTTTTGGGGGGACGACCATGTGCTCCTTCAGGCCGATGATGTTTGTCTTGAAGCGCTTCTTCGGAGGTTCTTCATCGGAGCTTGTCGGGAAAGCAGTGCCGCCGATGTAGCTGTTGTTTTCGGAGTCTGAGGTTGTTCGAGATCGGAGTGGAGAGTCCATGACTGTGTGTAAGTATGCCAGTCATGAGGTTTGGTATTTATAAGCGGATGAGATGTCGCTTAAGGGTATAAGCGGTATCTCATGTTGAGGTTGGACACCTGGCAGAGTGTGCCAGAATCTTATCGTGGTAAGACCCACGGATCAGATGGAATTTCGGGGACGAAATTTTTTTAAGGTGGGTAGACTGTAACAGCCCGGGTAAAATTTTTGATTTTTATCGGGACTGTAGAAGTCTTTTTACTGTGATTTACTGTTGAATTAATCTTGGGTAATTAATTCAAGGTAAATCGGGCGTCATTTTTCGAAACCGAGAGTTTTCCCGCGCTCGTGATTTTTCCGTGGATTTTTCGGACCTAAGTTGGTATTTTTCGGGTCCCGGAATTCTCGAAAAAATCACACTGGAAAATAACTAAGGGGGTGTCAGTTATTTTCTTGTCCGGATCGGACCCGCCTGCATTATTGTTATCACTTGATTAACAGTAATTCATCGGTTATAAAGGAAGAAGAAAGCAGAAGAAGAAAGGAAAAAGGAAAAAGAAAAAGAAAAAAAGAGAAATAAGAAAAAGAGAGAAAAACAGAAAAAAATAGAAAAAAAAAAAGAAGAAACAAAGNATCGGGCGTCATTTTTCGAAACCGAGAGTTTTCCCGCGCTCGTGATTTTTCCGTGGATTTTTCGGACCTAAGTTGGTATTTTTCGGGTCCCGGAATTCTCGAAAAAATCACACTGGAAAATAACTAAGGGGGTGTCAGTTATTTTCTTGTCCGGATCGGACCCGCCTGCATTATTGTTATCACTTGATTAACAGTAATTCATCGGTTATAAAGGAAGAAGAAAGCAGAAGAAGAAAGGAAAAAGGAAAAAGAAAAAGAAAAAAAGAGAAATAAGAAAAAGAGAGAAAAACAGAAAAAAATAGAAAAAAAAAGAAGAAACAGAGAGAGGAATGAAAAAAAAGAAATAAAGAAAAAAAACAGAACAGAAAATCAGAAAGAAAAAAAAAGAGGAGAGAAAATAAGAAAAATAGAAGAGAAGAAAAAAATAAGAAAAAAAAAGGGAGGAGGAGGAGCACCACCGCAATCCCCCCTGCATCTCTTCTCCTTCCTCCTACCACCGCCGCGACTCCACCAACTTCACCCTCTGTCGCCGCTCGAGTTGCTGCAGGACGCGAAGCCACCGCTTCCCCTCAGACCAGCCGACGACGACGAAGCAGCTGCGCCGCCTGGACGAGACGACCCGACGAGCAGTTCCGTCAGACCCGTTTCGCTGTTGCCGCCTCACCTGCAGCCGACGACCCGCGATCCGACTCGGATCCGTCTCCTTCCGCTCGAGTCGCACCGCCGCACCACCAGCAGCCGCCTCGCCGCGTAGCGCGCCTCCACCGTCGCTTCTCCCGTGCTCGTCGTCGCAACGTCGTCGCCTCTCTTCCACGTCGCGCAGCCGTCGTTTGCAGAACCAAGGTGAGCGACCCGTATGTTAAGGGTGTGACCCGTTTGCGTGGTGGGCGACCCGGATGCCTGGCGGGCTGGGTCTCGCGGGCTTGGGCTGGTCTGTGCGCGCCTGGGCTTAGGCTTGGGCCTTGGGCTGGGCTTGGACTTGGCCTAGTCCAGAAATAAAAAAAATAATAATAATAGTATATATATATAAATACATAAATATATTCTGAAAAATAAATAATAAAAATAAAAACGAAAATTTTCTGGTAATAAATATATACATTGCATAGTTAATATATTTCCGAAAATATATAATTATTCTTTTAATGAGTTTTGCCTTTAGAAAATATATGTATATTTATAAAATTATATTTGTTTTCAGAAATCGGTTTTCTTTTGTTTATATACTTTCCGGGAAATAATATATAGCATATGATTATTGTATATATATTTTTGTTAAATAATAACAATTGGTAATTATATTATGGTAGTTATATTTACGGAAAAGAATAATTGCTTTGAGTAAATAATTTTGGAAATGTATATATATACCTATATATATATCTTCCTAGAAAAGTTATGATAATTATATTTTTGGAAATGATAAATATCTTCATGAAAATATTTTTAAGAGTTTTAATTAAAGTATGGTACCGAAATTATATTCAGAAATACGTACGGTAAAATATTTTCGGTAAAAGATAATAATAACGGATATTTTTTTAAAATAAAAATAAAAAAAAAAAAAAAATAACGGATATGTAATCGGGATGGGTATATTTCGCAGTAGAGGCATCATAGCATACCGATTATGTGCATTTATGTGTATATATTGTCTTGTGGTATAGGTTTGGATATCGGGCAGTTTCCCGAGGAGCCGGCGTCGGACCGGTCATTGTTTCCGAAGTTGAGTAATCGGCCAAGGTGAGGATGGATTTCCTTCAATATGTGCCTGTATTACTCGGTATATTGTGTTTGTTGGTTATTGCATTGTTGAGTACTGTGTTGTTGTGGTTTGTTTCGGGATGTTTATCCCATGTTGGTTTTTGGGATGTTTATCCCCGTGTGGATTTTCTGTGTCTTTTGGAATAAGTATAATGGATTAATTAATAAATTGTGAAAGGATTTCGATCCTTGATTTTTGGATGGGATGTCTATCCCGGTATTTTGGTTAGGGATGTCGATCCCTGTGATTTGATTTTAAATGATGATAATATAATTGTCACGTGGTAAGTAGAGGTACGACCGGATGGTTTGAGACTGTTTTGTGGTGGCCATGATCTGGGTTACTTGTGATGGGCATGTTGATGCCGGTTTGATTGGGATGTTTATCCCTGAGTTTGATATTGGGATGTTGATCCCGGGTTCTTTTTGATCTGGCACCAGGAACAGGTTGATAACCTGGTACGACCCTAACTTATCCGTGACGGGGCCCGGAAAGATATAATTGGATTTTATTTGAGTCTTTTTGGTCTTGGACCGGGTTTTGGGTCCAGTCTTTCGGTTTGGTATGTATTTGGCGGTTTTTGCCTGTTTTTTGACCTTGAGTTTTATAGTGTGCATATTGATTGTCTTTCCTTCGTCGGTGAGCACTTCGGACTCACCCCTCACCTGCGAGCTTTCATCCTGTAGGATGAGTTATTTTTGGTACAGGGTTGGTGCATTCCAGACAGGCTGCAGCGTTATCCCTTGGACAGGACTTGGATCCATAGTTTGCATCAGTGTCGCATACAGTGTATTGTGAGTTGTTAAGTCTTCCGATGTGCATTGTTTTACTATTATTGGGCCATTGGGCCGTGCTGAGTTATTACTGTTGTTTTTATTATGGGCTGTTGAGCCCGGATTTCTATTGTATACATTGTATGCTGGTCCTATTTTTGGTTGGGTCGTCACAGTTCCGGCACGTGTTTACTGTGTACGGTAAATACGGGTCGGGGCGTTTCAATAGGATCATTTTTGTTATTTAGACATTCCAATACTTTTTCAATGGAATTGAATTCCAAATTCAATAGGTTTTGCTTGGATTTGAAATATTATCAAAATATTGATCCAAAAATAAAAAATAGAATTCAATTCATATTTTAAGTTAAATAGAATTATACCAAACTAAGGAATTGATTTCAATTTTGGAATTGAATTCAATTCCATGATACCAAACGGGGTGTTAGTTGCGTTCTCGATTCTTATATCCAATTCCGTTTTTCGTTCTCCAATCCCCAATCTCTACTGATCACAAGAAGTCAAGAACCCTAGCCTATACGGATTGTTGAGTTGTTTCCATCCTTGGAATATTGTTATCATGCCTTTCGTTATAGTCAACAAGCAGCTTCTTATCTTGCTCCCCTTGAAACTCATATAGACATTTGAGGAAACGGGGCAATTTAAGAAATAAGTAACGTGCTACAATACAAGAAATGAGTTGTCACCTCCTGACACGTGCCTTTTAAAAAGAAAGAAAGAAAAAATAACAGGATATATATGTCCAGTAACGTGGTAATTAAAGACATGAGCCCCATCCCAATCAATTAGCTCAATAATTAATGTGCATATCTTGGTCTCTGTTTTTTATAGTAAAAAATGTGGAATCTGCGTCTGGCCTCATGTCTATATAAGGACCAAGCCATAAGGAGGAAGGTCAACCTGTGTAGTAGCTAGCCTTGCATATACTGCTTGTATTAATACATCTTTTTCTGCTAGTATTGAAACATGGCTCTTAGTGGTAAGGTACAGGCTGTCGTTGAACTCGACTGTCCCCCAGAGAAGTTCTTCAAGGCCTGGAAGAGCGAAGCCCACCAGATTCCTAAGTATACTCCCAACCAATCACTTACACTCCGTTGAACTTCATGAGGGTGACTGGGAATCTGACCATATCAAGTTCTGGGAATACTCTGTAGGTAGGCATGCAATATATAGATATACTTAGACTTTTTCTTCTTCTTTAATTTAATGGACTTTTTGTGTAGGGGTGAAATTTTTATAATAAGTAAGCAAAATTTATAAGGTTTCGACACACAAGATTTCATTTACTTAAACAAATTCATAACTTAAAATGTTATATGGGTTTTCAATTCAGTGTTGATCACATTTTTTTTTTTTTTGCCAGAGTGTTGATCACATATATATATACACCAACCATGAACTGGAATACAATGCAGTTCCTTTTTTTTTTCTGATGCTATATTCCATGCAGTCCCTTACATAATATGACTGTTAAATTTGTGATAATTCAATGCCACCAGGAGGAAAACGTGAGACTTTCAAGGAGAAGGTGGAAGTTGATGAGGCAAATATGACGGTAAAACTTATTGGTCTGGAGGGAGATCCAATGAAGATTTATAAGGTTTTCAATCCCATGTATAAGGTTGAACCCAAGGGACAAGGTACCTTGGCAACTTTGAGTATTGAATACGAAAAAGTGAATGAGAATGTCCCTAACCCGGACAATTACGTGGATTTTATGGTTAGTCATTTCAAGGAAATCGCTGCAGCCATTGGGAATGCGTAAATGAAGTGCTACATAATCACCCAAGGAAGAGCTTTCTCTTAAACTCCATTTCTGTTCTCCTTATTTCATTGGTAAGCTTGTTGTGTTGTGCTATTATTGCAGTACTTGTGTGCTATAAGCGCGCGGGACAGTAAAAGCCCAAGTGGGTCTATATATACATATTTGGAGCTAGCCTCAGATTTGCATGGAGGCGTTTGTACTTGTTTTACGTGTGTTCTTAAAGTTATGTTGTAACTAAACTATGATAAATAAAATGAAAGCTGTCTGGGTATGCTGCTTCTCTGATTCAAATTAATCAACCATGCTTAATTAACTTCCTTTGCGCATCTAGATAGGGGTCTATTAATGAGTTGATCGGGGAAATCTATATTAAAGTATAATCACTACACGTGTGTAACAACATAATCTAAATTAACAAATAAAATTAATTATGGATACTTGCTCCCCCTTTCACTTAATTAATGGCAGCTTCCACTGTTTTTTTATCTCTTGGATTTTAATAAAGAATCACTTATCTAAGGATGGTTGTTGCAGACACTTGCAGTGGAGCATGCAGGCATGAATCTTTATGTTTTTTATGTTCGAAGTCTCAAAGGCATTATGCGGCATCAGGCCGACCAGGCCTGGTCGGTAACAGGGCCGTCACTTAGATTAAATGTTCGCGTGTTTTGACATAAAACTTTTTAAAACCACAAGTTAACTTCTGATTGAGCGATCTATATTGTCCAAATTATCTTTCTCAACAACCGCCCAAATTGATAACTAAAGTAGTATATACGACGGGATTGTAATTTATAAAATAAAATTTGGGAACTTTGATTGTCATGAGACACTAATTTTTTACTCCATCTTCAATAATTTTTAAACAATTTCTTAATTAAGGATATTTCTATTGTAGACCCAAACTTTTTTTTTTTGGTGAGATACCCAAACTTAGTTACCAACTTCAGATTTCGGAGATCTTGCGAAGTAGACATTAAAATTCAGACCAATCAATTGCATGTTTTGGGGTGCAACATCGCCAAGGAATGGATTCACGATTGCGCGCGTTTTGATGTGATTTATTTTTTTTTGGTGAAAAAGATGCATTAAAACAAAGTTAAGTTGTTACATCCCTAAGGGTTGTACACCCTCGGCTGTCTGCTACCAGGTGAGATATAAAATAGTCAGGACAAATCGACAATAATTTAAATTTCTCTCCAGTAGATAGCGCATGTTCAGTTGATGTGATTTATTTTAGTGAAAGCTAGCAACAAAGTCATTAACACGGTAGAGCCGTAAAGGCTTAAATTAATTAAAGAGATTAATTAAAGAGGCCCAGCTAGATTTTTTCCTCAAAAGACAAAAGAGCAGACTTTGGGTTGGTATTGTTATTTGACAAACGTGTTATACATGCCATAATTTGATATATAGTGACCAGGCAACAAAAAAACAAATCTTTTTTTATTCGGCTTTCCAACTAGCTATGTCGTTCTTTCTCGATAGATAGAGGTCAAGCCTATATCAGGTCCACGCCAAAAAAAAGATGATCAACGTGTGTAGTAGTACTAGTATTAATTAAGGTACATATTAGTATAAAAAAAATTAATTAAGGTATATTGGCTCTTAATGATAAGCTAGAGGCTGTCGTCGAACTCGATTGTCCTCCAGAGAAGTTCTCGAACGCCTTTAAGAGCGAAGCCCACCAGTTTCCTAATTAACCATACTCCTCATAACTTACCCTCCGGCTGAACTTCACGAGGGTGACGGAGTCTTTTTATCAGTGTTATTAAACCCAGACCGGAAGTTGAACCGGTCGGGCCTTTGGTCGCAATTTTCCCGGATAAATACCGGTCAAACCACAGTTCGACCGTAAATTAACAAAGGGATTAAAAACTCGGAAACCCAACCGGATCGCGGTTAATCGGGTTCAATCATCTGGGCCGATCTGGGTTTGATAACACTGCTTTTTACTTTTTATTTATATATACTATAAATGAAGTGTAGCGTTACTATATATAAAAAAAAAGGTATGTATAAATGCTCAAAAAAAATAGTTAATGTCAAAAATTCGCTCCGCTGCATACTGCTAAATCACATTAGGTCAGGGACGGATTCAGAAATTTCTATTAGGGGGAGTCAAATTTGTAAGAATAAATTTTAAGAGGGGCCAAAAGTATTCAAATTAGCACAAATGAAAAATGCAAAAATATGGAAAAGGTGGAAGTAGAGTATCAAACTCGCTTAAGCGAGGTCTCGGGTTCGAGTCTTCGTGTGCGCAGAAAACCTCATTTGGGAGACTCACCCACCATTACTTAAATGCGCCACCCGAGTCGAACTGAATTTAGTCTGGTGCCTTGTTGTCCTTAAAAGTGGACTGGCCTAGGATATCAGTAGGAAACAAAAAAAAAGAAAAAAGAGTATCAAACTCGCTTCCACTCCCTCAACTGAGGCACAACCAACCACTAAGCTACCTTCAATTTCATGTGTAGATATTACCATACAAGTTAAACGAAAGAATACCAACACTTGACTCCACGGCACGCCTGCATCACATCAATCAACGTAATGAAAAGCATCCTGTTTGGCTCTGATGCAAATCGTAGCTCTAAAAAGGATCAGAAGTTGGAAAGGCATGACACGAGCTATAGACAGTCACCCCAAGAAACAGGTTTCTCTCAATTTCCATTTATGTTCTCGTTCTTCTTCTTCTTTGTTTTTCTTGATAAGCTTGTTGCTTAATTTGTGTTATTGCTCGTACTTGTGTGACAATAAGCTAGATACTAAAATCACACCCCAAAAAAAAAAGCTAGGCACTAAAAGCCCAACTGCCCAAGTGGGTCTATTTGTACGTGTGTGCAGCCTATAGGCTCAGATTTGGATGGAGGCGCTTATGTGTGTTCTTTTACATTTTTTTTTTTTAAAAAAGCTCTTTTTTGGCTGTGCATGCTACTTACTTCTCTTGCTTGTTCCAGTTAAAATATAATCACTAGCTACATAATCCCAAATTAACAAATAAAGCGAAGTATGGGAAAACTCTTTCCGATCTGTCTCAGCACAACAACTATAGCTAGTGAGCCAATCAATCAAAGAAAACCATTATCAATTGACTTAGCTTGTTGGTACTCTTGTAGAAAAGAAGAGAGTGAGATTTCGGGTTAGGAAACTGATGATAGCAAATAAATAAATATAAACCAAATAGGTCAGTTTACCTATTTCTCCCCTCCCTTCCCTAGGCTTGGAATAGGCCCATCTCAGGTGTGGTAGTGAAGTTGCCCCGCAATCCTTATTGGGCTTCCTCGTATTAGTATATCAAGCCCATGGAGCTGCCCACATTTGCGGGTGCGATTAGTGTCGTTGTGTGGCATAAATTGGAACTGCTCCGGCGCGATAACAGGCAATCAGACGTTATCCGTAGCTTCCACGGTTTTTATCTCTTGGTTACGAGTAAGTAACAAAAGAAACGCTTATTTTATGAAGGATCAATTCTTGTATAAAGAAACGCTTGGTTAAGAGTTACTGTTGATTCAACCTCAACGACCAATTAAGTGTTGGACTGGGACATTTTATGCTTGTGTGGAGATTAGTGTCGTAGTTGTAATAGAAAATGAAACTACCTGCAAGCCTCTCTCATTTTACAATACAGTTGGGGAATTAATATCGTCATTATAATTTAGGACCCACGATCACCAGGCCTGCCGCTTCATAATGAAAAAATCACACCTTCTACGGATCACAACTACTCCCTCTATCCTTGACGTTTTATCAAGTTAGATTTGTCCCAAAAATAGTGTCGCATTGGTATATTTTGTGAGCATTAAATGATCTTTTTCTTATTTTATCCTTTATTCCCATGAAGCCAGATTTTTTGTTGGGTTTTATCCTTTCCTAAATAAGGGATAATTTAGTATTAGTGTAGTATAAAATTCTCAAATTTACAGCTATTAATAATTGTGTTGATTTTTTGTTGGGTTTTATCCTTTTCTAAATAAGGGATAATTTAGTATTAGTGTAGTATAAAATTCTCAAATTTACAGCTATTAATAATTGTGTTGATTCCTTAAACCACAATAAAAAAGGGACAGAGAGAGTAATTAACTGTGCAGTCGTGCAGGAAGAAATGAAGAATTGTATGTATACGGTACTAGCTAGTTATGACCAAAAAAAAATTCACCTGGAGAACATATATATTGCCACGTAACGAGTTATGTTTGCTCTATCATCATCATTGGAGCAATATATTTTACAGTTTTAAAAATTGTTTGAACTTTTTCGGTTTTTTTTCTTTGTCATGACGGGTTTTATAATATATCCTAAGCTGATAAACACAATCTCCAGCCAAAACTAGCTTGGAGTAAGAAATTAGTTCAATGATTCATTAGAATGTAATCTGGGTTGGTGTAAGTGGTCGGTCATTTAGTTCCTAGGTTTCTCTTTGAGTTTTTGAAACGCCCCGACCCGAATTTACCGTACACAGTAAATACAGGCCGAAACTGTGACAACCCGGCCAATCAAGGCCCAGCATACAGTGTATAAAAGAATATCTCGGCCCAACGGCCCAAAATAGTAAACATCGTAAATAACAATACCGGCCCATTGGCCCAATAGATATAACAACAGTGCACAGCGGAAGACTTAAACTCACTAACACTGTATGCGACACATGCAAACTATGGATCCAAGCCCGTCCAAGGGAAACATCACAGCCTGTCTGGAATGCATCAACCTGTACAATGAACAACTCATCCTACGGGATGAAAGCCCGCAGGTGAGGGGTGAGTCCGAAGTGCTCACGACAATGGAAAGACGATCAATATGGAACTAAAAATTACTCAAGTCCAAAAACACAAGCTAAACAGCCCAACCAAAAGACTCAAATAAAAACCAATTACCAATTTTATCTTTACCGGGCCCCGTCACGAATAAGCTAGGGTCGTACCAGGTTATCAACCTGTTCCTGGTGCCAGATCAAAATAGAACCCAGGGATAGACATCCCAAATAACGAACCGGGATAGACATCCCAAGCATAGACATGCTTATCAAGTAACCCAGATCATGGCCACCACAAACAGTCTCTAACCATCCGGTCGTACCTCTACTTACCACGTGACAATTATAT
>JAKUCV010004967.1:0-49646 GCA_028386065.3 Turnera subulata
GTGGATACCGTAGAGGAGCAGGTCTTCTTCTTGCTCTTACTGATTCGGTTTCCGGCTTAGGTGAAAGACCCTAACACTACAAGTAAGTAAAATTGTTATACGGTTTACTAGCTTCACATGTGTTCTTGGTTGTTTCCCTTGTCTTCCGCTGCATATATCCGTTTTTATATGAATGTCATATAGCCTAGGGAAACTTACACATCAATGCTATGTCCTATAGCTTTACGAAATTTTCTCAAAACACACAACACTTCTTCCTCTTCTTCATGTGTTAATGCAGCATTAATTATCACAGGACAAGTAGAATTTGGTTCCAAGAAAGTGTACCTTAGTTTTGGAGGCAATTGTTTCAACTCCACTTTCGGGGCTGCTTGGGGCTTGCTATCCGTTTGATTCATACTTTGTTGCAACGGTTCAGCCCCAGCTTTGCCGAAATTTTCAGGTTCATGTCCATCTCCGATCGAGCAAATGTACTCGTGCATTTCAGATCCTAATTCATCAAAGGTTAAAAGTGTGTTAGTTTGATCATAAATTGGTCCATCTCTATTTATTTCTTCTGCTACCAAATCTTTACAAGCATCCACTTGGTAACACATGTTTGCATTCATTTCATTCTTGGCTGCCTCCGGAATGTTGAACTCCATAATGTCGGAGCCAACCTTGAGGGTTAACTTTCCTTGTGAAGAATCGATCAAGGCACCAGCTGTAGCTAAGAATGGTCTTCCCAATATCACTGGAGTTTTGTGTCGGCTTCCATGTCCAAGACAACAAAGTCTACGGGAATGGACATGTTTCCAATTTGCACAAGAATATCTTCAAGAACTCCAATTGGATGCTTAATTGTTCGATCTGCAAGCTGGAAAGTCATTCTAGTGGGCTTGAGTTCCCCAAAGGTTAGCTTTTCAGAAAGTGATAATGGAATCAAGCTTACACTAGCTCCTAAATCACATAGTGCTCTATCAATATGTAATGGACCAATTACGCAAGGAATAGAGAAACTCCCTGGATCTTTCCGCTTGGTTGGAAGTTTTTGCAAGATGAGAGCACTACATTTCTCCGTCATTAGAATTGTTTCAGCATCTTCTATTGCTCTTTTCTTCGAGAGGATGTCCTTAAGGAATATGGAATAGCTTGGCATTTGAGTGATCACTTCTGTAAATGGTAGAGTTATGCAAACCTTTTTCAGCATCTCAATGAATTTTCGAAATTGTGCATCAAGCTTGGTGTTCTTATAGACTTCCGGGTATGGCAATGGTGGCATGTACGGTTGAACTTCTGGTTCAGCTCCGTTTTCCATATCCTTGGGTTGCTTGCTTGCTGCCCCTAATTTTTCTTCTTCTTTGCTAGGTACATCACCGGACTTATCAGCTGGATTTGTCAATTGCTTGCCACTCCGCAAAGTGATAGCCTTACATTGTTCTTTTGGATTGATCTCCGGCTGTCCTGGCAATCTCCCTTGGGCATTCTGAAATTGTTGGGCATTTTGTGCAATCTGATTTTCAAGGATTTTGTTGTGTGCCTTGATTTGGGAAATCTCCTCCATGATGGTCTTGAACATGGTGACCATATCGGGCTGAGAATTATGTTGGTTCCCTTGGTAATGCTGTTGCCCTTGGTATGCTTGTTGGTATGGCTTCATTGGATGTTGGTATTGGTTCCCTCCTTGCTGGCTGAAGTAGTTGGGCTGTCTATTGATGTAATTCACTTCCTCCGAATAGAGTTTTGGGCACTCATTGAAGTGATGAGGCCCACTACAAGCTTCATATTTCAGAATTGTCTCCGGTGCACTTGATGATGATGCCTTTGCAAACTTTGTGTTCATCTCCTTGATTTGATGTTGCAAGGAAGCAATGGTTGCCTCCAACATTTGCACCTTGTCAACTTGCAATACTCCATGTGGTTTCGGCTTGTGCTTTCATCATCTGCTAAGTTCTCCATTAGTTGGCAAGCCTCAGGATAGAGTTTTGACATGAAGTTTCCTCCGGCTATAGAGTTCATGGTGGACTGCCCGGTTGGTGTAGCTCCATCATAGAATGTGTTTAACAACACGGGAGGATGGATCATGTGAGTTGGGCATCTTGCAATGAGGTCTTGGTATCTCTCCCATGCATCTTTGAGAGACTCGTCAGGCCTTTGCTTGAAGGTTAGAATTTCTCCTCGTAGTTGAGTGACTTTAGAAGATGGGAAGAATTTCTTGAAGAAAGCGGACTGGAGTTGGTCCGAAGTGGTGATGCTATTCGGTGGAAGGCTAGAAAGCCATTTTTGTGCCTTGTCTCGCACCGAATATGGGAATAGGCAGAGTCTTTTTGCATCTTCGCTACACCCATTAATCCTGAAAGTGTCACAATAAGAGAGAAAATTATGTAAGTGTTGGTGAGGGTCTTCAAATGGAGTTCCAGCAAAGGTGTTTTGCTGAACCATGGAGATTAGGCTCGGTCTAAGTTCATAGTGAGCCGATTCTATGGCTGGTTTGTCTATTTCGAATCTTGGCATGCTGGCACGGCGACCTAATAATTCGTTCATGGGCACCGTGTTGAGTTCATTTCCTTCCGCCATGGTTGTTGGGAGAGTTGTTGGTTCTTCTTGTTGTTTAGATTTTGCTTTGAACAACCTTTCGGGTTCTGATGTAAATTCGAGCCTTCGGCTTTTGCTTCGAGTGATATGAGTCATGCACCCAAAATACCTGAAACTTAGAGAAAAGATGAACAAGAGAAAAGGCCAGCTAGATAGAACCTAAAATTACTTGACGCTAGTCCCCGGCAACGGCGCCAAAAACTTGATGTGGTCAATCCTGCAAGTGCACAGAATCGTCGTGGTACTCAAGGTCGTATCCACAGAGGCTAGGCAAGATATCAGTCGATTCAATCTAATGGCAAAGAAAATAAATGAAGAGAAACAATATCGGAATTGAAGATTGATAAAGAGCAAATGGCGAATTGAATGTAAAGAGAAGAGAAAGTAGAAATGACAATGAAAATGATAAACAAAGTAGCAATGATAAAAGGCCTAGATCATTCGGGAATTCACCGCCCTTCCTTTGCCATGGATCAATGTACTATTGAAAGCTGCATCCAAACACATGAATTTTGATGGGTAGCAACCTATAATGAAACTATCCGCTCTCGCTAGTCTAGTCTCGTCTCAAAGAGTCACCTAATCACTTTCGTCAATTAGATTACCTCTAGGAGTAATGAAGCTTGTTGTTGCTACTGATTCCATGATAACCTAAACCCTCTCAGCATTTAGATTAAAGATGATTGATGATTTTTGGATAATGGACTTCTCCTCTCGGTACTTCACCTATTACCTAGAAGTTGCAATAAAGCTGGCCACTTCCTTAAAGCAAGAAATAAACTCACAACAATCAATCAAAATTACTTTGTGAATGGGTTGTAGCAAATGGTACATCAAACCATAGCAAATTTAGGGTAGGCTACATCCCTATGATCTAGAATGAAAGATTAGTTCATGAATGAACTTGAAACAACAAATGAAAATGGGAAAGATATGGTTTCCTCACAACAATCTCAAAAGAAAATGAAAGGAACAACTTGACAGAGTTTTTGGTTTCAAGGTGTGTGTTTGTGTTGCTTCCTCCCCCCCTTCAGCTCTCACCCTTTTATAGTGCTTCTTCACTAGTTGGACAGCTTGGAGATGACATATTTTAGTGTCCTTTAGCCACCAAAATCGTGCTGGAATGGGCCTCAATGTTGAAAGCATTTGCTGGTGGAGTGGTTGCAAGGTATGGGTTGCCATTTGCTTTTCCAACTTAGCATGAATATTCCTTCTCTTTTGCATGTGCTGATGGTTGAGCTTTCTTTCCAGGAAATTATGTTGGTTTCCAGGCTGTTTTATTCTCTTTGAATGCCTTCCAAGTTGTCCACTTAGAATGTCTAATAAGCATGTGCTAATGGCTGCCATGATGCTCTTCTAGAAGGGGTCACATTGTTAACAACTCATGAACCGAGATTTGCAAGCATATTTTCGAACTTTAGACGGCCGAATTGGACTTTGGGATGTTCTATGAAGTTGTAGATAATTCTTTTATCTTTCTTTGAATATAAAGAACTCCCGAATTGGACTTGTGTAGGACTAGTTATGATGAAAATACCGAGACTGGGTCGGTGGCCAGTGCAGGATTCCTGCAAGTCTGGACTGAATTGAATTAATTACTGCTCCTAATCCACAAGGCCAAAAATTATGAACTTTATATCACTAGAAAGCTCAGGATGTCTACTTTCATCTACAACTAGTTTTACGTCAATTGAATTTCTGAGGTTTCTGAAATCGGCAAAAGAGTGAACTGTGCTCGAGTTTTTGCCCGGTTTCCAGCTTTGGCCAAAATTGATCGTTTTCGGTTGCGAAGTGGGACGATTTTACACTTGAAAACATAATTGTTAGTTCAAGAAATTTATTCAACAATCAAACAAAGAAAGATAGGTAGAATGTATGACTTTTATTCGAAATCATCATAACAAAAAAGTTTTCATGCCTTTATTACTATGTGAAATATGTGCATATCAGTGCCACTGCGACATCAATCCCGATGAGTTCTATTTTGTCGGAATAACCCCATCACTACCTTACCGGTGCCATAACTCAGATTGAACTCGCGAACCAGTGGTGAGAACAAAGGCGGAGGAGCCGGTGTCGGGCTCCTGTTGAAACGGCGACGAGGAGTGCGACTTAGGTACAACGAGCGGATGCAGCGGCCGACGGAGTTGTCGAGGATAACTCCGTGCTGACCGGTTCTTGAGTTCCGATGAGCCGGTTCGCCCAGAATTGGAGTGGTGGCCTGTGGAGTTCAGGTCGAATCAGTCACCGCCGCATGCTTGGCAAGCCTCCACCACTCCTTCTTTTATTTCTTTTTTCTTTCCCCAAGTTGTGTTTTTTCTCCCTTACCCCGTACATCGAGCTTTGCTAATTGGGATTTTGATGGTGTCGGGTCGGTGATGGGATAAGAAAAAAGGGTTTAGTACGGTTTCTGAATTTGTCGGTGTCGGATTGTATATCTGATGGTTGACATTTTGGTTGTAGTTGTGAGTGGTGGGGATGGGCAATGGGAGGGAGCCCTATCGGTTCGGATTTGACAAGCGGTTCGTGTTGGCGGCAGTGGTTGCAGCGCCGATTGGTGTTCTCTTACGGCGGGGAGACTAGTAATGGCCATTGAAGGATTTCCGGCCATCGCACCAAGGCGGAGAGTGTGGAGGAGGATTGTTGTATTCTGATTATGTGGCCTAATTCCAAATTTTTTTATAAGTATTTTACTTTTTTTTTGTTTTAGAAAAGAAATTAGGAGAAAGAAAAATGGAATAAGAATATAAAATTTTGATAACTGGGACCCATTATACATGTGTCAACCGCAGAATGTTTTATCGGCAGTTTAAGGTAAATTAGAAAAAATTCATCGGTAAACCATAAGTTTGGGGACAAAATCCCCGAAAAAAAAATAGGGATAACATTTGGGAAATAGAAAAAGTGAAAGCACATAAAAAAGAATTTTACCTTTATTAATTTTAAAAACAATAGTAATAATAATTCTCAACTATTAATTTTCTTTATTATTATTTTTTTGTATAATAGATATTATTTTTATCTTAATAATAGAATTTTTATCTTAATTATTATTTTTATCTTAATAATAGATTATTCGGCAAAAAAATAATAATTAAGATAAAAATATTATTTATTTATCTTAAAAATATTATATTTTAATCTTAAAAAGAATAATAATAATTCTCAACTATTAATTATCTTAATTACAATTTTTTATAATAATAAATAATATTTTTCTATTATCTATAATTTTTAAGATTAATATATAATATTGTTCTCTTAATTATTATTTTTTTGTCGGTAGTTGGGTCAGGTATTAGGATGATGGGATCCATGTGAAAACGACGTCGTTTCGAAGTTACGGGTAGCAGCCCAATCTTGGGCAGCTTCCACGTCAGCAGATACCCAGCCCGAGACCCATGACTGACCTGTTAGCCCAAATAGGCTTGAGAGAGGGTGGGGGGTGGTGGGGAGTGAACCAGGCTACCCCTTAATCGCGTTTGGTTTCTGGTTTGGTTTCAAGCAAACCAAATGGTTTCTCCACAAACCACTTACCCGCAAAACAGACAGTAAACTCAAGCAGAAATATAAAAGAGCAGAAGCAAAAGAGAATGGCACAATGATTTATAGTGGTTCCCCCTCACCAGGTACCTCCACTACCTAAAGGACCCTCCATTAGGTTTTCAAACTCTCACTAGCTTAGGCTTTTGCGGGATCAGCCTCAACCTATTACAGAAACCAAGTTTTTGCAGCCTAAGCTCTCATCTTTACAAGAAACAAGCTTTTGCAGGCTAAGCTCTAACCTTTACAAGTTGTTTCCAGGCTAAACTCTAACCTTTCCCAAATCTAATCCTAGATTTGAGATCCCAGCAAAACTACACACTAGTCTTGCCTAAAACACTACCCTTTGACACAACTTGGAAAATAAGAATAAGCACAAGTGTAAGCTCAACAAATATCTCAGGTGTAAGCACAATTGTAGACTTCAAAGTAATTTTCAAATTGGCTGGGATGCGTTTCCAAAAAGCATTCCTCTTCCTTATATAGAGCTTGAGCAAGTGGGAGTAGGTAGGAAGATCTTCATCCAACGGCTCTAAGTACCCATCAGCTCATCATCCAATGGCTATGAGTTACAAATCAGTCTTCTGAGTTTACTCCATAATCCACTAGCTGATATTGGGTTCATTTCAGGAAGTTCACTCTCTTTGCAGCTCAATTAGTTGAAAACATTCCATTTTTGGCAATCCGGAACCATAAGTATGGACCACAATTGATAATTGAGCTTGGAGGTGAGAGATAAATGTTGCGGGTCTTCATCTCTGCCATGGACCACTTTCTCTACCAGTTGGAGTAGTTGGGGGTTGAGGTTTAATGCTGTAAGGACCACCTGGGATACCAGCAATCTGCAGTAGGACCACTTTTGATGTTGACAGTAAAGTGTGGCTTCTTCCAGAAACCAAGTCCGTGGTTTTTGTGTGGTTCTTGTATGAAACCACGCTACATAACATTCAACATAAATATATACAAACATCTAACCAAGTTTGTTAATCATCAAAATCAATATATAATTATTCACTAAACACGATTAGTTATTAATAATCCTTATTAAGCTCATGTTTAGGTCATCAATCTCCCCCTTTTTGATGATGACAAACATTATGTTGATTTCTGCAAAAATCAGGGTCAGTTAAGAT
This sequence comes from Turnera subulata, assembly GCA_028386065.3. NCBI lineage: Eukaryota > Viridiplantae > Streptophyta > Magnoliopsida > Malpighiales > Passifloraceae > Turnera > Turnera subulata. The sequence continues at coordinate 7,251 of JAKUCV010004967.1, forward strand.
AACATTTTATATAAGTACGCTCCCCCTATATCAAACATTTTTGTGCTATAAGCACCATTGGCTAGTCTGCTTAGCCAAAATACTCCCCCCGCGAATAACAACACTTTCATGCAAATAATTTTTAACAGAGTATAGCGCAGCAACAAGAAAAAATTTGATTATGATTTCATATTCATAATCCAACATATCCAAATTTTCTCCCCCTTTTGGCATCAACAAAAAGAATAAGGATAAAGGGTAGAATGGATAATCTTGGTCTCTGGAGAAACCAAATATTCTGCAGTCATTACCCGATGGACAAAAGCATCTCTTCTGGTGGGAATTCTAAATCAGAAGGACTCTGATGGATTCAAATGAAAAATTATTTGAATTTTGGGCCCCAAGGAAGCTGTCAGATTGTGGATAGAAGGCAACTTGTTTTTAGGAAAAACCAAATGTCCAGCAATTATTATCCAACAGACAAAGACATCCTGGAAAGTTGGGGGAGTAAATCTGAGCCTTTTGGGAAAGTCAAAAAGAAGATATCATGTGGGGTTAATCACAGAATCTCTATTGGTATAAGCCCAAGGTCAAAGTGGTCTAAAAGATTCAAAGAGTGGGGGACTACAATGGGGCATACCCGACAAAAGCTGAAAAGAAGGAGGAAGAATTAAATGCATTTGACCGTTACTCCACCCGTGATCTGTTTCGTTTCCTTTGCCACTCTCTCTCTCCAATAATCCTCTTCTCTTAACCGGTTACATCCACTTCTTTTTATACCCCACACACTCTCCTTCCTCAACACAACTTCTGTTTACTCACAATTCTGTCCCTAAACTCCTCTATTCCACACATAAGTTGCTATCAAATTCAAACACTTTCAAGAAGAGGAAACGAAACACCAAAACTGCCAAGTCTAAGAAGAATGTTTCTAAACAAACTTCCTCCTCATCCAACACTTCCGAATCAAAGCCACAAATTTGAGTAGAGATTGAGGCTACCAAGCTTGCATACCTCAAAATGGTGCTTGAACTGAAATCGATGGAAGAGGCCAGTGCTCATGAACTTACCACCCAATCTGGTGCTGAAGGGTTTGAGAAGTTCAAAGAGGCTTGGGAAAAGCAAGAAGCTTAGAAGATATCTGGAAAGGTTTGGCTTGATCGATAGCCTTGGCCAACCATGGAGAAGAACGCTGCTCTTGAAGGATCTTCCACATCATCTAGGCTTAAAGCTCCTCAATCGGGTAATATACTCCATTCTGGTATACTGTGTCCAGATCCCATTAGTTTTTGCAAACCTTTACCTTTTACTCCTGAGAAAACCAACCCTACTCCACATACACCTGTTAAAAAGCCTAGTGCTAGTAAATCCTCTGTACTCACAGAAGAAACACCCATATTTACACCAAGCCTAGTCAGCTCCATGATTGATAAGTTCGTTAAGGGTTTAGTACCTCCACCTGGTCATGATCCAAAGTTGTACTATGAGAGGAAAAGAGAAGAGTTTGGGAACATGATCTCAGACTTTCTCATTAAAGATCACACCCTTCCAGAGAGCTTCATCCGTGAACCTTCTAAGGAAGAAGAGGAAGCCTATCGCAGGGCACTTAATGAAGGAGTTGAGCAGTCAGATGCTGAAGAAAAGGCTGACCAAGAAGCTGGTTATAAGATCAACTTGGTTTCTGATGTGGCTGCTAAGATGGTTTCAGAGGTGGTTTCAGCAGTGGTTTCTCCTACTAAAACCATGCCGCCACCAGAGCAAATACACGCCGTTGATCTAAATCTGCCACAGCAAGTGCACAAAGAGAACGAGAAAAGTCTAATGGAGACAGTGCTAAAGGTGAGCAAAGAAGCTGTAGCTTCTACTGTTGAGAAAAATCCTATGGTTTCCAAAAAAAAAAAAACCAACTTAGAAACCAAAGAATACACATGTTCCAGAAATTGCCACCACCATTGAAGCTATTGATCTTAAAGATAAAGTGATGGATTCTTTGGACCAGACTGTGTCTCTTATTACTGAGTTTGATACTGATGATGAGTGATGCACTCAACTGCCTGATGCCCCTAGGACATGCATTTGCATTTTGAGTACTTCATGATTTCATGTATGGTTCCTTACTTGGTTTTTATGTTGGTTTGTTAGATGGTTTCTCTTCTTAGACCTTGCTAGGTTCTGTTATCTGGTTATTATCTTATCTTATCCTATGTTCATCTTTTGAATCTTAATATTATGATCCTATTGCATTAATCTTGTCTATCATGACCTGCCCGCTAAAACTCCAGGTACATAAATGTCTTGAGAAAAGTTGTAGGTACATGATTGACCCAACGTAAGAAAGTTGGGTACCAACTGTACAAAAAACCCGAATTTTTTTCCCTCTTCTAACTCTCTTGTCCCCCTCTAAGACAACAATTCGGGCGCATAGTCATCATATTCCTAAGCATTCTTCTGTGGGTTAGAGCTTCCATCTCTCCCTCCATCTAAGGTTTGTTTTCGGTTTCCATCGTACCATTACTGTGCCGAAATAACATCGATTATTCGTTAATGATATAATATAGAAATCCATCTATTTTTATGCATTTTTATTATTATTTTGTTGCTAATATAAATTGCAAGATCTATTATTCTCCCGTTGCTATGTTGTTGATATTCTATTGCATCATTGCGTTGTTAATATTGTGCCTGCGTGCTTGGTTGTTTAGTGTTTCATATTAGGGAGTTCTTGAGGATAAAATGGGAACGTCCACTAGGATAGGCCCTAAGCTAACTTCTATGTTCTACGAAAAACTCAATGAATTTTGATGATAAAAACGCTTTCTAAGTGCAAGAAATAATATTTTCAATGATGATAAATGTGTTCGATTTCAATTATGCTAATCTATTCAGTGATGATAGTGTTTTAACGATGCTAAATGATTTCCAATTATGTGTTTTGCAAACCCATTTAGGCATGAACATCCTTATAAATGTATTCTTTTGTCAAATCCATTCGACCTTTTTCCAAATGAGTTTTGATGCATATAGAACTAATTTTTCCAACTTACATGTTTTCAAAGAAACATTCTTTTCAAGCTATGTTTTCCAAACACAAAATGTTTTGGTGTAAGGCCATTTTTTTGGAGTGATGTGAAAGACTAAAACGATGTTTGGGCGCCAATTACCCTTTTATTCTCGATATTCTGTGTCCAATAGGGGCCAAGAAAGTAGAATGTCAACAGTCCAACATTTTTCTAAGTTTAGAGACACCAACTACGAAAAATAATTTTCAACTAATCCATTGTATGTTTTGAAACTAGCTTATCCTAATACTTTAAAAATTGTATACACGAATGTTATGCACAAAATCATATCTTTTCATGGAAATGACATAAATTTATATTAAAAAATTTTTTAATGCACTAATGTATTTAGTAAAATGCATTTATCCCAAAGAAGTTACTTTATGAGAAAATGCAATTTTGTGTACTTAGTTAAGTCTTTTGAGAAAAATAATTCCTTAGTCGAAGTACAGGATACGAAAGTTTGTTTATGTGAGGACTTGGGCCGATTCTAGAAGTAAACCTAGGTTAGCCCGGGACTCCCCAATATACGAATTACGAGATTTTTGAACTCACTGCTAAGGCTAGGTTGGCAGTCTCAAGTGGTTGAGGCACAAGCTCAAATGTTTTACTTTTCCGCACTACATTTCATTATAACATGTACACTTTCATGTATTTTTTCTTGTTTTGTTGATTGAACATGAAGTAAGAGCATATTTTCTAACCATGAAACACACAGTGAATTTAGCATACAATACTGTCACTGTTGTTTAGGTGAATGGTGGCCACCAGTAAACGAATCACAGGACCCACATCTTGCTTTGAATATCAATGCTTTATCCGGAGTTAATTGTGGGTTTTATTTCAAGTTCTTCCTAATAAGCTTTGATGGAAAATCCTTGTTTTGGCAATTAAAAGAACACCAAGAACAGTGGTGGTACCATGCGCTCTTATGAGTTTGTCAAGATTTTTGGTTACTATTCCCCGAGAAGTGACTCAATGTTGTGAATGAAGGAAAATATGAGCGAGAGCGAGCCTCTCATGTCCCAAAAAAACAAATATAGTTCATAAGTTAAGTCCATTACTCCTACACGGAGTGATTAAGAATGAACTTAGCCAAAGTGTGAATACCGTACAAGTATAGATCATTGTAACTTCTCTAGTTGCATCTGGAAATATGTCTTGGAATAATGTATTTTTTGGAAAGTGGTTAATTCGTCTATCACGGAATCATCAAATCGGTTCTCTCCACTTAAACTAAGTGTATTCAAACATATTTGGGGAAAATGATCACAAATTGCAAGCCACTGCAATTCAACTGAGACCATGGAGCAATGTTCGCGGCAAGACTTTTAGGGCCCATTCGGCGAATGGTCGATCCATTGTCCTTCCATTTTCATGAGGTTGTGGTTCGGTGTTCATAACCACGCGAGTCATAACTCTCAACGATCTTCCACACACTCCTACAAAAATGAAACCCTCCGAGTTGTCTTCATCTGAATTTTTGCATTTCATACTCAATCCCCATCCACCATAGTTCCCAACTGCCTTTCAACTCAGTCAAACCCATCTACCTACACCCAAAAATTCGTTCATTCCATGCGGTCCCCCAACCAGGCCTACTTAGAGCTCAGTAGGCTCGTTTTACTTGTCTTCTACCTTGTCAGTCTCTCTTCTCATGACCCCATCTGTAGTAGCCCATCACCTTATAACCTTGTTCCAACTTAATTTATTTTTGCTTGAAGTAACTCTTTGTTGTAAATAAATTATGGTATCGTTACCATATAGTAAAACTCATTTTTACCATATCCGAATTTACTTCCAGTAAATATTTTATCCCTAAACCTAACTTCTAATTGGATTCATCCCTTTGGCCATTTACTCTTCATAATTCCCTTTGTCCTAATCTTAATACCATATTCCTTTACCTAATATTCTTTTAATTTTATCTTATTAAATTAATCATACTCATTTATTTTTATCCTCCCATTTTCACCTATAAATACCTCCTTCATTTCCATACACACTTACACCATTGACCTCCATAAACTCACTCTCTTCTCATTTCTATACATCTCTCTTTACTATCTCCCTCCAACATTAGTGTAATCATTCTCCGGTAAAAAGGTTTTTTTTATGTCCGTATACTTTTTATTTTCATTGTTGTTGTCCCTATACTTTCAAAATCTCCGTTCTTGTCCCTGAAGTTGGATGAAACTGGGCGTTCATGTACACTTTACCTTCAGTAACCAGTGTACCTATTAAGATGGACACGTGGCAGATTGCTAATGGAAATTTTTTATTTTTTAAAAATGTTCTTATTATATTTTTATCTTATATTTTAATAATAAAAGAGAAATATGATTTTTTAATTAAAAACAAAACTGATTAGTTTCTTTATATTTTTTTGTTTCCCTTCTCTCCTCGTGCCTTTTCTTCTCTTTTTTTTCCTTGTTTCTTCTCCACCACACCGCACACCACAAACCGCCGCCTCGGTTAGTTTTAAAAAAAAAATTAATTCAATTTTTTAGATTAAACGAACCTTAGTCCATGATTCCTTCACCCCTATACTTCTTCATCATCCACACATCAACATCCATATGGGGGGTCATCCGCGACGTTGGGTTCGTTGAGGTCGACAATGGAGAGGGTCTAGGCTGAGGTTGGAATTTGTGCGGAGGAAGCGATGGAGGTGGAGGCGGATGAAGTCGAGGCCGTCGATGAGGGCGCAGAGGTAACTGGTGACGCAGCTGAGGCGGATGAGAGTCTTCATGGAGAGCTGTAGGATGATGTCTCAACGTCTCTCTATCCATAGGCATCGATATATCACCAGGGGCAGCACAATGCTGAGGATGACACCGCTACTCATGTCTTTGACAACGTGTTGGTGATGTAGGTTCCCGTTGGACAAGGGAAAAATAATGCTGCAGGGAATGATGCTGCAGGAGCTGGAGAACAAAATGTAGTGCCACCCGTACCACCTGTTGTGGTCCCAGCGTTACAGCAGTATCAGGCTTTCTTGCAGTGGCAACAGTTCCAGCTGTTTCAGCAGCAGCAACATGGTGCTCAACCGGTTGCACCTGCTGTGGTAGGTGGTATGGAGAGTGGATATAAACATATGGATAAGTCAGCAGTTAAGGAGTTCTCGGGTGAAAAAGTCAGTGCAAAGGATTCCGATGATTGGTTCCGTCAGGTGGAGAATGTCCTGGAGAAGTTCGTGTGTCTGCCTGGACACTGGGCACGGTTTGCTGCACACAAGTTCACGGGTTATGCATTGACATGGTGGCGTGGACTTGTTGAGAACCTACCAAGGCCTGTGGAGATGCCATGGGAGGACTTCAAAGAGAAATTGTACAAGCAGTTTCTCACTGTTGGTTTCTTGGAGGAGCAGAAAAAGTAGTTTGTTGAGGTGAAGCAGGGGCTAGATGAGTTGGTGTCAGCATTCAGAATCCGATTCAGCATCCTTCTCTCTTATGCCAAGAAGTTTGTGCCCGATGAGGTGACTAAGTGTAGGCAGTTTGTTAACGGCTTCCGTACGGAGTTGGCGTTAGCTGTGGCTGGTGGAGGGCACAAGACTTGAGAGGCAGTTTGTGAGGCTGCTTTAGATGCTGAGAGGGTTCAGTTGATTAGAATGGAGGCTCGGGCAGCCGAGCAGAGGAAGCAGTCATCTGTTTCAGGACAGAAGAGACAGTACTCTGATACCGGAGATGCAGACTATTTTGGTGGACAGGGCTCTTCTTACCGAGGTTCGAAGAAGTCCCGAGGGCAGAACTATCAGGGTAGACCTGGCAGATCTTCGGGAGGATTGTCCTTTCAGTCTGGATCTCAGGTACGGGGTTCCTCGGCACGATTTTTGGGTACATGCTGGTATTGCAATAAGTCGGGACACCAGAAGTCAGCATGTTACAAGTGGATGAAGGATAGTGTAGCAGTGGTTCCCAGTATGCAGTACAGAGTTCTGTGGCCAGTGGTGTTGTTTCTTCTGGTCCAAACAGGGGTGGCGGACAGCAGGGTTGAGGTCGTGGGGGTTCTGGAGCTTCGAACTGTGGGGGTGCGACTCAGAGTGCTGTAGCTCCTAGGGCTTATGCCATCACCCAGGAGGAGGCTGCTGATGCCCCAGAGGTTATAGCAGGTACATTTATGGTTTTTGGTCAGTATGCACATGCTTTAGTTGATCCAGGATCAACACACTCTTTTGTATCACGTGCATTCATGACCACGCATAACATAGAGGATGATAACCTTAGTAGACCCCTGAGAGTCCGTTTGCCTACGGGTGATATAGTAGTTGTTGATCGAGTTTGTAGAGATGTAACGATAGAGTATGATAGTGAGAGTTTCCCTTCTGATCTTACTGTCATGGACTTAGGAGAGTTTGATGTTATCTTAAACATGGATTGGTTGTCCAGACACCAGGCAGTAGTTGATTGTCGGGCCAAGGAAGTTTCTTTATCTTCTCTGTTGGGGCAAAGATTGGTGTTCGTTGGAGAGCGAAGAGCCGTATCAGTGTGTTGCATCTTGGCCATCTAAGCTTTTAGGATGATCCGAGAGGGTTGTGATGCTTTTCTAGCTCACGTGGTCGATTCTTCGGTACCTATGCTGAGAATGAAGGATATTTCGATTGTTCGGGAGTTTCTCGATGTGTTTCTTGATGATCTACCTGGGTTGCCTCCGGAACGGGAGGTGGAGTATACAGTTGACTTGGTACCGGGAGTTGCACCTATTTCCATACCGCCCTACAGAATGGCTCCGACAAAACTTTAGGAGTTGAAGAAACAACTGGAGGAATTGTTTGATAAAGTTTTCATTAGACCGAGCATCTCACCTTGGGGTGCCCCTGTCTTGTTTGTGAAGAAGAAAGATGGCAGTATGCAGATGTGTGTGGACTATAAACAGTTGAACAAGGTGACTGTGAAGCACAAGTATCCTTTGCCTAGGATCGATGACTTATTCGATCAGTTTCAGGGTGCATCCGTATTCTCGAAGATTGACTTGCGTTCTGGTTACCATCAGGTTCGGATTGCAGAGCAAGATATACCGAAGACTGCATTCCGCACTCGGTATGGTCATTATGAGTTTGTGGTTGTTCCGTTGGGCTAAAGAACGCACCGGCAGTGTTCATGTGTATGATGCAACAGGTCATCCGTGAATATTTGGACCGGTTTGTTGTAGTGTTCATCGATGATATTCTTGTCTACTCGAGTAGTAAGGCCGAACATGAGGACCACTTGAGACAGGTTTTGCAGAGGCTGAGGGAAGAACAGCTCTATGCCAAGCTCAGCAAGTGTGAGTTTTGGTTGGAAGAGGTCGCATTTCTTGGGCATGTTATGTCTGGTGAGGGCATTAAGGTGGACCCGACAAAGATTAAGGCAGTCATGGATTGGGAGCCACCGAAGAATGTACCTGAGATACGAAGTTTTCTTGGACTTGCTGGTTATTACCGGAGGTTCATTGAGGGTTTTTCCTTGATAGCGGGTCCCTTGACAAAGCTGTTAAGGAAAGACTGTACCTTTGTTTGGGATGATTGTTGCCAGAAGAGTTTTGAGGAGTTGAAGAGTCGGTTGACTTCTACTCTGGTTTTGACAGTTCCGAGACCCGGGGTAGAGTACACAGTGTTTAGTGATGATTCTGGTTTGGGCTTGGGATGTCTTTTGATGCAAGAGGATCGGGTGATTACTTATACTTCCAGGCAGTTGAGAACTCATGAGAAAAACTATCCGACCCATGATCTGGAGTTAGCTGTTGTGGTTTTGCTTTAAAAATTTGGAGACACCATCTGTACGGTGGGAAGTGTCGGATTTTCACAGATCACAAGAGTTTGAAGTACATCATGACCCAAAGGGAGCTTAACATGAGGCAGCAACGCTGGATTGAGCTTCTAAAGGATTATGATTGTACCATTGAGTACCATTCGGGAAAGGCCAATGTTGTTGTAGATGCATTGAGCTGGAAGAGAGTTGCTTCTGCAGATGAGGACCCAGTTTCATATGCTTTGCCTTCCTTAGTGGAGCTGTGGTCGTTGGATGCACAGTTGGAGGTGGATGCCACTGGAGCGTTGCTAGCCAGTTTGAGCATCCGGCCGACCTTGCGGGATAAGATCATGGAGTTGTAGTTTGGTGATCCTCATCTAGCAAAGTTGCGAGAAAATGCTCTCGGGGGAGAGAGATCTAGTTTCTATGTCCGGGAGGATGGTGCTTTGATGACCGGTGATCGGTTGTGTGTTCTGGATGTCGATGATATGAGAAGATGGAACATGGATGAAGTGCATAATACGTTGTACACTATGCATCCGGGTAGCACCAAAATGTACCAGAACTTGAAGAGTCATTATTCGTGGCCCAGGATGAAGAAGGATGTTGCGGAGTTTGTGGCTCGTTGTATAACTTGTCAGCAGGTGAAAGCCGAGCATCAGGCTCTTGCTGGCAAGTTGAGATCTTTGACTATTCCGCAATGGAAGTGGGAGCATATCACTATGGACTTTGTGATTGGGTTACCGAGGGCCCAGGGTCGACATAATGCCATGTGGGTCATTGTGGACAGGTTGACCAAGTCAGCTCATTTCCTTCCGATTCAGTAGACGGATACTATGGATAAGCTGGCGAGGTTGTATGTTTCGGGCATTGTCCATCTACATGGAGTTCCACTATCCATTGTGTCGGACAGGGATCCGAGGTTCACTTCTAATTTTTGGAAGAGTTTACAGTCAGCTTTGGGTACTAAGCTGAACTTCAGTACTGCATTCCATCCGCAGACCGATGGACAGTCGGAGAGAACTATACAGACACTGGAGGATATGCCTAGAGCCTGTGTGCTCAACTTTAGTGGTTCTTGGGATGAGACATTACCGTTGGTTGAGTTTGCTTATAACAACGGTTATCACTCCAGTATCGGTATGGCGCCTTCTGAGGCTTTGCATGGGCAAAAGTGTCGTAGTCCGATCTGTTGGGATGGGGAGGGTCTAAGACAGGTGGTTGGTCCAAATCTAGTCCAGGAGACTGTGGATCAGATTGAAGTGGTCAAGTAGTGTATGAGAGCTGCTCAGGACCGACAGAGGAGTTATGCTGATAAGCATCGTTGGGAGAATGGAGTATAGTGTAGGTGACAGAGTTTTCCTCTGTGTTGCTCCCTAGAGAGGTGTTATCCGGTATGGGACGAAGGGAAAGTTGAGCCCTCGTTATATTGGTCCATATGAGATCATGGAGCGGATTGGTCCGCTGGCCTACAAGTTGGCTTTACCAGAGGAGCTGTCGCGCATACATAATGTATTCTATGTTTCGATGCTGAGGCGTTATCAGCCTGATCCTAGTCATGTTGTGTCCCCGACAGAGGTGGAGGTTTCTGAGAATTTGACCTATGTTGAGGAGCCGGTAGAGATTTTGGCTCGTGAGGAGCGACAGTTGAGGAGTCGTACCATTCCTATGTTTTCGGTTACATGGAGCCGTCATTCTCCGAATGAGGCTACTTGGGAGGTTGAGTCCCATATGAGAGAGCAGTTTCCACATCTGTTCTGATTTTTCCTATCTTGTAAATTTTGAGGACGAAATTTTTTATGAGAGGGGTGGAACTGTAACGCCCTGGGTTTTCATAATTTAATTTATGAAATTTTTGAAATTTTTATTCCAATTTTACCCTTGAGAGATTTCCGTATTTTTGGTTATGGAAATAAATTATTTCCCTTGGAAATGATGTTTTTTAAGTTGACATTATAAGGGGTTTGAGTTTCGTTAAAAATAAGAACTTGTTTCGGGGTGAAACGGGGTTTACCGTAGTTCTAATTAAAACTGCGTCGTTTTGTTTAAATGAATGGGAAAAAAAAAGGAGTTGTTGACCCAGCTAGGCCGGGTTGACCGCACCCAGCCAAAACGAAACGACGTCGTTTTGGCCAAGCGGGTCAAAACGCTAACCCTCCTTCCTTTTCCTTCCTTTTTTTTTTCTCCTTTCTCTCCCCTTTCTTTTCCTTACAGCCGCACCGACGCTACCCCCTTCCTTTCTCTCTCTTTTCCTCCTCAAACACACCGACACCCCCACCTCCTTCGTCCTTCTTTTCCGCTACCACCATATCGCCGTCGCCATCCTTTACTCCACGCCGCCGCCACCACTGGTTGCAGGGGAGACTGAGACGAGGGTCGCGTTTTATGCAGATTGACGAGGGGTCACCTGCGTGTGGTGTTTCTTTTCCTCGTCGCCTCTGGTAAGTGTCGTCGCCTCTGTTGTTTCTCCTTGCTTCCTATTTTGTTGGTTGCGGGTCTGACCCGGTTGTATTTTGTGGTGGTGTGCGCGGTGGTTTGGATGGTGGTGTGTTCTTGGTGGCCGGTGATGGTGTTTGCTGTGGTGATTTGTGGCGGGTTTGGTGTTCGGCTGGATGGTGTTATTTGTTGGTGGTGGTTTGACCGGGCTAGATGTTAGTGGCTGCAGGGGTTGTCTCGGACAAAGAGGCTGCAGATCCAGATTGGACAACGAATTTTCGTTTGTGGACGAGCAGAGGAGGTCTACTGCCGGTGGTTTTTTCCGGGCAGGAAAGGTTGCAGACTCGGGTTTTGGTGGTGGACGGATTCTGGGCATTGGATTTGTGTTTTCCGAGTAAAGATGCAACCTTCTTCCTATTTTGTTTCAATTCCGCTTTTGTGTTGGTTGTTTGATGAATTGGTTCTCCTCCGGGTTGTGGCAGTTTTGTGTGGTTGTTTTGGACTTTGGGAAAATTTCCGGCAAAGTTGACCCGAATCCGGCGTGCTCGGGATTTTTCAGACGAGGCTCGGGTCGCTGTCCCGGCAAACAGAAAATTTTTTTCGGCTTTAAACGGTATTTATTCCTCGTTTTGGTCTTGGTTGTATTTGTACATAATTTGATGGATTTATCATTATATGTACATTTAATTATCAAAGAGACTTAGTGGATTACCGAGAGCGGGGAGTGAGTGTGTGTGGCCGGAAAACTTTACTAACACGATTAGAACCTTAGGCCGGAATAGACTTGGGCTCGTGAATTGAAACACCCGTGTCCTAATTTTGCAATAAAATGCTTAAACACAAGGAAATTACCAAAATACCCCTGAAATCTGGGACACGAAATCCAATACCAAAACATTATTTGGAAAGTAACTCTTAAAATCCCGAGATGTCATAATAAACATAATCAAATCGGCTTAGCAAGCCTCAAATCAACCCGGCATCCTGCCGATACATCATCAATAATAAATCCTGGCAATCCGCCGATAAAATAATCTAAATCAAAATGACATCTCATCAAAATACAGTGCAGCGGAAAATGAAGATCAAAACAAAGCAAAAGTAAAAGTGGAATGCAAGTCAGCCCTATGGATCCAACTGGGAGAAGAGGCACAGCTACCTGCTGAGATAACCATGTCCGTACTCTGGAAGGGTAGATAGTGACTGCGCGCTAACTAAGAGTCTGAAAAACAACGTTGGCGATTATGTGAGTCGCCTACTCAGTGGGCAGTATAAATCTAATTATGTAGGTGTGCAGAACAAGTCCGAAAGGAAGGAAGAGCAACAGGACAAGTAAGCAACATACAACAACCAGTACTAACATGCCAAGACATTCAAGCAAATAGCTCATTCTTCTCCATCTGTTGTGTGTTAATTTTTCTTTTTATAATTTATTATTCAGTCCCCCCTACTGTGTGCGTCGAGCTCGGTCCCGTCTCTTGAGACAACCAGGCATAAGCCCAAATAAAACCAGGAACGAAGCCCAAACATATCCATAGAGAGAGAGAGAGAGAGAGAGAGAGAGACAGAGAGAAAGAGGGAGGTAGAAAGGGGGAGGTAGAAGGAGGGAGGTGGAACCGGTCATTACAGACCCATATGCTTATGCGCATAACACATGCTATTCCGCATGCAAACCCGAGGGGTATCACTTCCCGCTCGAACCAACCGGTCATCAGCACACAGTAGCCTAACTTCTACTGTACATTATTCTTATTCACGAATTATGAGTTCATGTGTGCCAAGAGATTGTGATTTAACAGGGTTGTGTGATAAATCAACTCAATCAAATAACCGGTCTCCGACCCACAATGCATCACACAAAACACCCAGAATCACACCACATGTTATAATCCATAACAATCCAAATATCCAGCTCATAAGCAAAAGGTACACTTAGGCACACAATACGGATCACAGCATGTTAGCAAACAGGCATGCAACTCAAACAAACCAATCCAACAAGCTCATGCATACAAACATAAAAAGACGTATAAAGTCACCTCAACGACGATTGTCCTTTGGAGCTTTTCCCAAAATAGATCCTCCAGCTCCCGAGGTGTTACCCGTGCCTGAATAACGGCACACACAACCAATTACAAACAATTACAATAAAAACGTGCATGCATGTAACTATAATGCTCAACTGAGTTAGACCCGTCCCTAGTTAGCCAATTATGAAATTCCCGGGTCTAAACCCGACATAATGTTCTCTCACCAAAACTCCGAGTATCGGGACCTAAGGTTCACCAGGCTTAAGCCCAACTAAGTCCAAGGGTAGTTCACGGGCCTATGGCCCACTCATTATGTTCCTAACGGTTCCTAGCCTAAAGTCCCATCTAAGCCCAAATTCGATTTCCGGGCCTAAAGCCCACATCCTTAGGTCCGAGCAGTCCAGTTATGTCATTAGCCTTAAACCCATATCTTACGAGTCCAATAAACAACTTTTATCATATAAGGTCAGAATGTCGGGCCTGGGCCCGATTTTTCCTAAATATCGTTCTAAGGTCATTCCCGAGCCCATGTCCATCCCGGCCTAAGGTTCTACCCGTGTCGGTAATTACCGGTCTCATACAACTCACACTCTCGGTTTCCACTAAACACAATTAAGTACGTAACCCAATTCCGAATTATTAGTACATGCCATGAATGAGAATAAAACTCCAAATTACACAACGGGACAATACCGTTGAGTGTCGGAATAAAACCCGAGCCTTCGCCGGAAAATTCCCGAGCCTCACCGGATTCCGGTGAACCTCGCCGGAATTCAACAAAACCACCAGCACGAATCTGTCACAATTCCCCAAACATCCAATTCAACAACACAACACTTCTAGGAAACCAAAACGAATTAATACAAATGGGGTAGTCACCGGAAAGCTTACCGGAATTCACTGCCCAAGAACCAAACCCGAGCCTTGAACCACCTCTTCCCGGAGGAACACACACACACCCGAGCACCTCACTGCCGGAACACACACACGCAGCCGCGCACCACCACAAAAACACCACCGGCAGCAAACAATACACCCAACACCGACCACACGCACGCAAGCAGCAAACAATACACCCAACACAAACCACACGCACGCAAACAACCCACAACAACCATCCATCAACACCCATTACCCCAACACGACTGCCATAAAAAGAAAAGAGAAGAAAACCCAAATCGGGTTAGTCCACCCAAAACAGAAATAGCAACCAACGAACCACAAAACAAAAGAAATAGAGGAAGAGAGGAAGGGATTCGGGAGCGGCAGCACTCACCAGACATGGCGGCTCGCCGTGGACCCGACCTCGAGCTCTCCACCGTCCGTCCCCGTCCGCGTTGAACCGTCCCTCTTGCTCAAGGGTGTGGCGTCGTGAAGGCAACAAGGAAGAGGTGAGGAGAACTGGGAGAAGGGTTGCAGGAGAGGGGAAAAGAAGAGGGAGAGAGAGAGAGGGAGAGGAAAAAAGAGGGAGAGAGAGGGAGAAGGGGTCGGCTGCGGCGGGTGAGGAAGTGAAGGGAGAAGGAAGAAGGAAAAAGAAAAGAGAAAAGAAAAGAAGGAGAGGAGAGGAGGCGGCGAGGGTTTGGCCGGCCTAGGGTGAACGACTTGTCGTTCACTTAGGCACGGTCAACCCTGGCTGCCGAGTCAACTTTTTTTTTTTCCTTTTATCAAAACGACGTAGTTTCAATAGAAACCACGCTAAACTTCGCGTTTCATCCCGATCTCGAATCTGTTTCCCACGGAACCCGAACCATGAATAATACCAACTTGAAATTGACATTTCCAAGGCATAATAATTTATTTCCTCGACTAAAACTCGAAAATACCTCAGGGGTAAAATTGGAATAAAAAATTCCGAAAATTAAATTATGAAAAATTCGGGACGTTACAGTTCTACCCCACTTAAGGAAATTTCGTCCTCGAAATTACAAGATAAGAAACATCAAAACAAATGGGGATACTGCTCCCGCATATGGGACTCAACCTCCTAAGTAGCCTCATTCGGAGAATGACGGCTCCATCTAACCCGAACCATCGGAATAACTCGACTCCTCAACTGTTGCTCCTCCCGAGCTAGAATCTCAACCAGCTCCTCCACATAGGTCAAATCCTCAGAAACCTCCACCTCTGTCGGGGATACAACATGACTAGGATCAGACCGATAACGCCTCAGCATCGAAATATGGAATACATCATGTATGCGCGACAGCTCCTCCGGTAAAGCCAACCTGTAGGCCAGCGGACCAATCCGCTCCATGATCTCATAAGGACCAATATAACGAGGGCTCAATTTGCCCTTCCTCCCAAACCGGATAACACCTCTCCAGGGAGCAACTCGGAGGAAAACTCTGTCACGTACATTGTACTCCATCTCCCGACGATGCTTATCGGCAAAACTTTTTTGCCGATCCTGAGCAGCCCTCATGCACTGCTTAACCACCTCGATCTGATCAACAGTCTCCTGGACTAGGTCCGGACCAACCACCTGTCTCAGACCTTCCTCATCCCAACAGATCGGACTACGACACTTCCGCCCATACAAAGCCTCATATGGCGTCATACCGATACTGGAGTGATACCTGTTGTTATAAGCAAACTCAACCAACGGTAATGTCTCATCCCAAGAACCACTGAAATTGAGCACACAGGCTCTATGCATATCCTCCAGTGTCTGTATGGTTCTCTCCGACTGCCCATCGGTCTGCGGATGGAATGCAGTACTGAAATTCAGCTTAGTACCCAAAGCTGACTGCAAACTCTTCCAGAAGTGGAAAGTAAACCTCGGATCCCTGTCCGACACAATGGATAGTGGAACTCCATGTAGACGGACAATACCTGAAACATTTAACCTCGCCAGCTTATTCATTGTATCCGTCTGCAGAATCGGTAGGAAATGAGCTGACTTGGTCAACCTGTCGACAATGACCCAGATGGCATCATGTCGACCCCTGGTCCTCGGTAACCCGATCACAAAATCAATAGTGATATGCTCTCACTTCTACTGCGGAATAGTCAAAGATCTCAACTTGCCGGCAGGAGCCTGATGCTCAGCTTTCACCCGCTGACAAGTCATACAACGAGCTACAAACTCCGCAACATCCTTCTTCATCCCGGGCCACCAATAATGACTCTTCAAGTTCTGGTACATTTTGGTGCTACCCGGATGCATAGCATATGGCGCATTATACGCTTCATCCATGATCCACCTCCTCAAGTCATCAACATCCGGAACACACAACCGATCACCGGTCATCAGAGCACCATCCTCCCGGACATAGAAACTAGAACTCTCTCCACCGAGAGCCTTATCCCGCAGCTCTTGCTAAATGAGGATCTCCATACTGCAACTCCATGATCCTATCCCGCAAGCTCGGCCGGATGCTCAAACTGGCAAGCAACGCCCCCGTGACATCCACCTCCAACTGTGCATCCAACGACCTCAGCTCCACCAACGAAGACAAAGCATAAGACACTGAGTCCTCATCCACAGAAGCTACTCTCTTCTGGCTCAATGCATCTGCAACAACATTGGCCTTGCCAGGATGGTACTCGATAGTACAATCATAGTCCTTCAGAAGCTCAATCCAGCGTCTCTGCCTCATATTAAGCTCCCTTTGGGTTATGATGTACTTCAAACTCTTGTGGTCCGTGAAAATCCGACACTTCTCACCGTACAGATGGTGTCCCCAGATCTTTAGAGCAAAAATCACAGCAGCTAACTCCAGATCATGGGTCGGATAGTTCCTCTCGTGAGTTCTCAACTGCCTGGAGGCATAAGCAATCACCCGACCCTCCTGCATCAAAACACATCCCAAGCCCAGACCAGAAGCATCACTGAACACCGTGTACTCCACTCCGGGTCTCAGAACAGTCAAAACCGGTGCAGAAGTCGACCGACTCTTCAACTCCTCAAAACTCTTCTGACAATGGTCATCCCAAACAAAAGCACAGTCTTTCCTCAACAGCTTAGTCATGGGACCCGCTATTAAGGAAAAACCTTCAATGAACCTCCGGTAATAACCAGCAAGCCCAAGAAAACTCCGTACCTCCGATACACTCTTCGGTGGCTCCCAATCCATGACTGCCTTAATCTTGGCCGGATCCACCTTAATGCCCTCACCGGACACAATATGCCCAAGAAATGCGACCTCATCCAGCCAAAACTCACACTTGCTGAGCTTGGCATAGAGCTGCTCTTCTCTCAACCTCTGCAAAACCAACCTCAAGTGGTCCTCATGTTCGGCCTTACTACTCGAGTAGACCAAGATATCATCAATGAACACCACCACAAATCGGTCCAGAAATTCATGGAAAACCTGCTGCATCATACACATGAACACTGCCGGTGCATTCGTCAGACCAAAAGGTACCACCACAAACTCATAATGACCATACCGAGTGCGGAATGCGGTCTTCGGTATGTCTTGCTCTGCAATCCGAACCTGATGGTAACCAGATCGCAAGTCAATCTTCGAAAACATGGATGCACCCTGCAACTGATCGAACAAGTCATCGATCTTAGGCGAAGGATACTTGTTCTTCACAGTCACCTCGTTCAACTGCCTATAGTCTACACACATCCGCATACTGCCATCCTTCTTCACAAACAAGACCGGGGCACCCCAGGGTGAGATGCTCGGTCTAATGAAACCCTTATCCAACAACTCCTCCAGTTGTTTCTTCAACTCCTGAAGTTCTGCCGGAGCCATTCTGTAGGGCGGTATAGAAATAGGTGCAACTCTCGGTACCAAGTCAACTGTATACTCCACCTCCCGCTCCGGAGGCAACCCAGGTAAATCATCAGGAAATACATCGGGAAACTCCCGCACAATAGGAATATCCTCCACATCAGGTACTGGTACCGAAGAATCGACCACATGAGCAAGAAAGGCATCACAACCCTCTCAGATCATCCTGAAAGCCTGGATGGCCGAGATACAGCACACCGATAGAACTCTTCGTTCTCCAACAAACACCAATCTACGCCCCAACAAAAAAAATAAGGACACTTCCCTGGCCCGACAATCAACTACTGCTTGGTGTCTGGACAACCAGCCCATGCCTAAGATAACATCAAACTCTCCCAAATCCATGACAGCAAGATCAGAAGGAAAACCCTCACTATCATACTCTATCGACACATCTCTACAAACTCGATCAACAACTACTATATCTCCAGTGGGTAAACGGACTCTTAGGGGTCTACTAAGGTTATCATCCTCTATGTTATGAGTAGTCATGAATGCACGTGATACAAAAGAATGTGTTGAACCTGGATCAATTAAAGTATGTGCAAACTGACCAAAAACCATGAAGGTACCTACTATAACCTCTGGAGCATCAGCAGCCTCCTCTTGGTTGATGGCATAAACCCTAGGAGCTGCAGCAGACTGAGTCGCACCCCCGCGGTTCGGAGCTCCAGAACCCCGACGACCTCGACCCTGCTGTCCGCCACCTCTGTTCGGACCAGAAGAAACAGCACCACTGGCCACGGAACTCTGTACTGTATACTGAGAACAACTGCCACCATTATCCCTCATCCACTTGTAGCAAGATGACTTCTGGTGTCCCGGCGTATTGCAATACCAGCATGTACCCGAGAACCGTACTGAGAAACCCCGCCCCCGAGAGCCAGACTGATAGGATCGTCCTCCCGAGGATCTGCCTGGTCCACCCTGATAACTCTGCCCTCGAAACTTCTTCGAACCCTGGTAGGAGGAACTCTGTCCAACAGAATAATCTGCACCTCCAACATCAGAATACTGCCTCTTCTATCCTGAAGCAGATGACTGCTCCCTCTGCTGGGCTGCCCGAGCCTCCTTCCCGATCAACTGAACTCTCTCAGCATCAAAAGCAGCGGCACAAAATGCCTCCCAAGTCTTGTGCCCTCCACCAGCCACAGCTAACGCCAACTCTGTACGTAAGCCGTTAACAAACCGCCTACACTTGGTCACCTCATCGGGCACAAACTCCCTAGCATAAGAGAGAAGGATGTTGTACCAGATCCTGAAAGCTGATACAGTCTCATCTAGTCCCTGCTTCACCTCAAGAAAATGCTTCTTCTTCTCGTCCAAAAAACCAACAGTAAGAAACTCCTTGTAGAATCTCTCCTTGAAATCCTCCCAAGGCATCTCTACCGGCTTCGGTAGGTCGGTCACAAGTTCCTGCCACTAAGTCGATGCATACCCTGTGAACTTATGTGCCGCAAATCGAGCCCTCTGCTCAGGTGCACAAGTGAACTTCTCTAGAACATTCTCCACCTGGCGAAACCAATCATCAAACTCCTTGGCTTTGCCCTCTTCACCTGAGAATTCCTTCACTGCAGACTTATCCATGTGCTTATACCCACTCTCCATACCACCTCCCGCAGCAGGTGCTACCGGCTGGGCACCCTGCTGCTGCTGCTGGAACTGCTGGAACTCCTGCCACTGCAGGAAGGCCTGATACTGCTGGAACGCTGGGTCTATAACAGGTGGCACAGCATTCTGTCCTCCACCACCTGCAGCATTATTCTCTGCTGCATTATTGTTCCCCTGACCAACGGGAACCTTCATCACTGACACGTTGTCGGAGACATGAGTAGCGGCGTCATCCTCAGCATTGTGCTGCCCCTGGTGATCCATATCAACGCCTATATGAATGCAAATGAGTCAAAAACACTTTTTAAGTCATAAATCCGGAAAACATGCTTAAACACAGAATCACTTTGAAAACACAGTTTAAAACACTTTTTGAAACCAAGGATCTAAAGCCTGCTCCGCTACCAAGTTGAAACACCCGTGTCCCAATTTTGCAATAAAATACTTAAACACAAGGAAATTACCAAAATACCCCTGAAACAAGGGACACGAAATCCAATACCAAAACATTATCTGGAAAGTAACTCTTAAAATCCCGAGATGTCATAATAAACATAATCAAATCGGCTTAGCAAGCCTCAAATCAACCCGGCATCCTGCCGATACATCATCAATAATAAATCCCGGCAATCCGCCGATAAAATAATCTAAATCAAAATGACATCTCATCAAAATACAGTGCAGCGGAAAATGAAGATCAAAACAAAGCAAAAGTAAAAGTGGAATGCAAGTCAGCCGTATGGATTCAACCGGGAGAAGAGGCACAACTACCTGCTGAGATAACCACGTCCGTACTCTGGAAGGGTAGATAGTGACTGCACGCTAACTGAGAGTCTGAAAAACAACGTTGGCGATTATGTGAGTCGCCTACTCAGTGAGCAGTATAAATCTAATTATGTAGGTGTGCAGAACAAGTCCGAAAGGAAGGAAGAGCAACAAGACAAGTAAGCAACATACAACAACCAGTACTAACATGCCAAGACATTCAAGCAAACAACTCATTCTTCTCCATCTGTTGTGTGTTAAGTTTTCTTATTATAATTTATTATTCATGGCCCCCTACTGTGTGCGTCGAGCTCGGTCCCGTCTCATGAGACAACCAGACATAAGCCCAAATAAAACCAGGCATGAAGCCCAAACATATCCATAGAGAGAGAGAGAATGAGAGAGACAGAGAGAAAGAGGGAGGTAGAAAGGGGGAGGTAGAAGGAGGGAGGTAGAACCGGTCATTATAGACCCATATGCTTATCCGCATAACACATGCTATTCCGCATGCAAACCCGAGGGGTATCACTTCCCGCTCGAACCAACCGGTCATCAGCACACAGTAGCCTAACTTCTACTGTACATTATTCTTATTCACAAATTATGAGTTCATGTGTGCCAAGAGATTGTGATTTAACAGGGTTGTCTGATAAATCAACTCAATCAAATAACCGATCTCCGACACACAATACATCACACAAAACACCCAGAATCACACCACATGTTATAATCCATAACAATCCAAATATCCAGCTCATAAGCAAAAGGTACACTTAGGCACACAATACGGATCACAGCATGTTAGCAAACAGGCATGCAACTCAAACAAACCAATCCAACAAGCTCATGCATACAAGCATAAAAAGACGTATAAAGTCACCTCAACGACGATTGTCCTGTGGAGCTTTTCCCAAAACAGATCCTCTAGCTCCCGAGGTGTTATCCGTGCCTAAATACCGGCACACACAACCAATTACAAACAATTACAATAAAAACGTGCATGCATGTAACTATAATGCTCAACTGAGTTAGACCCGTCCCTAGTTAGCCAATTATGAAATTCCCGGGTCTAAACTCGACATAATGTTCTCTCACCAAAACTCCGAGTATCGGGACCTAAGGTTCACCAGGCTTAAGCCCAACTAAGTCCAAGGGTAGTTCCCGAGCCTATGGCCTACTCATTATGTTCCTAACGGTTCCCGGCCTAAAGTCCCATCTAAGCCCAAATTCGATTTCCGGGCCTAAAGCCGACATCCTTAAGTCCGAGCAGTCCAGTTATGTCATTAGCCTTAAACCCATATCTTACAAGTCCATTAAACAACTTTTATCATATAAGGTCAGAATGTCGGGCCTGGGCCTGGTTTTTCCTAAATATCGTTCTAAGGTCATTCCCGAGCCCAAGTCCATCCCGGCCTAAGGTTCTACCGTGTCGGTAATTACCGGTCTCATACAACTCACACTCTCGGTTTCCACTAAACACAATTAAGTACATAACTCAATTTCGAATTATTAGTACATGCCATGAATGAGATTAAAACTCCAAATTACACATCGGGACAATACCATTGAGTGTCGGAATAAAACCCGAGCCTTCGCCGAAAAATCCCGAGCCTCGCCGGAAAATTCCCGAGCCTCGCCGGATTCCGGTGAACCTCGCCGGAATTCACCAAAACCACCAGCACGAATCTGTCACAATCCCCCAAACATCCAATTCAACAACACAACACTTCCAAGAAACCAAAACGAATTAATGCAAAAGGGGTAGTCACCGGAAAGCTTACCGGAATTCACTGCCCAAGAACCAAACCCGAGCCTTGAACCACCTCTGCCCGGAGGAACACACACACACACCAGAGCACCTCACTGTCGGAACACACACACGCAGCCGCGCACCACCACAGAAACACCACCGGCAGCAAACAATACACCCAACACCGACCACACGCACGCAAGCAGTAAACAATACACCCAACACCAACCACACGCACGCAAACAACCCACAACAACCATCCATCAACACCCATTACCCCAACACGACCGCCATATACTGAAAAGAGAAGAAAACCCAAATCGGGTTAGTCCACCCAAAACGGAAATAGCAACCAACAAACCACAAAACAAAAGAAATAGAGGAAGAGAGGAAGGGATTCGGGAGCGGCGGCACTCACCAGACACGGCGGCTCGCCGTGGACCCGACCTCGAGCTCTCCACCGTCTGTCCCCGTCTGCGTTGAACCGTCCCTCTTGCTCAAGGGTGTGGCGTCGTGAAGGCAACAAGGAAGAGGTGAGGAGAACTGGGTGAAGGGTTGCAGGAGAGGGGAAAAAAAGAGGGGGAGAGAGAGACAGAGAAGAGAAAAGAGGGAGAGAGAGGGAGAAGGGGTCGGCTGCGGCGGGTGTGGAAGTGAAGAGAGAAGGAAGAAGGAAAAAGAAAAGAGAAAAGAAAAGAAGGAGAGGAGAGGAGGCGGCTAGGGTTTGGCCGGCCTAGGGTGAACGACTTGTCGTTCACTTAGGCGCGGTCAACCCTGGCTGCAGAGTCAACTTTTCTTTTTTTTTTTCCTTTTATCAAAACGACGTAGTTTTAATAGAAACCATGCTAAACTTCGCATTTCATCCCGATCTCGAATCCGTTTCTCACGAAACCCGAACCATGAACAATACCAACTTGAAATTGACATTTCCAAGGCATAATAATTTATTTGCTCGACTAAAACTCGAAAATACCTCAGGGGTAAAATTGAAATAAAAAATTCCGAAAATTAAATTATGAAAAATTCTGGACGTTAGAGGAATGACCTTAGAACGGTATTTAGGAAAACCGGGCCCAGAGCCAACAATTAACATGAGGATATCTTTTGGACTTAAGTGACGGGCTTTAAGCCCAACTTCATAATTTCATAATTGGGGACTTAGGGAAATGGGCTTTGGGCCCGAGACTCGGTTTTGGACTTAGATGGGCTTAAGCCCGGTGAACCTTAGGACCTGATCTGTTGAAGTTTAGGTAAGGGAACACCTTTGTTGGGCTTAGAGCCTGAAACCTCATAATCTTTTAGCTATGGTCGGGTTTTACTCAGTTGAGCATATAATTATCATGCATGCACGGTTTTGGTTGTAATTGTTTTGTAACTATTGTGTGCCGGTATTCAGGCATGGGTAACACATCGAGAGATGGAGAATCTGTTTTGGGAAAGCTCCACAGGATAATAGTCGTTGAGGTGACTTTATAAGTCTTTTTATGTTCGTTTGCATGTGCTTGCTGGTTTGGTTTGTCTGAGTTACATGCCTGGTTTGCTAACATGCCATGATCTGTATTGTGTGCCTGTGTGTTACTATTTGTCGGATGAGCATGATTTGTTTAATTGTTATGAGATATAACATATGATATGATTTTGGGTGATCTGTATGATGTATTGTGGGTTGGAAACCTGGATGCTTGATTAAGTGAATAATTCACACAACCCTGATAAATCATTACTTATGGCACACATAATTCCTTGAGTATGAATAAGAATAATACACAATAAAAGATGTACTACTTTGGGCTGTTGACCGGTTGGTTCGAGAGAGAAGTGATACCCCTCGGGATTGCATGCGGGATAGCATGGTGTATGCGGTTTAGCATATGGGTCTGTGATGACCGGTTCTACCTCCCCCTTTCCATCTCCCACTTTCTCTCTGTCTTTCTCTCTCTTCCTCTGTGATTGTATTTGGGCTTATTGCCTGGTTATATTGGGCTTACGCCCTGGTTGTCTCATGAGACGGGACCGAGCTCGACGCACACAGTAGGGGCCCAGAATAAGACTTATAATAGTAATAGTAACAAAACACAATCTGATGTAAACATAATTACCTGTTTATATGTTGTTGGCATGTTAGTACTGATTATTGTATGTTTACTCAGTAGTGTTTATACTGCTCACTGAGTAGGCGACTCACATTATCGCCACCATTGTTTTTCAGACCCTTAGCTAGCATGTTGTTTCCTTTTTCCATCCCGGAGTGCAGACGAGGATATCCCAGCAGGTAGTTGTGCTTCTTCTCCCGGTTGGATCCATAGGGCCGACAAGCATATCATTTTTATTCTCTTGTTTTATTTTATCTTTATCTTCCGCTACATAGAAATTTGTTGAGATGTCGTTCTTGTTTTTATTACATTGTCGGTGGCTAGCCGGGATTGATACATGATGTTGTTTTGGCGGTTTGCCGGGTTTGATTTATGGCTTGACAAGCCGGTTTATTTCTGTTCTTTTATGACATCTCAGCTTAATAAGGTTTATAGATAATGTTTTGGCATTGGTTTACGCATCCCGGGTTTCAGGAGCATTTTGGTAAAATTCTTATTATTTTATTGTACAATTGGGATACGGGCGTTACACACTATCCGCAAAGGATCCTGCAAGTGCACAGGGTTGTTGTAGTACTTTATCAAGGTCGTATCCACAGGGACTGGGTTGAGGCTGTTACTCTTTAATTAGATGAATTAGGGTTGAAACAATTAAACAGTAGTGATTTTTGGATGAATGCAAATTGAAACTTAAAATAAGCAAGGTAATAAAAAGTAACAGTAGTGTTGAAGTAGGAAAAGATCAGATTTGGTGAAGTTATAGGCATCCGGGGTTCACTTGCCCTGCTTTCATGCTCTAAATTGCTCAACAGCATCATAACAGGCTGAGCCTGTTGACTCCCTGTGTTTAATAAGATGTCTTGAAGGGACTCCCAACATAGTGTACTACCAACGGCTTTCGATCTTATTGATAGTTCCCCAAGCATCCATCTACCCCTATCACAAGAATAGAAGTCCACTTAGGGGTGAAGCTTAGTGTTGGTGCTAAGTACCTACAATCTCTCCTTATCTTCTTTCGAACGGCTTGGGAGTGAAGGCTGACTATTGTTGGTCTAGCACACTTGGCTTCTCCTTTCGGTCCTTCACCAAGCTACTACTTGACTAAAAATAGGCCTCTCAATAGTCAATCAAGAATCAAATTAAAATGGTATTATGTTCTCGACTGTGCCACAACAGGCTAAGCCTGTGCTGAGTCTGTTAAAAACACATAATCGATTATAAGAATCAGTTCATGTAGGCGCTCTCGACCAATACTGCAGCCATTTGTTTTCACTCACAGGTGCCTCCCGTGATCCTCACTCATCGTAATACTTTCGCATCGGTCAAACCATGAGGATTAAGGGTTAGTGTCGGGGCTAATTCCTCAATTAATTTCTAACCTTTGCCAAAAGCTAGAAACTAAGGGTTGGTTGTTGTTGTTCCAGCAACTATGGTTTCACCTTTTGGTCCTTCACCTAGCTACCTGTAATCATGCTTGGGTTTGATCAAGACTCAGACATGGAGAAAGTTTGTAACAACCAAAACAAGAAGTCGGGTTAAAACATAAGATGAGCAATTCATTACAACAAAAACAAGGACATGCTACACCCCTTCAACTAAAGAGGGGTTGTTTTGTTCATAATCTGAGTTACGAAATCAAAAGGGGTAAAGGTTAGTATATGGATTGGAACAAACTGGAGGCTGGGGATAACACGATTTCTGCCCAGAAAAGGCTGTAGAATCGTGTTTCCCCCTGAACCCTTGTTCCAAAACTTCTGTAGTTTTATTGGTCTTTGATTGGTGGTGAATTCCCCCCTCAGTTCTCCTTCCTTCTTCCTATTTGTAGGCGCGGATCCTCTTCTTCTCTCTTCTCCCACTTGCTGGAAGGTATGGGAGTGTGGCAAGTTGGTTTTCAGTTGCCCATCTTGCTCCTCATGATAAAGCGCCATGGGCAACGTGCTGATAGGCTGAATTCTTCAGATCTGCAGGTTTAGAAAACTTTTGGGGAGGATAATAGTTCTTTAAGTGCAATATTCATTGGGTGAAATTATTATTGCCTCTTTCCCATACAGAAAGTCTTCTGTAACGCTCAGGTCATGATTGCAGGATTGAAAATTCTACAAGTGGCGAGGTTTTGTAAGTGGCTGAATTTTATATTCTCTCTTCGCATTTCTGGTGTTCTGCAGATTCCAGAGGCTGGGCCTGTTTGCAATCTTACATGATTTCCACATGCAATTAATTTCAGCTTCTTTGGCAATTGGTGTGGTGGCATGGGGGCTCTGTGGATCAAGGCAGTGATAGTGGAATCCAGTGGATAATTGGTAGTTAAAGGAAGAATCGTGGCCTTTTGTTGATTCAGCAATGAACAACAGGGTCTGGAAATCCCAAAATAGGCTCAGGCTGTGCAGAAGCTGTTTCTTCAAATTCTTCAGCAGAATCCTCCAGAATTCTTCGAAATACACCTGGAATCACTAATCATACAGTAAGTGATGGAATTTAAAGGAATATGATGAAATAATGTATAACAAAGTATATAATCACCATAAAATGGGAGCAAAGATATTTAAAATCATGCCTAAAACTATGCATATTTCATGTGCATCAAAATACCCCAAACTGAAGGTTTTGCTTGTCCTGAAGCAAACAGAAAAGAAAAGAAAAGAAGGTATGATTTTGAAAGGAAGAAAGGACAATTCCAATACATCAGATTTTCACTCGGTTTCTCCCCTGTGATATCCCAATTCTGGCATCCTCTTATTTTCCTTCAAAATTGCATTTGATTCCAACGAAATTCTTTGTCAGTATTTTTTGTTATAAAAATCGCAGGAATAATTTTGCAACTGGCCTTCATTCCTTTTCCCATTTGAGAGATTCAGTTAAAGATTGAAAAGTGAAAAACAATACCTCATATGCATACCCATTACTCTTGTCTCCTCCAATGTGCATAAATCATCAAGCTAGGATCACTAGGACTTTATCTGTGTTATATTGAGGCTGGGTGAGGTTTGTCAAAGGAAGGTGGATGGATTTTGCAAAGGTCAATGGCTTGTGAACTCGACTCTTTTGTTCTTGTTCATGAACAGCCTGAGACTGTGTAGAGGCTGTTTGACTTCGTTTTTTCTGAGGTCTCATGCTGTTCAGCAACTGTGTCCCAGTGCTTCAGCCGCTCTTGATGTAACTACTGACTCCAACAGATGGATTGGATTTGTGTTCTTGGGTGGAGTATGATTCTCCAAATGTTTCCCTTGTCCTTCCTACCTTTCTTTATTTTGTTTTTCTTTTCTTTTATTGTTCTTCCCATATTTTTCATTTTCTCTTTTCCTTTTGCAAGAGAGGAGGGAGTACATGCATCTGGTGCCATTCAAAATTTTGTGCTTGGCTGAGTATGGGCAATCTCATTTCTATTCTTGATCGAATCTTGCTCACAGGCTCATCGACAGGGTGAGGCTATTTGAAGGGATTTGTGCCCTTAGATACTGATGGCCCCTGCTCTGGCTGCATAGGGCCATCTTAATCGGCTCAAATGGGGTTGCAAGGGTTTGATGAGTGTGGTGTGGATTTTTGTGGTCTGTTTGGTGTGCCAAAGATGGCCAAGATCCTTTCCTCGCTTGTAGAATATGCTTAAATTTTCGCCTTGACAAAAGTAACGGCCTGTTCTAAGGTAGACAGTGTTAGAACTCATGCCTCCTTGTCTCATTTCAGGATTTTGATATTGACAAACCAACCATGACTCAATTGAAGCAAAAAGAAATCAATCAAGAGCACAAGAATTGAAGTAACAAGCAAGAAGAGTTAGGAACACAAAATGTACAAGGGTAAAACACTCAATTCTTCTAAGACAATGGCTCAAAACAAAATCAATTTTACATATGCATCAAATAGCATTCTTTCAAACACGAAAATGATTTTTGAGTATTGAACATCGATGTTCATGTTTTCAAACATCGATGTTCCTGCCTAACAATGTTCCAGAAAACAGGCAGTAGCTCAGAACATCGATGTTGGCTTCCCAAACATCGATGTTCTGATGACCGTTGCAGTTAAAACTCTTTGCAGCATCAGAACATCGATGTTCCAATTCAAGACATCGATATTCCATCAATTTGTTTTCTTCAGAACTTCAGCAGAGGCTCAAAACATCGATGTCCAAGTGGCAAACATCGATGTTCATCATTAAGACATCGATGTTCCCATGATGCTCTTCTTTAATCTGTTTTGGCAGTGTTTCAAAACATTGATGTTCCTATGGCAAACATCGATGCTTTAGTGACCGTTAGACTTAATAATTCATATTAGCTGTCACAACATCGATGTTCATTCATGAAAACATCGATGTTCTCATGACCGTTAGCCCAAAAAATTCAAATTTACCAGCTAAAACATCGATGTTCTATACCTAAACATCGATGTTGTGCCGTTGTGATCAGACACCTTTTTCAACTCCCCATGTTGTTTTGTCTAAAAGTGTTTTGGATTGATTCCACAATGGTCATACATGCTTTGAGACATACAAATAGAGTTATGCACCTCTGTTTAACAATAACCAACTCTCTACATTTTAAGCATTCATTGTTATACATTCATACACATTTTTATGAGCCAATATTCTTGAGAATTGAGAGTTGCCTTTATAGAGCTTTACCTGTTACTCATATCCAGTGTTCGAGAGAGCTTTTGTTTGAGTGTTTTTTAAAGTGTTGTTCATACAGCTTAAAGAAGGATTGTTCCCTTGTAGCAACTCATAAGAAGAGTGTCTTCTTTTCTTGAGAGAAGTCTTGAAGTGAGGTATCTTCAAGCAAGTAGAGTTTCATGTGACTCGGGCTCTAGGATTGTATACAGTTTGTTATGCACCTGGAAGCTTAACCTAGATAGTGAAATCTTCGAGAGAGTCTCTCGGAGGACTGGATTAGCCGCACAAGTTGTGTGCGTGAACCAGTATAAAATTCGGTGTGTCCATCATTCTTTCAATTCCGCAATTATTTCCTGCAAGTTTTTGATTTTGTCCATAAAATGCTATTCACCCTCCCTCTAGCATAGGGCACCTATTCTAACAATTGGTAGCGGAGCCTAACTCTCCGAAAGACTTAACCGTTTGAGAGAAACTTTCCATGGCTTCTTCAAGTAATTATGCAAGACTCTTCGAAGGACAATCAACCACTCGTCCACCGCTCTTTGATGGCACCAACTACAACTATTGGAAGGAGAGGATGAGAATCTTCCTCCAAATCAACAACTATGCTCTTTGTCAAATCATGAAGATCGGAGAGCAAATTCCGACGAAGAAAGTTGGAGAAATCACAGTGCCAGAGACGGAGGAGGAGTATAATGCTGCAGACATTACGATGGTTGAAAATAATGCCAAATCAATCAACATGCTCTATTGTGCAGTCAACCACGATGATTACCGGAAAATCTGTTGCTGTACAACCGCAAAAGAAATGTGAGATAAGCTGGAGGTCACCTACGAAGGAACCGATCAAGTTTGTGAGGCCAAAATCGACTCCCTCACTGCAGATTACGAACTCTTTCGAATGAAGGAGAACGAGGGAATAGAGGAGGTGTTCGAACGATTTTCTAAAATCGTAAATAACCTTCACGCTCTCAAGAAGGTCTACACAGACAAGGACTTGGACAGAAAAGTCCTTAGATGCCTCACGCCCGATTGGCGTTCTAAAGCCGACGCAATCTATGAAAACATCGGAACTTGGAACACAACCATTGACAGTCTTAAAGGTAATCTTCTAACCTATGAAACTACTATTCTTAAACCCTCTTTGCAGGAACCAATGGAGAAGAACATAGCTCTCAAAGCTTCCCCCTCCAAGATGCAAGAGCTCTCTGAATTGGACTCTAGCAATGACGATCAAGAACTCGGACTTGTCATCCGTAAATTCCACAAATTCATGAAGAAGGAATTTGAAAAGAAAGGAAGAAAGATGTCCAGTCCACCCAAGTGCTATGGATGTGGAGAGGCTGCGCACATCAAGCCTAAGTGCCCCAAGGCAAAAGAGGGAAAAGAAAAGAAGCCCTACAAGAAGCAAAGGGCATACATTTCTTGGGGAGGCGATTCCGGCGATGAATCATCCGACAGCGATGAAGAAGAGACGGCCAACCTATGTCTCATGGCAAAGGAAGAAGAACCGGAAGAGGTAAGTACCACTTCTCTAAGTGAAGATTTTACACATGAAGAATTGCAAAATGCATTTGATGAGCTTTATAATGAATATATTTCCGCTTCTAAAGTTAATAAGGGCTTAAAGAAACAAATTACAACTTTAGAAAATGATGTGGAAAAATTGTCTAAAGAAAATGTAAAGCTTAAAGAAGAGAATAAACTCTACGAAAAGAAAAGTGCTAATGAACCGGAAAGTCCAATTAAGGAATGTGCATCATGTAAATCACTAAAGGAACAAGTTGGAGAACTTGAAACAAAAACTAAGGAGTGTTCATCATGCATATCTTTGAGGGAACAAGTTGAACAACTTGAAATAACTTCAAAAAAGTTTAATACCCCTCAAAAGAACCTAAATTCTCTCTTGGGTAATTTACAATCAACCAAGCATGGAGTAGGATTAAAAAATGAGCCTAAGAAGAAGAAAATTGAGACTAAGCCTAGGAAACCTAAGGTTCAACCTAAGGAAAACAAGGTGAGTAAAGTGCACAAACATAGGCAACATAGTAACTATTATCAACCTAGATGAATGCACAACCCAAATGTTATTTGCCATTATTGCAATAGATTAGGACACATTGCTCCTGTTTTCTTTACTAGGCATAGGCATTGGGCACAAGAAGAAGCTCATTACCGCTATGCTCCTAACACTCAAGGACCCAAGAAGATTTGGGTACCAAAAACTGATTGATTTGCTTTTGTAGGTATGCTTGAAGGCATCAAGTGTACTTTGGTACCTTGATAGCGGATGCTCCAAGCACATGACCGGAGAAGCGTCAAAGTTCTTGCAAATTAAGCCATCAAATGGAGGAAACGCTGTCTTTGGAGACAACAACAAAGGAAAGATCATCGGGATTGGCTCGGTTGGTAAAAATGAATCTTCCTCCATTGATAATGTTTTACTAGTTAAAGGTCTTAAACACAATCTCTCGAGCATAAGCCAATTATGTGACAAGGGAAATCGTGTGATTTTTTATTCCAAGTCATGCACCGTAGAACGTCTTAGTGATAATAAGATCATTCTACATGGTGATAGAATTCACAACATTTATATGGTTAACTTGGAAGAGTCTTCATCAAAGTTTTCAAAATGTCTAATGAGCAAAGAATATGATATGTGGTTATGGCATCGTAGAATAGCTCACGTTAATATGAAGATGTTAAACAAATTGGTGACTCAAGACTTAGTGGTTGGTATTCCAAAGATTAAATTTGAGAAGGATTCTATATGTGATGCATGTCAAAAGGGGAAGCAAGTGAGAGCCTCGTTCAATTCCAAAAACGTTGTCTCAACATCTAGACCACTTCAACTTCTGCACATGGATCTCTTTGGTCCCTCACAAACTAAAAGTTTTGGAGGCAGCTATTATGCCTTTGTAATTGTCGAAGATTACACTAGATACACTTGGACTTTATTTCTTACTCACAAAAGTGAAGCATTTAATGTCTTCAAGAGTTTTCTTAAGAAAGTTCAAAATGAAAAAGATTGTTTAATTGCTTACATTAGGAGTGATCATGGAGGTGAATTCAAAAACAATCAATTTTCAACTTTTTGTGATAAACATGGCATTGAGCATGATTTCTCAGCCCCTCGGACACCACAACAAAATGGCGTTGTTGAACGCAAGAATCGGTGTCTTGAGGAAATGACAAGAACAATGCTCAATGGAGCTAAAATTCCCAAGTACTTCTGGGCTGATGCAGTGAGTACGGCTTGCTATGTGTTAAACCGAGCAATCATTGGGCCAATACTCATGAAAACGCCATATGAATTATACAAGGGAAGAAAGCCTAACATTTCTCATTTACGAGTTTTTGGATGCAAATGTTTTGTTCATAATAATGGGAAAGACAATTTGGGAAAATTTGACGCAAAATCTGATGAAGAGTGTGTAGAGTCTTCAATAAACGTACCTTAAGTGTTGAGGAGTCCCCTCATGTTGTGTTTGCAGAAAACGATACTCGCTTGGCGATAAAGGATTTCTGTGATGATCTTGTAGGTACACTTGAGAAGATGTCATTGGACGATAAGGAAGAAGAAGAACAAAGCAGCTTACCAAAAGTGTGATACACCCCTGCAGAGGCAAGCTCTCAACAAGAAGCAGGTAACCCGGAGGAGAACATACAAAACACAACGGTTGATATCAACCAAGAATTACCTAAAGAATGGCGAGAGTCTAAAGACCATCCTCTTGAAACGGTAATTGGTGATATCAACCACGGGGTAAGTACTCGTAATTCTCTTAGAAACACTATAGGTCATATGGCATTTGTTTCACAAATTGAGCCTACAACCATTTCTGAAGCAATTAATGATGAACATTGGACCTTCGCTATGCAAGAAGAGCTAAATCAATTCAAACGTAATGATGTTTTGAAATTGGATCCAAGGCCCATTGATCATACAATAATTGGCACGAAATGGGTTTTTAGAAATAAACTAGATGAAAATGGCATAATAACTAGAAACAAAGCTAGGTTAGTAGCAAAAGGTTACAATCAAGAAGAGGGAATTGATTTTGAAGAAACATATGCACCTGTTGCACGCTTAGAAGCTATTCCCCTATTGCTTGCATTTGCATCATCAGTGGACTTTAAGTTGTATCAAATGAATGTCAAAAGTGCATTTCTAAATGGCTTCATTCAAGAAGAAGTGTATGTTAATCAACCCCCAGACTTTGAAGATCATGCATTTCCTGATCATGTTTTCAAACTTAAGAAAGCACTCTACGATCTTAAGCATGCTCCTAGAGCTTGGTATGAACGCTTGAGCAAATTTTTTTTGGACAATGGGTTCAAAAGAGGGAAGGTTGAAACTACACTCTTTATTAAAAGTAAAAATAATGACATCCTCTTAGTACAAATTTATGTAGATGACATAATTTTCGGTGCTACTAACTTGTCCTTGTGTAAGGAATTCTCTGCTATGATGACTAGAGAATTTGAGATGTCCATGACGGGAGAATTGACCTTCTTTTTGGGCCTACAAGACAATAAAATGAAGGAAGGCACATTTATCTCACAATCAAAGTATTGTAAGGAATTGCTTAAGCGTTTTGAAATGGACGGATCAAAGGAAATGGCAACACCAATGAGCACTTCCGAACATCTAGATAAGGATGAGAAGGGTAAGGAAGTTGAGGTCAAAAAGTATCGAGGTATGATCGGATCCCTTCTCTACTTAACTGCAAGTAGGCCAGACATTATGTTTAGTGTTTGCTTATGTGCTAGGTATCAATCATGTCCTAAAGAGTCTCATATTAAGGCAATTAAAAGAATTATGAAATACCTAATAGGGACAATTAATGTTGGACTATGGTATCCTAAAGGTTCTACACTTCAACTCATAGGCTATTCCGACTCAGACTTTGCAGGATGCATACTAGATCGTAAGAGTACTAGTGGAACTTGTCACTTACTCGGCAGCTCCTTAGTTTCCTGGTTTAGTAAGAAACAAGCTAGTGTAGCCTTATCCACCACCGAGGCGGAATACATTGCAGCTGGTAGTTGTTGTGCTCAAATCATTTGGATGAAACAACAACTAGAGGATTATGGTCTTAACATCAATCACATTCCTCTTAGGTGTGACAATACTAGTGCCATAAGTCTAACTAAGAATCCAATCTTACATTCAAGGACAAAACATATTGACATTAGACATCACTTTATTAGAGATCACGTTCTCAAGGGAGACATAGCTGTTGAATTTGTGGACACAAAATTTCAACTAGCCGATATTTTCAAGAAACCCTTAGAGAAAGAGTCGTTCTTCCGAATTCGAAATGAACTAGGAATACTTGACTCAACATTGATCTAATTTGTGCATTTTTTGTATGGTTCTATCATATTGATTCTTTACTGAATTGAGCGTCGGAGTGTACACTAAGTTATTTTGCAAGTACACTTATTTAGGCAAAAAGAAAGGGGGAATAAAGATGCCGAGACTGCTCAACATCGATGTTGCACACCAAAACATCGATGTTTGGACCATCCAAAACTGGACCCGAGGCTGTAAAACATCGATGTTGGGGAGCGAACATCGATATTGAGTCAACTTCAGCTCATACAATTCCTATCCAGCAGCTTTAAACATCAATGTTTAGTATCGATACATCGATGTTCAGTAAGTATTTTTTCTTCCCAGTAGTTTCAAACATCGATGCTTACAGGTAAGAAACATCGATGTTGAACTTATAAACATCGATGTTTCGACCTTACTTTTCAAAAAATATAGCCGTTGGCGAATCAAACATCGATGTCTTCAACCAGAACATCGATGTTTGACAGTTAAAATTTCAAAAATATAGCCGTTGGAGATCCTCAACATCGATGATTTTCTGACCAGACATCGATGTTTATCCGTTGTGCTTCAAAAAAAAAAATATCCGTTAACTAGCCGTTGGAGCATGTTGCAAGGACTACAACGGCTCTATTTTTGCTCCCCTATATAAGTGATGCCTCCCTCTCTCATTTTATACACTCTCTATTACTTCTCATTCAACATTTGCTCTCAAACTCTATTCTCCTACTCATCCTTTCACTAGTATGGCAGGTGGGAAGAAAAGTTCCAAAGGCAAATCTCCCGCTAAGGAGAGACCATCCAAGCAAAGAGGAGGCTCCTCCAGCTCAGCCCCTCGCTATGCCGTGGAAGGCACCTCCATTTGGTTCTCTTCCAGGGCCGACCATCACAACTTCATGTCTCACTTCTCCAAGCGGCTCATTACAACCCCTCAATATCTTTCGACAATTTACCCCGCCATGAAGAATTACACACAGCTTGAGCCCCTTCTTTGAGCATCGGGATTATGGGGGTTCGTGACCCATAGTCAGCTTCAATTCAGTGGCAACTTTGTACGAGCCTTTTACTCCACCCTCCGCCGAGATGGTGATAACCTGATGGCTCACGTAAATGGAGTCTCCATCAACATGACGTTGGAAGAATTTAGCACGGTTGCTGACTTGTCTTTTCAGGGAGACGATATTGCATCATATGGAGGTGATCATTGGGCCACCATCCATGAACCACCCTTCCTGAATGAGCTTGGCTTCACGACCCTTGTTCGTCACAGTTTCGGGAGGCCAACCATTCAGACAATCAACCCGAAGTACCGACTTCTGTTCTACCTTCTCACCCCGGTCATCAAGCCAAGAGACAGCAACCACACAATCATATCCGTTGAAGATATGAAAGTGCTTCACGCCATCCTTCACCATGCCCCAATTAATTGGGCACGATTTGTGCTTATGCACATGTCGGGCTATCCGTCCACCTTTCCTGACAATCCCCTACCATATGCCTTCCTGGTCGTGCACATTTTGTTGCATGCAGGTGTCAATGCTCGCGTCGGTGCACAGGTTCCTCATTCAAAACTTTGGACAATCAGTGATGCCACATTTTACAGCAGAAAATCTGTGGCAGAGCCAAGAACCGGCCAAACTTCCGAGCAAGTTCCAAGGACTGCTCCAGCAGAAAGCTCCCGTGCTGCCGCTTCTCGACGCCGACCCTCCAGAGTCACTCTTGAGTCCAATGCTGATTCCATCCATGGTCTTCAATTAAGCATGACAAGCATGAGCCGAGCAATAGAGAGGACTGACACGGAAGTGCAACGACAAGGCCACTCTCTTCGGTCTTACTTTGCCCATGTGAACTACAATCCTCCACCATATCACACCACACTTCATGGCTACAATTTTGAAGATGAAGGTGATGATGATGATGAGGACTACACTGAAACTGTGGACGAAGATCCAATGGATGTGGAGGATGGTCAAGAAGGAGATGATGGTGAAGAAGGAGCAGCTGAAGAAGAAGAGGACAACATCCCTGCCCAACAAACTAATGATGATGATGATGATGATGATGATAATGACGATGGGAGCGAAAGCTCAACTTTCTAAACTCTTATCTCTTGTTCTGTTTATGTCCTTTTGAATTCAATAAAATGTTTCCTATTGCTATTTTTTTTGCTAATGCCAAAAGGGGGAAGATAAGTAGAAGTACATGCACAAGTTAGGGGGAATTAGTAGAAGTATATGCACCAAGATAGGGGGAATTAGCCTCTTACTAAACTTATAAATTTGGCATATACTCCTATTTGTTTGTCAATATCAAAAAGGGGGAAATTGTTAGAACTCATGCCTCCTTGTCTCATTTCAGGGTTTTGATATTGACAAACCAACCACGACTCAATTGAAGCAAAAAGAAATCAATCCAGAGCACAAGAATTGAAGTAACAAGCAAGAACAGTTAGGAACACAAAATGTACAAGGGTAAAACGCTCAATTCTTCTAAGACATTGGCTCAAAACAAAATCAATTTTACATATGCATCAAATAGCATTCTTTCAAACACAAAAATGATTTTTGAGTATTGAACATCGATGTTCATATTTTCAAACATCGATGTTCCTGCGTAACAAAGTTCCAGAAAACAGGCAGTAGCTTAGAACATCAATGTTGGCCTCCCAAACATCGATGTTCTGATGACCGTTGCAGTTAAAACTTTTTGCAGCATCAGAACATCGATGTTCCAATTCAAGACATCGATGTTCCATCAATTTGTTTTCTTCAGAACTTTGACAGAGGCTCAAAACATCGATGTCCAGGTGGCAAACATCGATGTTCCAACATCAAACATCGATGTTCGTCATTAAGACATCGAGGTTCCCATGATGCTCATCTTTAATCTGTTTTGGCAGTGTTTCAAAACATCGATGTTTCCATGGCAAACATCGATGTTTTAGTGACTGTTAGACTTAATAATTCATATTAGCTGTCACAACATCGATTTTCATTCATGAAAACATCGATGTTCTCATGACCATTAACCCAAAAATTTCAAATTTACCAGCTAAAACATCGATGTCCTATACCTAAACATCGATGTTGTGCCATTGTGATCAGACACCTTTTTCAACTCCCCATGCTGTTTTGTCTAAAAGTGTTTTGAATTGATTCCACAACGGTCATACATGTTTTGAGACATACAAATAGAGTTATTGCACCTCTGTTTAACAATAATCAACTCTCTACATTTTAAGCATTCATTGTTATACATTCATACACATTTTTATGAGCCAATATTCTTGAGAACTGAGAGTTGCCTTTATAGAGCTTTACTTGTTACTCATATCCACTCTTTGAGATAGCTTTTGTTTGAGTGTTTTTTTTAAAGTGTTGTTTATACACCTTAAGGGAGGATTGTTCCCTTGTAGCAACTCATAGGAAGAGTGTCTTCTTTCCTTGAGAGAAGTCTTGAAGTGAGGTATCTTCAGGCAAGTAGAGTTTCGTGTGACTCGGGCTCTAGGATTGTATACGGTTTGTTAAGCACCCGGAAGCTTATCCTAGATAGTGAAATCTTCGAGAGAGTCTCTCGGAGGACTGGATTAGCCACATAAGTTGTGTGTGTGAACCAGTATAAAATTCGGTGTGTCCTTCATTCTCTCAATTCCGCAATTATTTCCTGCAAGTTTTTGATTTTGTCCATAAAACGCTATTCATCCCCCCTCCAGTGTAGGGCACCTATTCTAACAGACAGGCTGAGCACAGGCTCAATCTATTTCATTTAGAAAATTCATTAAGAGGATCCTTCTCATCTGACAGAATTCATGAAATGCAGTTGCTTGATTATTCCTGCTTTGCTTGTTTTGAGAAAATAAGACAAGTCTTGAGATTAGAATGTGAGCAGAGTTAAATGGAAAAAGAAAGAATGCATCAATACAAGAACAGGCTCACACCGGGAGAAACATAATAAAAAAAAGACGACAATTGAAATTGCAATACATGAACATCAGAAATTGCACAAAGTCATAGAATGGCAAGAATGTGTGAACACCCAAATTTAACCCACGAACATTTTGTTAACTTAGGTTCTAGATGTGTCCAAACCGCAAGATTAATGAGATGATTTAGTCTTTGGCTAGAATATATTTAGAATTTATTTTAATGAATTTGCATATTTTATAAATTGAACCTTGTTACGTGTTGGCATCCAAGGGTTATTGAGATGATTTAATCTTAGTATTAAAATATGTGCTAAGGTTTTATTTAATAGAATATGTTTTGTTTTATTTACTTGGGCTTTTTGGATATTTTTTAACCCATTAATATTGAGATGATTTACTTTTGGGTTAAAAATTGATTTAGAGGCTTAGGTTAATAAAGCTCTGATTTTCGTGCAAAATAAGAATTAAATTTACTTTTCTTACAGAAAGTATAT
Organism: Turnera subulata; assembly: GCA_028386065.3. Taxonomy (NCBI): domain Eukaryota; kingdom Viridiplantae; phylum Streptophyta; class Magnoliopsida; order Malpighiales; family Passifloraceae; genus Turnera; species Turnera subulata. Next base: position 45,814 of record JAKUCV010004967.1, read on the forward strand.
TTTTGGTAAAAGAGAGTTGATTTGGAGCTAATTTGAGATAAATAGGGTGTTTTAATGTTAATTGGAGTGATTGACAGGAGTGACCAGCAAGAATGAAGTGATTCTTGGTCTAACAACTTTAATTCCACGCTTAAAATCAATCAGACCCGGAATTAATGGTGATTGGGATCCAAAAGGAAAGAGTACCAGTGCTTGGCGGTCATCTATTGGCATGGCGGTCATCCAAATGTGCTTGGCGATCATCCAAAAGTGCTTAGCGGTCATCAAAAATTGCCTGGCGGTCATCCGGACATGCCCACCAGGCGTGGCTGCCATGCCGACATGACCACCGGGCACCTACCATTCGTGTTACGTGATTTTCGACTGTTAATTCAATTCCACACTATTTTTGGTGGGATTTTTAGCAAGAATCCCACTCATTATGAGGTCTATGAACCCTGTACTCCTTGAAATCTATAAATAGGGCCTCCCATTCACATCCAAAAGAGATAATCATCTAGACACACACACCCATAAGCTTAGAAAGGCTTGGAGAAACTTTGCTTCTCTAAACCCCAAAAAAACACTCTCTTTGTTGTTATTCTGGAAGAAACCCAGGGATTTTTGCATCATAGGGCATCAAGGTTGAAGTGTAGCAGCTGATCAAAGAGGAGAAAAGCAATCAAAGGCCATCAGAAAGCCAAGAACATGAAGAACCCGAGTGGAGGTTCCTGATGCATGCAGTCTCAGAAAATAATTCATATCGCGAGTTCTAGAAGTCGGATTGCTACAGTCTTTGACTCTTTAGAAAGCTAAGAGGGAGATATACAACTTTGATGTTCAGCCCAGAAGCTGAGTTGGCCATTTTTATTGTCTAAAATCCAGTCAAAGACCACCCACAAATTCTGTCCAACAACAAAGGTAAGTACTCTAATCCCTTTTTGATTGTGAATCTCATTGATTGCTGATGATTTGATGTTGCTGAGATGTTTGCTGCTGATATGATGAAGTAATTTGTGTTGATTAACCATTAGAACTACATGGCTTTGACCCCGGTCACTCGAGTACGTAGGTAGTCTCTAGTTGCCAATTAGATGCAAGCCAAATCTTCTTCTTCTCCCTTTCTCTTTATTTTCCACACATGCACACTCGCACCAGGCACACTTGCATTTTATAATTGCATATAGCCTCGACCCAACACAGATGGGTGCCTAACACCTTCCCATCTGTGACGAACCCCCGATCCCATGACTTTAGTTCGCCATGACCATGTAGCCTAAAGGAGTCACATGAAGGTTTTTCCCAAGTTTTGTCCTTAATAAAATTTGGGTGGCGACTCCAATGTTATGGGATTGACCCGAGGAAGAAGGTGAAAAGGATTAGGTTAATAGGCCCAAGTGATTTTGGGTCGGATATTCACAGTTGGCGTCTCCACTGGGGAAGTAGTGGGTTCATGAGACTTTGTGCAATTATTGAATCTTGTGTGCCTTTTATTTGTCATCATAAGTGCCTTGAATTCATGACAATTGATGTGAAGCCTTTACCGTAAGAGGGCAAGGGAATCCAAATCCGCAACATGCTTTCCTTAAGCGATAGTGGTTTGAGTGAACCTGTTTCTCGATGCTTAGCAATGATGGGGATTAATTGGCCTTGGACCTCATGTGATATCCTTTATCACATGTAAGTAGGTCAGTCTATTCCCTAGCGGCAATCTATAGGCCCCAACCATCTGCATACCCAGAGCATCTCATGCATAATGAATCAATAAGTGGTACGTGCATGTGTGTGATATGTGTTCTTATAGGCATTATGTTTAGATTGTGTTTTTTTTTGGATTCGAGTCTATGTATGCACCGTAGTGTCATAAAAAAAAAAGAAAAAAAAAAGAAAATTTGAAAAAAAAGTATAAAGAAGGAAAGATGTGTGGACGTCACAAACTTTAGGGGTGTAAGTGTACATGCACAAATCAATGATGTTTTTTTTTTGATGTTGTCACCCCGGTTGTCATGTATATTTGGTCAGTCTACCTTATTTTGGGGAATCCACATTTGCATATATTAAACATTGCATCACATGCGTTTCAAAAATAGAAGAAAAAAAAAAACTCGAGCTGAAGTGTAACATTTTTCTTTTAAATCCCCGTTTTCTTGTTTTTGAGTCTTATAAACAAAAACGAGGAGCAACTATTTTTGAAAAAAAAATATTTTGCGAATGTATTCTGTCACATCTTTGTACCACCCAAGCATTTTAAAATAAACAAAGCTCAAATCTAAGATTCTTGACGGCTATGAGCCTCATTTCATGAAAGGCGTATCTGTGGGGCACCATGAGTGGAAAAGATGTGCAAACCGAGAGAGCAGATTTGATGTAGGAGTTGATAATCGAATTAGATGATGCTAATTTGAGGGCGCTTATCGACGATGTGAGTGCAAGGAAAGTTGAGTCTAATGGAGGGAACGAGGGTCGATCCTCGAAGCAAGGAGTAGAAAAAGCTGAAGGGAAGGAACTAAGGGTTGCCGATAAGGGCAGGCTTAAGAAGCTCGAGGACATGGTGAAAAGCATAAAGAGAAGAGAAGATGACTGGAACTTGGATCGATTATCACTATTCCCTAAAGTCCGTCTAATCGAGAAGTTTATGATGCCTGACATAGAAAAATTCAATGGGACAAGGTGCCCCATAACCCATCTAAAGATTTACATGAGGACTCTACAACCTTTGGGGATAGGGCCTGAGATGGTGGTCCAATTATTTCAGAGAACTTTGTCCGGAACTGCCTTGAAATGGTTCATGACTCTGGATGAGGACCAAATTGGCCGATGGGAGGATATGTGCGAGGAGTTCATGAAACAATACAACTACAATACTGAGGTGGATGTGACCAAGAGGGACCTCGAGACAACCAAGCATGGGGTCCAAGAAACATTTTCAGCCTTCATCTTAAGGTGGCGCAGCAAGGCCTCTTTGATGGTGAATAGGCCCATGGAGGAGGATCAAATGCAAATGGTGATCAAGAACCTTCAGCCAGTTTACTATGACCACATGGTGGCAACTATTATGCCAACTTCAAGGCTCTGATTGGGGCGGGAATTCAATTGGAAGATCCCATAACATCTGGAAGGGTCAAGGTTGCTAGACATGCTCCACCTCAAGGGTATAATGACAAAAGGACGATTGAAGTCAATAATGTGGATGCACAAGCACCTCGTCTGGTCATCCCACCAAAGAGAGAGTTCACTCCATTGCCCATGCCCATTGGAGAAGTATTCAAGCAATGCCTAAATGACAGATTGTTGAAGCCTCTAGAGCCGAAACCATATGCAAACCCCACAGCTGATCCAAGCAAATATTGTGAGTATCACTAGACTCAAGGACATACAGTTGACAACTGTGGAAGCTTGCGCCATGCCATTCAGAACTTGATTGATAAGCGGTTGCTGACATTGCCTACCATGCATAGATGTTGATAAGAATCTAGAGTAGAGAGACTAAATTTTCATAAAAAGTGATGGTTTAATCCCATAACACTCACTTTATTTTCAAGCATTTGAATAATTGTACCTTTTAGTTCCTTTCAAGGAATAAAATCTTATTCCCTCATCTTTATGTGGAAAAAATATAACAAATTTTCATGAAAGTCCATTGACATAACCCGAGTGTAACGCCCCGAATTTTCAAAATTTGATTTTTCGGGATTTTCGAAATTTTGGATTCCAATTTTACCCTTGAGGAATTTCCGGATTTTTGGTTATGGAAATAAATTATTTTCCTTGGAAATAATGTATTTAGGTTGGCGTTATAAGGAGTTTGAGTTTCGTCGGAAACGGGGTCTCATTTCGAGGTGAAACGGGGTTTG